>OZ012705.1:51981597-52471169 GCA_963942595.1 Cylloceria caligata | reverse complement strand
GATTGCCACCAACTATGTGGAGTATCGGTGCTCTGTATGTAAGAAAGAGATATAAAGTACTATATTACAGTGTAAGACTTGTATAGTGTTCTTTAATCTTCCTGGATTTGCAACCAAGTTCCAGATCTTGAATAAGGATCAGGAGTCAGTGGAATGCGAAGGTCATTTCGGAGAAGAAGCGATAGGAAGAGGGTGGGATCAACAGGATCCATGTGAACAGCAGCAAGCATAACAGGGAGTGCAATTAAATCATCTGGATGAAACCGAAATCAAACAGATAAAAGATGAAGTAGGATGTAGAAAAGAAATCAAGACGATGATTAGAGTCGTAGTTCGAGATGAAATAGCTAGTATCAAGCAACAAATTGAATAACTGAAAGAAAGTATACAAGAAGGAATCAAGAAGTCAACAGAGGAAGCACAAAGGAGTTACCCGGATACAGCTAAAAGAAGAAGAAAAAAAACGTAATAATCGTCAAACCGACCAAAGAACAGGAAAGTGAAACTAACAAAAAACGGGTAAAATAAAAAATACATCTAACAAATTGCGCAGTGAGAATAATAAAACTTAGAAAAGAAAATAAAGGAACGAATTCTTTGATACGATAGCGACGGTTAGATGGAACTGAAGGCAAAAGCTGAAGGCCATAATGCAAGAAAAAGTGGGTAAAGATTTTAATATCACGGAACCAACATGAATTGCACCGAAGATAAAAACTATTAATGTTGGCAAAGAAGAAATGGAGTAGGAACAAGAAATTTGATGGATACAATTTTGAAGCCAAATTAAATAGACTGTGAGAAAGAAGGACTCCATATACGGGTGATTAAGAAGATCGCTAGAAAAAGAAGAGATGCAAATATACGATCCAGAAGAGGAAGAGAAGATGGATCTTTGCTTCTTGAAGTACACGAAGCAAGACATGAATTAATGTTGAAAAGAGAAAAATCATATTTAGGCTGGAGAAAGTGCACTGTCTTTAGTTATTTCAGTGTCGAAAGATGATTTAAATAAGAGATGATAAAACAAACAAATCTAAGGCGGCAAAGAAGAGATGCATACACTGTATGCATAAAATAAAGACAAGCATATCAATGGCAAGGAGACACAACTAAGAAACGTACATACAAGTTTCAAAGCAATTCACTGTCTAGGGTTTGAGCTAGCACGAGTGAAACGAATCTTTCAGTTTTTGTCTCGGCACGCTTGAGATTCCGTACAGCGGACCTTTCGCTCACGAGCCTAGCGCTCCACCATCCGTAAGTATGGAATGTCCAACGTTCCCGAGGGCAATAGAAGAGGAGAAAAATAGAACCGGTTAGGGAAATACTAAATAACAACTATGTGCAGAAATGGAGACAATCCTGCATACTAATGCTCAAAGGCTGATAGCACTTCCTGCCTTCGTCGAAGACCAGATTAATACCAAACATTGAATATTGTGAAGTGAGTGTACCGGGATATATTATAGTTAGATGCGATGCCGAACATAGGAATAAGGAAGGATACCAGAATAATCATGGTTATATATCACTCACCAAGTGCATTAGATGGGGATTTTATAAGATTCTTGGAAGATGTAGTGGATCTATTGGTAATAAAAGGAGAATGTATAATGATATGAGACATAAATTTAATGGTGGATTAGTTCTATGCTTGCGGAGGTATGAACCAGTAAGTTGAAAGTAAAAGTATATTATGTTGTGCTCCGGAATTTACTGCGGAAATAAATTTTATTTCGCATTCGCGCGATCGCGAGGCCGCTCACCCTTAGCATGTACAGGAATGCGTTTATGCAGCATAAGGAGACTTGCCTAGCCATCGATGATCGTAACTGCGGCTACTTGAGCAACGCAGAACTTTAAATGCCAATTTAACGATTTTTGGCAGACACAGCTAGCAACTGCTTTACGCAAGTCAAAATATGAAAGTCTTAAACTAAAGCTCGATTTGAACGGTTGGTTCCTCGTCATGAATTCGAGAGTTGAATTTAAAATTTTTAAAACGTTATTGAAATTATCAGGGGTACAAATTGAAAATGCGGGTTTGATAACAGATGGCGTTACTAACGCTATACGCATCAGGCAGTACTGTGACTATGTTCATGTCAAAGCTACGTCTTATAGCTTTAATTTTCAGTATGTGTCAATTTGTCGCAGTGTCAAATTCATAGTTTTTTTGAGCTCTCAATATGTCGAGTTTCGTGCCAACAAAACAGCATTTGCGGGAAGTTTTAATTTACTTCTTTAATTTGAAGAAAAGTGCTGCTGAAGCACATCGATTGGTCTCCGAGGCTTATCCGAGTCATGTTCCATCGGTTTCAACGTGCGAGAGATGGTTTGTGCGGTTTAGAAGTGGTGATTTTGACGTTGAGGACAAAGAGCGGCCGGGCCAAGTGAAAAAGTTTGAGAATGCTGAATTGGAGGCAATACTCAATGAAGACTCGTGTCAAACTCAACAAGAGCTCGCAGATTCATTGGGAGTGACACAACAAGCCATTTCCCATCGTATAAAAGCCCTCGGAATGATCCAAAAGCAAGGACATTGGGTGCCGTATGAGCTGAAGCCGAGAGACGTCGAGCGCCGTTTTTTTGCATGCGAACTGCTGCTCGAACGGCAAAAACGGAAGGGTTTTTTGCATCGCATTGTCACTGGTGATGAAAAGTGGATCCATTACGATAACCCGAAGCGCAAAAAATCATATGGTTACCCCGGCCATGCATCATCATCGACGGCCAAACCAAATATTCACGGCGCCAAGCTCATGCTCTGTATTTGGTGGGACCAGCTGGGTGTGGTGTATTATGAGCTATTGAAATCGAACGAAACCATCACAGGAGCACTATACCGAACTCAATTGATGCGTTTGAGCCGCGCACTCAAAGAAAAACGGCCACAATACGAGCAAAGACACGACAAAGTAATTTTGCAACATGACAACGCTCGGCCACATGTTGCAGCGCCGGTCAAAACATACCTACAAACGCTGAAATGGGAAGTCTTACCCCACCCGCCGTATAGCCCAGATATTGCTCCTTCCGATTACCACCTTTTCCGATCGATGACACATGGCCTAGCTGACCAGCGCTTCCATTCTTACGAAGAAGCCCAAAAATGGGTCGATGACTGGATAGCAGCCAAGCCGGCCGAATTTTTTCGCGACGGTATCCGTAAATTGCCAGAAAGATGGGAAAAAGTTGTGGCTAGCGATGGACAATACTTTGAATAATTCATTTGTTACCATTTTTTCAGAATAAACGTTCAAAAATAGAAAAAAATCCCGCATTTTCAATTTGTACTCCTGATATTATTACCATATTACCAATTTATGAGAAGGCAAAGAATTAGTGGTAAACAACAGATAGAAAACTATATGGAAAGTTACATTATTATAACGGAACATCAATGAGTTTTTAGAAAACAGCATTCTTGTGAAACAGCGATTCAAGTCGTTATCAATGATTGGAAATTAATAGTTAGCGAGGAAAAAATAGTAGGAGTAATATTTTTGGACCTAAAACAAGCGTTTGACACAGTAGATAGAGGATGATTACGGGATAAATTATATCAATATGGAATAAAAGAAATAATATTAGTAATTAGTAATTAGTAAGTCATACTTAAATAATAATACTCAACAAGATAAGTTTAATAATGAATAGTCGGAAAGAGTTACCATTGAATACGGTAGTCCGCAGGGATAGGTACTGGGTCCCCTGTTATTGATTATATATATATATATATATGTTTGAGCATCTACGAGCATTCTGCTGCGCGTGGCTGGACTGCTCACTGCAGGCTAGCGTGGGCAAACGCTCGCTACTGCTGCGGGGCGGCAGCACCTCACGGGAGCATAGAAACGGTACTGTATCAGCAGGCCTCGCAACAGCTCACCGCGTGCACGCGTTCTACAACAGCGTTGGCGTCAGCGGCTCTTTTGAACTAGTAGTCATCTTGCGAAAATCTCTGGAACAGCTCGGTCTTACCTCATGAAGCGCGGTCTCATAGTTATACCATCATAGAAAATACATGGTATTTTCGGTTCTCAAATAGTATTAATCAGTCAAAAGGAACAGTGAACTATCCAGAATATCGAACACTGTGAAAATTATAAGGACTACTTATCGGTGCATTATAAGTTATCGGTCTCGTGTTGGTCTCGTGTTGTTTCGTGCCCTCGTCATCAGCGTCACCGTGCGGCGGTATGCACGTCAGCTATGCTCTCTCTCACTGATTAATATAATCAGGCGTAGTGTCTGTACTGATCTTCTTCAATTTGTTATTTTCTTGTGCTTATGGCCATTACCTTTTTTGATAGATTTTAACCTGTTGATGTATTAAATCTTCCACTGCATTTGGCAAGTGGAGCAATAAATGCAACAATTTTTACCATCATCTGTGTACCGCGTATAATTCTGCTTCCAATATCTTACAGTTCACTAATTCCAAGAACTGAGTTTCTCGAACAAATTGACATAATCAAAATCTATTCAGAGGGATGTGCAATATAGTGTTTGCAGAAGATACATTAATATATGTAAAAGGAGAAAGCTGTGAAGATATGGAGATGAAAATGAATATGGTGTTTAGTATAGTAGAATATTGGATGAATGTAAATAAGTTGAAAATTAATGCGAGTAAAATGCAAAATGTAATGGTCAGAAGTGTGGGAAAAGAACTGAAAGGAAATGTAACATTAAAATGCTTGGATAAAACTGTGACAGAACGTGTGGAAAGTATGAAATATATTGGTGAAACTATTGATAGTAAACTTCGATCGAAAGATCATTGTGATTATATGGTAAAAAAAAAAGCAAAAAAGATAAGTTTTTTCAATAGAATAGGTAGATACATATCAGTTTATGCAAGATGTATTGTATTATATATAAACTAATTGTAGCGCCTCACTTTAGATACTGTGCGACCTGCTAATTGGTATTGGTGAAACACAGCTGACTAAACTGCAAGTAGCAGAAAACCGTGTCACGAGAGTCATATTGCAATGTCATCGACATACCAAGACGGGATGAATGCTCCAAGCGCTGCAGTTTATGGCCATAAGACAGAGACCATATTATAATGCATAAACTTTTATCTTAATAACAAAAATTAAAAGTTAAATAAATTCCCCATTGCAAAAAACTGCAGTCACTACAGTTGATTCCCGTCTTCCGCTGTCACGGCAGTCGGAATACGTCTTCTTTTACGTTAGGATACGTCCATCTCGCATGTAATTTTTCTGTTAAAATAGAGTTAAGGTGCCAGCATGTTGAAGAGTATAGAGGACCAGACGTTCCGAACTATAGTGACAGCGGCAAGTAAATTATTCTAATTTAAATGTGAAGTTATAATGACATCGGGAATTATTGGGTCTGGGAAAAAGTTCGTGGCGTTTTTCCCGATAGATGGCATCAATTGCAAGCTTTGTGTAAATAGTTCAAAACAGTTTTGTGATCAATGCCTAGCTCCATACCAATATCGACACTGCTGATAGGCTTATCTTGCTGGACTTTTTCAAAAATTTCATCAGCTTTTTCAGTGATTGGACGACCAGAGCGTGACTCATCTTTCACATAAAAATTACCAGAACGAAAGCGAGCGAACCATTTCCGCGCAGCAGATTTTGATAAAGTACCTTCACCGTACACAGCACAAATTTTTTCACAAGGCTGCGCAGCGTTCTTCCCTTTGTCGTAATAATATTGCAAAATATAGCGCAATTTTTCGTTACTTTTCTCCATTTTCAAACGCAAACAACTTTCCAACCATTGCACCAATTTCGATGTTTATATACTCAAAGTAATGCTCGAAGTGTCACCTTTCCAACGAGTGTTTAGTGGTGTCGCTGCGATCTGTGTTTCCCGACTTATTTGCAATTGATGCCATCTATCGGAAAAAATGCCATGAACTTTTTCCCAGACGCAATATATACAAATATTGGGTGTATTCCCTGTGCTCTTCCTTTCACTCTCTCGCCGTGAATACTCTGAAGTCACTCTCGCCACAAGAGTAGTGTGAGCGCTCTGAAGACAGTCTCGCCACGAGAGTAGTGAGAGTGACTTCGGAGCACTCTTGTGGCGAGAGTGACTGATGAGTGTAAGTAAATAAAGTTATCCTTGTAATGCGTATAATACCTTTTTTTGTGTTGTGTGCAACAAAATGCTATCATTTTGTTTAACATCTGGGTACCATGTCTAATTTTATTTTCAATATATTACAGTCCACTACCATCTGCGTTCTCGAAAAGTGTCCCAATACACACCCATGAAATAATAGAATCACGAGTAGTAGTTAACACTTTTCACAATCAGTCGTCAGTCACTCTCACGACAAGAGATCTCTGAAGTCATTCTTACCACAAGAGTGGTCACCACAAGATACCACGTGATCACCACGAATGGGTCATTACAAGAGTGGTGAGAGTAACTTCAGAGCGCTCACGGTGAGAAAGATAACGTGGAAGAAATAAAGTTAAAGTTACAAATCTACTTTTAACTTTATAAGTTGAACAAAGTTACAAATGTAACTTTATCTTTATTGTTTCTACGTTATCCTTGTACTGCGTCCAGTACATTTTGTTTTGTGGTGTGCAACAAATATCTTTAAAAAGTTAAGTAAAAGTCACAAAAGTGAGCCGTACCCACACAACACACGATTATATCATATCTGCACGATAGCTGCGTGGTTCAAGAAATAGTTGAAGACTGCCTGATTGACGCTCTGGCTCTCGTATTTATACAGTAAAACTAACTAATCTCAGCATGAAATAATCGACGTTGCTACCAGGTGTACAAGTATGAAATGCGGATTTTAGACAACAGATGGCGCACGAATGCAGTTTGTGCCATAAAGATTTGACACTGCCTCATTTTGTTGTGTCATCAACAAGTGTCAAACGCGCACGACTGATAAATTGGAAAATTGTGTGCATAGTGTTGTGTCTTGTGTTCAATATGTCAAAATGTATACCGAACAAAGAGCATTCGCGAACAGCATTAATTTTTTGTTTTCATTTGAAGAAAACTGCTGCTAAATCATACCGATTACTTTGAGAAGCTTATGGTGAATATGCTCCATGACAAGATACATGTGAACAATGGTTTCGGCGTTTCCAAAGTGGTGACTTCAATGTTGCAAGAAGGAACGTGGAAAGCTGCCAAAAAATACGAACATGTGGAATTACAAGCATTGTTGGACGAAGATAATTCACAAACACAAAAACAACTCGCCGAGCAATTAGGCGTTAGTCAACAAGCTGTTTGAAATCGGCTACGAGAGATGGGAAAGATTCAGAAGACCGGTAGATGGGTGCCACATGAGTTGAACGACAGGCAAATGGAAAAGTGCGAAAACACATGTGACATTATGCTCGGTTGGTACAAAAGAAAGTCGTTTTTGCATCGTATAGTTACAGGGGATGAAAAGTGGATTTATTTTGAGAATCCTAAGCGTAAAAAGTCATTGGTAGATCCAGGTGCACCATCCACATCGACCGCAAGACCGAATCGCTTTGGCAGAAAGACGCTGATCTGTGTTTGGTGGGACCAGAGGAGCGACGTCTATCGTGAGCTGTCAAAACCTGGGGAAACGGTTAATACTAAACGTTGCCGACAACACTTGACCGATTTGAACCGTTCGCTGCTTGAAAAAAAGGCCAGAACACCGAAAGAGGCAACACAAAGTCATTTTTCTTCATGACAATGCTCCATCACATACGGCAAAACCGATTCGCAACACGTTGGAAGCACTCAGCTGGGAAGTTTACCCCATGCGGCTAACTCACCAGACTTGGCTCTTTCTGATTACCACTTACTTGCATCGATGGATTACGCACTTGCTGAGCAGCGCTTTGGTTCGTACAAAGATGTGAAAAATTGGCTCGATGAATGATTCGCTGCAAAAGGGAAAGATTTTTACTGGCGTGGTATTTACAATTTGCCCGAAAGATGGGAAAAATGTATAACAAGCGATGGAGCATACCTTGAATAAAGCACTTTTTATCATTCTTCCGAATATAACATGTTTTTTTAGAAAAAAAATCCGCATTTCATACTTGTAGACCTGATAAGTAACTAAGCATTAATTTAACATTTAAGCGTATGTTGAGAGATCAGCTGACGCGCGTCCACTATGATCGCCGTGCGGCAGCCCGTTGCTACTGGTGCTGTGCTGCGCTGTGCTGCGCTCGGCTGCTATGTGTGCAGCCGAGGCAGCACTTCGTAGACACTCTACTCGAAAGAGAGACTAACATCTATCTCTCGCTTGACGGTGGCGTCGCGCAACGACGCTTTCGTACAACTAAGCTTGATTTTTCACTGCTTTCATCGGATTTACTCAACTCAAGCGTGTTCAACAGAACTCAAAAGAATCGGTAAGCGAGCAGCTTGATAATTTACATAAATTCAATCTTGGTGAAGTGGAGAAAACTTATTTTGTGCATCCTCAAAAGTCTCACCTGTAATAGTAATTTTTATCGTTAACATTAATTTTTGTCTTCCGAGGAGAAAAGTTCGGGCTCGAACACAGGGATAATTAATTTAGACTTCTGGGTAGGCACAAGTAGGGTTTTTTTAACAAGTCAATCTGGTACATTTAGGTGTTCGGTTTATTGGCACCGTTTGCCAGTACATTGTATTCCAATCCGTTGATTCCTCGATACTCCGAGCTACGTAGCCTGTTATTTATATTATACGTCGCTAGCGTGCCTGTCAGCCGATATACACGGTCGATCCACGCACGTGAATTTAATTTTAAAGGAGATGTGTCTCTGTTATGCTGATAATCCTCTCTATTTACCGGACCTTTCGCTTCCTTCCTATTCGCTTTGAAACTACTTGCTTTCACACTACTCGCTTAAATTCTACTTGCTTAAATTCTACACGCTTAAATACTATTCGCTTAAATACCATTCACTTAAATACTGTTTCCTTAAAGACTACTCGATCTAGTATTTCTATTAATTGGTTTTTTGAGAGAACACCTGTTATTTTCCTTATTAACTAAACCACTCGCCTGTTTCTTCTCCTTCCTCTGTGTTCATTTTCCACTGAGCTTAATATTTTTAAGAAATATAATTCGTTCGATAATACACTAACTTGCTTTTCTTAGTTACTTCGAAAACGTCGATGTAAAAATGGAAATTTCAACACGTAAAAATCAGAACCACGTAAGACCAAATTGTACCATTTCCGCAGGCGCTTTTATACCCTGCTCCTCTGTCTCATTCCCCTCTACATCCTTTTCGGTTTTCATTTTAAATCTAACATCATTTAATCATTTTGCCTAAATTCGCTCTAGTTCGATGACCCAGTGCTCGCAGTCTTCGGTGCCTTCGAACGCAATCTCTTCTATTATAGCAGCGAAATATAATAAAGTCTGTTAGCGGGTGTAACTATGTTACACACCTCATGGCGTGCTTTACGGCGCGGGCTGCTTCACGTTTTCTCTCACACATTTCGTGGCACGCAATTAATATAATTGTACGCGCGGCTCCATAATTTTCTTTAAAATCATTTCTTATTTATTGTTATATTTTTTTTGTAGTTGAATAAAGAAAGTGGAAATAAAGACCATTTACTCTATCTACATCTTTCGTCTGGTTATTTCATCCCTGTGTTGAGTGAAATCTCATTCTCTTTCAATATCTTTCAGATTTTACAACACATCAGGCAAGGAATACGCAACAGCGTACGTCTAATGTACCAGGTGTATGCATAAGTTTTTTCCGGTTTAACTAAGAGATGGCGTCAGCGAAAAGTACGCAGCGTATTAATTTCACACGTACGTCATTTTGTTCGTCTGACATTAACCTATAAACACACACAAGTTGAGTCCGCCAAAAACTAGCGTCTTTGTTTTATCGTTCAGTGATCATGTCGAGTTTTGTGCCTGAAAAAGAACATTTGCGGCACGCATTGCTTTTCTTATTTAATCAAAAGAAAAAGGCTGCTGAAAGTCAACGTTTGCTGGTAGAAACATATGGTGAACACGCTCCATCGATTAGAACATGTGAGACATGGTTTCGACAATTAAAAAGTGGTGATTTCAATGTGAAAGGCAGTGAGCGCTCTGGTAGACCACAAAAATGCGAAGACGAGCAATTGCAGGAGTTATTGGATGATGACCCAACTCAAACTCAACGGCAATTAGCAGAAGCATTACATGTGTCACGAGAAACAATCAGCAGACGTTTACGAGTAATGGGGAAGATCAATAAACTCGGTAAATGGGTCCCACACGATTTGAATGAACGTCAAATAGAAAATCGCAAAGTCACTTGTGAAGTGTTGCTTCAACGCCACGAAAGGAAATCATTTTTGCATCGAATTGTGACGGGTGACGAAAAATGGATTTATTTTAAAAACCCGAAGCGGAAAAAATCGTGGCTTTCACCTGGCGAAGCCGGTCCTTCAACACCAAGGCCAAATCGCTTCGGCAAGAAGACCATGCTCTGTGTCTGGTGGGACCAGAGCGGTATTGTGTATTATGAACTCTTGAAGTCCGGCGAAACCGTTAATACACAACGCTATCGCCAACAAATTATTAATTTAAACCACGCATTAATCGAAAGATGACCGGAATAGGCCAGAAGACATGGCAAAGTGATTTTGTTACACGACAATGCGCCGTCTCACATAGCAAAAGCAGTGAAAGACACCTTGAAATTGCTTGGATGGGACATCCTTCCGCACCTGCCGTATTCGCCAGACCTGAAGCCATCTGACTATCACCTCTTCGCATCAATGGGGCACGCGCTCCCAGAGCAGCACTTCAGCAATTTCGAGGAAGTTGGAAAATGGCTCGACGGATGGTTTGCCGCAAAAGACAAGCAGTTTTTCTGGCATGGTATTCATAAGTTACCTGAAAGATGGGCGAAATGTGTAGAAGCCGACGGCCAATATTTTGAATGAAACAAAAATTAATTTCCCTTGAAATTACATGTTTTTTTTTTACCAAAAAACCGGAAAAAACTTATGCATACACCTGGTAGTGGACCCACAGAATAGTGGAGGTGCTCTTGTCGGTGAAACTTTGAGTGTGTGTGGAGGGAGTTGTCTATGTGTTGAGTGTTTTATGCCGGTACCGCGTAATTGGATTATTCGGTATTCGGTATAATATTAAAAAGTTATTATTTTTGGGATCGTTTGCCGATAAGGAGATGAATCTCGAGTTATTGATGAAAACACGAATTTATATAGAAAGAAGTATTTATTATAGGCAACGGTAACTTTCCGTTGTCTATTTAAAAGTCAAAGTAAGAAAGTACAATAAAAAGTTATTTCGAGTCTTTACGAGGAACCAACCCGTTCTATCTTGAGTCTAAATTCATTCTGCCTTTTCGTAAAGCAGTTGCTAACTGTCTTCCCGAAAATCCCTTAGTTTGCGTTTTTAGTGTTAGCCTATCGTCGAACGCCAAGCGAGTCGCCTCATGCTGCGTCGGCGTTTCTGGTGTCGATCGTACGATCGGGCATTGGACTTCGTTTTCTGTCTTAAACGAATTCCAATGTTGCTTTGCTATGGAATGTTCCCAAATATACGAAGTACGAATATTCCGCGGCACAACATCCCTCCCCACTTAAAAGGAAAATTTTTTTCTCTAAAAAATTTTTTCTTCGATTGGTTTCTCATATTTCCTCTTACAATTTGTTACGGTTTGATGTTATGACAATACAATAAAATTTTTCATTTTTTCATTTGTAACGATGAAGTTTTTACTTTTGCTTCTTATCGTCTTTCGTGCCGAGCGAGTCGTTCTCGGTTGGCGGGACGGGTGCATACTCTGGCCAGCCCGGATCGCAGTTGCTCCTCTGGCTGTTGTCGTCCGAGCGGCTCGAGGTTGATGTTTACCTCGGCTGCTGCCGGGGTCGTTGCCTCGCTTGTCCTTGTTGGTGTTCGGTTTCGTTGGTACCTATAACATTTAAACAGAACGTAGCCAACCAAGGCTATTGGTGCTACTGCACCTAGTGAGTAGAGACTCAGGCTATGGATGTGTTGCATCCCGTCTCCGACAGTATTGAGGATGTCTATGATTTGGTCTGCTCGAGCTCCGAGCTCTTGAAGCTCTTCCGGGTCTCGCAGCGCGCTCTGCAGTGGAATTGTCCTCTCGGTCTGCGTAGGGAGTGCCTGAACTTCAATTTCTGTTAATTTTGAATTGAACGACGGGAGGTAGTTTTTCGGATGATCTGCGATGTTCGCCCGATGGTTTTGATGCTGAAATCTCGGGCGGTTACTATACAAACGCCTACCAAAGCCAGTATTTCCGTATTATTTAACATTTTGAGCCGAGTGGGATTTTTCCCACAATTTTTCTAGGGTTGGCGCGACGTATCAGCCATCACCCTTGCTGTTGCATTAGGACGATGAGGGGATGGGTTAGTTGGATAACCCTTTTCGCGCATTTCTCGCCGTTATCTGTGTCCATTTTCGCTGTAGGCTTTTCTGTGCTCTATTCAGCGTTGGGACTAGATTGTCTACGCGTGCCTTCTTCCTCACTCTGAGGCTTATTAACATTTGTATATTAACCGAATAGAGTGTGCACGGTATTCTTTTTACACTCTACGCCGAACACTATCCTGTGTCAGTATTAATATGCTATACATTTTTCGTGGTGCTTTTCTGGCACGGTCACAGTATTCCGTCCCCTCCGGATTGCGTAATGAAATTGCAGTTTCTTTTCAATTGTTTCGTTCAATATATTCTTCCGATATGTATACGCTCTTTTTCCTGTTGATAAAATTAGGTCTCCTAAGACCTCTTCTACTTTATTGGAGCTCCCTACCCTGCGTCCTGAGGGGCTCCTTCCCACATTTATTTTCTAGCTAATATTTAGTTTTAACTAGCTATAAGTATTCGAATTCCTCAATTCCTGAGCTGTTAGTGCTCGATAATGAGCTTCAGGCGGTTTGCGTGCACCGCCTGGATTTTACGTCCCTTCTGGACCACGTAGTTGACGGGGGGCCTCTTCTCTACTATTTCTAGAGGACCCGTCCACTTGGGTGTCAGCTTCGCTGACCGCCCCCTTCGCACCGTCCCGTCACGGAGGAGTACGCGTTCGCCGACGCGGTACTCCTGCACCTGTGCGCCATGGTCGTATGTAGTTTTCGACCGTTTTTTCGCGCCTTCCAGGTTGTCTCGTGCTACAGTCCATGCGGCGCGTAATCGCTCGCGTAACTCGTGGACGTAGTCATCGTAGGCATAAGTGCTGCGTGGTTCTTGTTTCACGGCGGTCGGCAATTCGGCCTCGCGTCCGTACACCAACACGTGGGGTGACAGTCCGGTCCCCGTATGTGGAGGGTGTTGTACGTGAACACCGCATACGGCAGCCACTCGTCCCAATTTCCTTGATCCTCATCTATGAAATTTTTTAGGTACTCAGCGAGGGTGCGATGCAATCTTTCTAATGCGCCGTTTGATTTCGGATGGTTGGCCCTCGTTTGTATCTTCTTGATTCGCAGCAGTCGACACATTTCTTTGAAGGTCGAGCTGAGGAAGTTCGTGCCTTGATCTGATAATATTATTTCCGGCGTTCCGTGCCGGCAGTTCAATTCTACTACGAGCGCTCTAGCGACTGTCGAAGCCTCGTGGCTCGGCAGTGATATTGCTGCACTGTATTTGGTAAGCGAGTCCTAGAACGTGAGTATGTATCTTTTCCCGGAAGCGCTTTCCGGTAGCGGTCCGACGATGTCGACCGCGACTTTTTCAAATGACCTCGATGGGGTGTCCGTTACCACCGTCAGCACTCGTTCCTTTTTCCTGATTTTATTCTTTTGACAGGATTCACATGACGATATATAATTTTCTAAATCTCTTCTCAGGCCGGGCCAGTCGTATTTGGTCCGAATCCGATGTAACGTACGCCGTATACCCTGATGCCCTCCTATGGGGGTGTCGTGGTATTCTCTAATTATTTTCTGGCGGTCATCGGCAGAAGGAGTGGCTACGCCACTGCGGCAGTCGCTATATTCTTTTATAACGCTGTCTTTGTCCGCGCTGCTGGAAGCTCGTGGGCTACGGGCCCCGCCGTGCCTCGCTTCCTCAGCAGGCCTTTGCGGTACTCTGTCCGCAGTTTCGTCGCTCGGTGTGCCCACCGTTAGCTCCGCCATTGGGTCGCTCTCTGTCTCGAGCGGCCTTGCTACGTTTGCTTTTCGCGGCCTTCCGCGCTTCGCGGGTCCGCCATGCTGTGCTGGGCCCGCTCCGTCCTTGTCAGCGGTGCTAGCAGTCTTACCAGTGGCTTGCGTTGCTTGCTTGCATGGTCTGCCCCTTCCCCGACCGCACGGCTTTTCGGCGGGGCTGTGGGGTTCAGTAGAGCGATCTGCATGCACGCTGCGGATCTCTCTATCTTCTTCTGGCGCATTGCTCTGCTGGCCCGCTGTATTCTTGGCTCTCCACTTTGTGCGGTTGTCCGTACTTAGGCGCTTGCTGTCCTCGTCTCTCTCGCGGGCGGGCTCGACCTCTCGCTCCAGCGAGCTACCATGGCTATACGGGGTATCTTCGGCCCTCCGCTTTATGCGGTCGTTCGTTGTGCTGAGTTGCCCCGTCGTGCTGTCCTCTTTCGACTCACGAACTTCGTTCTTCGCTCTCGTTTGGGCCCTCGTAGTAAGGAATATCCGACTTAGCGCATCTGCATTCGTGTTGCGCTTTCCTGCCTTGTACTCTACGTTAAACTCATGTTCCGCCAATTTAATTTTCCAACGCATCAATTTCGAACCTGGATCCTTTACTCCGGACAGCCAGGTGAGCGGTTGGTGGTCCGTCACTACTGTGAAACAGGTACCATAAATATATGGCCGGAATTGAGCTAGGGCTCATATTATCGCGAGTAGCTCTTACTCCGTGTGTTACTATGTCGTCGAGGTACACATAGCATTTGACGCCCTGTAGTCCTGTTAACGCGCAGTTCATTAGCCGCTGTAAAGTCGGTGGTGCGTTCTTCAATCTGAATGGATTCAAAATGACCCCGCGGAGTAGAAAATGCCGTTTTTCTCTATGTTTTCCTGCGCCATCGGGATTTGGTGAAATCCAGAGGCGAGATCCAAAGTCGTATAATGTCGGGGCCGTCCCAACTGGTCCAATATTTCGGTGATATTGGGCAGTGGGTACGAGTCTCCGATGGTGGCTTCGTTCAACTTCAGAAAGTCCACCACTACGCGCATTTTCTTCACTCCGGCGGCATCGGGTTTCTTAGCCACGACCATCAGCGGCGCGTTACATTGACTCCTGCTGGACTGGGCTATTCCTTCCGCTAGCATTTTGTCTGTCGGCATCTCCACTTCTCTTTCTCGTGGGCGAGTTTAGCCTCTCGCTCCGACGAGTTATAGTGGTTGCCTTGGGTATCTTCGACTCTCCGCTTTGTGCGAATGTTCGTATACCCGAGTGCGCTATTTTTCTCTTTCTTGTGGAACTTTATTTCTTGTCCCACTTGGGCTTGTGTGGTCGCATATATGCGACTCAGAGCGTCTGCATCAGTATTTCTTTTTCCGGCTTTATGCATTTTACCGGACCCATGCCCCGATTTTACGGTCTTCCTAGGCAAGGCTTGCGATCCTAGGTCCTTCGTTCCGACCTTAAAGGGTGCGCGATATTGCACCTCGTGTGTGCGCTGTCGCTTGTTCCCTCGTAGATGGAATACACCGTTGTATTCGCACACTATTCCTGCGCGAGCTGCTTGCTTTTCACCGCTGGGAAGCACCAAGTCGGGCTTCCGTTGGCGCTGCGCAAACCGTTTGGCCTTCTTCCCCGTGCTCTCTGAGCTAACGCGCAGTGCCTTGACTTGGCGGCTACGTACGGTCTTCGCTATCTCCGATGGCTCGCATGTCACCGTCGGCTGTTGCACTTCCCCGTCGCGATTTAGAAACTTCTAAACTCACTCTTTTGATTCTTGACGGTGTGACACGGGGTCTCTCTATGATGCCTCGGCCGATCCCGCTCCTTGTAGGTAGTCTGATAAATGTATTTACCTTGGCGGCATCCATGTTAGACCCGTTTCCGGAAGGAAGATTTATCTTTGTAAGCAGGCCTATGTATTTGCACGTGGCGGCAGTTCTACTGCGTGGTGACGAATATAT
This sequence comes from Cylloceria caligata, assembly GCA_963942595.1. Taxonomy (NCBI): domain Eukaryota; kingdom Metazoa; phylum Arthropoda; class Insecta; order Hymenoptera; family Ichneumonidae; genus Cylloceria; species Cylloceria caligata. Next base: position 52,455,104 of record OZ012705.1, on the reverse strand, counting down.
CCTCGTCGCGCCGTCCCTTAGCGGCATGCAGTGCCCATACAACTTGAGCATCTCGCCATGCAGGATGTCCGCTTTATGCTGCTTGATAAAGTCCATGCCAAGTAATCCGTTGACCTTCAACAGCACATTGTTCGGAACGATGTAGAACCAATGCTCTACATTTAAAGCCGGTGTCTCGAGTACAATTTTAGCTATCCCTAGGGGGGTGAATTTCTCGCCCGCTACCCCCTGCAGCTCTACGGTGCAGTCGCTCACCATGGTCTCTGGTTTGAGACAGCCTTCCTTGATTATGCTGCACCGCGCTCCGGTGTCCGCTTTGAGGGTGAGTACCCCGGTCGTGGCCAACGGTGCATCAATATCGAAGTCGCTGGCGGTGGCACTCGACGCCGGCAGCGTTACTTGTAGAAGCTGCAGCGTTGTTTTCTTCTGCTTGCACGCAGGTCTCTGCTAGACAGTTAGCGTATTCAGTCTCAGTGCGCCCAGCATATTCACACCTGCAGTGGCTGGATCTGGCCCCGCAGTTACCGTATTTTTTGCATCTTTGTAGCCTGCGTTTCTTGGCTGTCGGGGCGGCTGCGTTGGCTCGCTTTTATTCTGCGACAATCTCTTCCGGCAGTCCTTCCACATGTGGCCTTCTTCTGGCAGTAATTGCAGGTTATCTCCACATTGTGGATTGACTTGTTTTCACTGGGTACTATTAGGCTTACTCGTCCCGTATTCTGGGTGCAGTCTCGAGCCATGTGTCCAGTTTTTCCGCAGGTGAAACAATTTTCTCCCTGCCGGGGTGATGCGCCTTGGGACCTTCTGGGGTGGCTTAATATTCCACCTACCCCTCCCTTTGGCTGTACCATGTTGGTTGTCTCTATGGCCCCTGCCACAGAGTCATGCAGCGTTTGGTAATTTCTAGCACGCACCAGCACTTGCACCTGGCCGTGCAGGCCGTTTTCGAAGTTGGCCTGGGCGCTTCGTTGTGTGACGCTCTCGACGGTGATCTTTTGATCCTCTGTTTGCAATGGTTAGCAGAGTATTTCGGCGATGTCTACCGTGATCCTCTCCGTCCTTGCCGCGTAGGCGGCGATGTTCTCGTTCTGTCCCTGCCGGAGGGAGCTGAGCTCTATTTGCAGCGCGGCCAGGGATTTCCGTTGTCCGTACAACGCTTCCAACTCACTCCTGAGTTGCGCCATAGTGCTGATGGTTTTGTGCTGCAGTTGTCTTGCTGCTGCACCCTCTAGCTTACTCATGACTATCAACTCCAGGAGGGTGTCATGCTCCTCTTCTGCTACCCTGCGGAATATCGTCTCGCAGGATTTTAAGAAGAGCGGCAACGCCTTTGAATCCTTGCCGTCGAACGTTTTTACCATTTTTATACCGAGACTGAGGCTGAGCATATTTGAAGGCCTCTGCGTCTCCTCGAACCGCGTGCGTCTCGGGGGCAGTGTTGGGGGCGGAATGTCCTCTATCCCTGCTCCTCCTAACCGTCGCTGGAGCTCGGCAATTTGCTCTTGTAAGGAGTGGATGAGTTCGTACTCGTCCGCACCAACCTCGTTTAGCGTATCTGCCAAATTCCGTCTTGCTGACGGTGTTTCGGCCTCCCTGAGCTCGCGATCGAGTTCACGTTGGCCTCGATCGTGCTCGCGCTGCAGCCTCTCGCACTGGCGTCGAACTCTTTCCAACTCGCGTTGGCTTCGGTCGACCGCCTCCAACCGATCGCGTACTCTTGCTGGTACCGACCGGGCTGTCGTACCGGTAGCTGCTGAAAAACCTACACGATCTATGGTTCGCATATTTTCTATTTCCCGTTCACCCATGTCCTCGGTGATGTGCTCGGGCGTTTGCTCGCCAGTGGCCATATTAAACAAGTCGTCGCTAGCGTCGCTGTCGAAATCCTCGAATGACGCACCCCTACGTGGGTTTACGCCAAACTGGGCCGTCAGTCAGTCTGCAAGGGCCCCTTGTCTGATCGAAGGGATTCGCCCCGACGGCGAGAGCCCAAATAGCGCCCTGCGCGCTTCGTAAATGATGTCCCCTACGGCCGCGGCTAATCCAGCTGTGGGGTCTACCTCTGCTCTGGGCAACGTCGTCTCTAGCGAGTTGCCCCTATTTCTTGGTCGGGCTCCTCTAGGCTCTGACATGTTTGCTAATTTCGCGGTGAACTCTACTTAAAAATATTTCCACAAAATCTCAAGAGAAATATATATCTAGTGGAATATTTTTCCAAATATCGGTTCTACTCTGGCTTTGGCAAATATTTTTTTTTCTTTTTCACGGCAATATGTAATAGTAATGTAACCGCCACTTACAGAAAGATGATCTGGTAGACGGTCCTTTCCATGGCGTTGTTCTCGGGTGCAATTCCTCCGGTGCTGTAGACCTGTTGTCTCGTAGCTTCCCTCGAAGGCTAGTCCAGTTATCCTCCCTGGTACCGTTGACCCGTCTCTTGGTGGTTCCTGGGCTCGTCTTCTGTGCGTCGGCAATGACTGCGCGACGGCTTCGTCTCGAGTAGCTGTTTCGCGTACTCGGTTGCACACTTTGTGCGGTTCTCCGCAACTTGACGTAACACCGTCAATCGGGACTTTAAACGGTTGACCGATACGTCACCCCGCACCGACGTTCACTTCGCGTCTTCGCGTTATATTAGTCGGGTTTTCACGAACTACACTGGTATCCTTGCACGCGTTGTAGTCGTCACGTTAGTGTCGCTCTTAACTTTGTCCAAAACACTTTTGTCATAATAAATCGCGAATCACTTAACTTCGGCAGATCCCACCGCTGCCACCAAATGTTATGCCGGTACCGTGTAATTGGATTATTCGGTATTCGGTATAATATTAAAAAGTTATTATTTTTGGGATCGTTTGCCGATAAGGAGATGAATCTCGAGTTATTGATGAAAACACGAATTTATATAAAAGGAAGTATTCATTATAGGCAACGGTAACTTTCCGTTGTCTATTTAAAAGTCAAAGTAAGAAAGTACAATAAAAAGTTATTTCGAGTCTTTACGAGGAACCAACCCGTTCTATCTTGAGTCTAAATTCATTCTGCCTTTTCGTAAAGCAGTTGCTAACTGTCTTCACGAAAATCCCTTAGTTTGCGTTTTTAGTGTTAGCTTATCGTCGAACGCCAAGCGAGTCGCCTCATGCACCGTCGGCGTTCCTGGTGTCGATCGTACGATCGGGCATTGGACTTCGTTTCCTGTCTTGAACGAATTCCAATGTTGCTTTGCTATGGAATATTCCCGAATATACGAAGTACGAATATTCCGCGGCACAACAAGTGTATAAAGTGCAAAAATGATTGATTACAATGATTTGACTTACAAGGGGACCTCTAGGTACGTGGAACACCGATTCGGACCAAATTTTTTTTACAGGTAGGTTGCACCCAGGGGTGCAATAGGTGCAAGTAATAGGACGCACTTCTCAGCCGTTTTCGAGATATAAAATATTAAAAATTTCCGAGCGTCCATATACTCTCTATATACTCTCTACGTTAAATCATTTTTAACAAGAGCGCGTAGCGTAGTCGGCAACGTCTCCGCTTCGTAAGCGCTGGATCGCCGGGTCGAATCTCGGCGCGAACTTTGAAAAAAAATTATTATTATTATTTAATCATTTCTATCGCAACTACTATGCGATAATATTAATATTTCCGTAAAGGAATGAATAAATATTTATTGTGGATAATTTTGGTGTTATAAGGAAAAACGAGCACCTTTTTCTATTTTTTTATTTTTTGGTTGAAAGGTAGGGAAAGAATTGTGACAAATGGATACGCGAGTTTAAAAGAATAACCAATAACCAATCAAAAAAGCTGCTCGTTTTTCCTTTTAACACCAAAATGATCGACAATAAAAAATATTTATTCATTCCTTTACGGAAATATTAATATTATCGCATAGTACTCGTCGTAGGAATTATTAAATAATAATAATAATAATTTTTAAAAAAAGTCCAGGCCGAAATTCGATTCGGCGATCCAGCGCTTACGAAGCAGAGACATTGCCGACTACGCTACGCGCTGTTGTTGAAATTGATTTAACGCTCGGAAATTTTAAATATTTTATATCTCGAAAACGGCTGAGAAGCGCGTCCTATTACTTGCGCCTATTGCACCACTGGGTGCAACCTACCTGTAAAAAAATTTGGTCCGAATCAATGTTCCACGTACCTGGAGGCCCCTTTGTTAAACTTGGAGGAGTTTATTGACGAATGCATGACTATACTTTTACGATAAATGTCGTAAGATTTCATGTTATTGGTTTCCCTCAAGAGGGCTTTAATTGAGAGTAGAAGGTTTGCAACATATTAACAGAACAAAATTAGTGATGGGTTCCTCCTGGTTGTAATATTGCAATGGGTGAGAGAAAAAGAGAGAGAGAGAGAGAGAGAGAGAGAGAGAGAGAGAGAGAGAGAGAGAGAGAGAGAGAGAGAGAGAGAGAGAGAGAGAGAGAGAGAGAGAGAGAGAGAGAGAGAGAGAGAGAGAGAGAGAGAGAGAGAGAGAGAGAGAGAGAGAGAGAGAGAGAGAGAGAGAGAGAGAGAGAGAGAGAGAGAGAGAGAGAGAGAGAGAGAGAGAGAGAGAGAGAGAGAGAGAGAGAGAGCGAAAGATATCAGATAGCGAGAGTAGCGAGGGTCTATGTTCTAGTGATAGACGCAGTGTATGGTATTCACCACTCGTTGTCGCTTGGCCATCAAGAGAATGCGCTGCATATTCAGCACTTTGGTAGACGGCACGTCCCGCTACGAAAGTTGTATGATTATTACCTGGCCTCGAACAGAAAAATACATTATTTGGGGCACAACTAATTTTTCTTTTCAATATAGACTCCTTTTAGTTTAATACACTTAGGCGAACGTTTTTTTAATTTTTGGATCCCTTCTGAATAACACGATTTCTCTAACCCTTTAAAATAGGCGTTTGCTTCAGCAATGACCTCATTGTTAGTGCAAAAATCTCTTTCCGCCCACACATTTATTCAAGTTCGGAAACAGAAAATAGTCGCAGGGGACTAAATCTGGAGAATATGGTGGATGTGAAAGCAATTCGTATCCTAATGCATGCAACTTTGTCATGACGACGACACACGGATGTACCCGTGCATTAGCTTGGTGGAAGAGAATTTTTTTCTTCGCCAAATGCAGAAGTCCTTCCTTCAAAACGTCGTTGAAATGATCTAATAATTCAGAATAATATCCGCCGGTAATCGTTTTTTCCTTTTCAAGGTAATCGATGTGGAATATGCCGCGTGCATCCCAAAAAATTGTGGCTATAACCTTGTTTGCCGATCAGGTGACCTTGGTCTTTTTCGGTACCGAATCGCCACGGGAAAGCCACTGTTTCCACTGTTCGTTGGTCTCTGTCGTACTGTGAGGCATCCATGTTTCGTCCACAGTTATGAATCTGCGCCAAAAGTCCTTCGGACAGCGCTTTACCATCGCTAAATAGTCAATAGTGAGCTGTAGCACCCATCTTGCAGAAAGCTTTCTTATATTCAAATTTCTTTCAAAATTTTCTGTACCTGTTCGATTGAGATGCTGCAGCCTCACCGAACTCACGCATTTTCAATCTCCGATCATTCATTACCATATTATGGATTTTCTCAATCATTTCTGGTATGGTGACTACACTTGGACGATCTGGACATTTCTCATCACAAATGCTTTTCTGGTCGCACTTAAATTTAGTTGCATGCGAAGGTGCAAAGTCCCCATAAACGTCGTTCGATTCCACTTTTATTTCAATATTCGTTTTCTTTTGCAAAAACAAGAATTGTATCATTGCTCGAAACTCAATTTTGCTCGAAACTCATATTCTCACGTTCTTATATATACCGCATAGAAAAATAATTAATTACAAAGAATATTATCATATTTGTTTCAATCAACAATTGTCAGTTTTATTGTCTTGTTTTTATACAGCTCGCTCTGCATGACCAGTGCACCCAAGTTAATATCTCGACTCACTGTTTAATTTTTTTGGTGCTAATTTAAAGCGAAGACGATCTTGAAATTATGAGTAAGTCCAAGATCTTGTGTCACATTTCGAATCTAGCATACTAATCCTAATCACTCTTCAACCATTTCCTACCAATTTACTTGACAACTCACACATTCACATATGCCAATTCACACATTACACTAGTGAGATCGGGATAGCACAGCTTATCCGCTCGCATATTACATTACACTAGTGAGATCGTGGCAGCAAAATTTATCAGCTCAGAAATCACATTACACTAGTCAGATCGGGGCAGGAAAGTTTGTTCGCTCATAAATCACATTACGTTAGTAAGATCGGGGCAGCAAAGTTTGACCGTACGCAAGTCACACTGCATCTGTGAGATTGGAGCAGGAGAGTTTGGGCGATTGCAGCGTACACTTTATGCGAGTGAGATTTGGGCAGAGAAAAACTGACCACACATACATCTGCGAAACGTGAGACAGGCATAGCTCACGATATAATAACACCACCCAGCTATTTCGGAATTACCCTACTCATAATGGTCTAGTAGGTGTACCGATTAATAATGGGGATTTTTTTCGAATAATTAAGTTTCACGTATGTTGATATATAATATATACGATTTGATATGTATGCTATTTCGTTGTACGGATGTTGTGCCGCGGAATATTCCACTCCGTATTTAGTATATTCGGGAATATTCCATAGCAAAGTAACATTGGAATTCGTTCAAGACAAGAAACGAAGTCCAATGCCCGATCGTATGAACGACCCCAAGAACGCTGACGCAGCATGAGCGACTCGCTTGGCGTTCGGGCGAAAGGCTAACGCTAAAATTGCGAATTAAGGGATTTTCGTGAAGACAGTTAGCAACTGCTTTACGAAAAGACAGTATTAAATTAGATTGAAAAGAGAACGGTTGGTTCCTCGTTTAATACTCGAAACAACGCATTATTGTACTTCTTACTTTGATATATAAATAGGCAACGGAAAGTTACCGTGGCTTATAATAAATACTTCCTTTTATATAAATTCGCGTTTCCATCTTTTACTCGAGATCCATCTCCTTATCGGCAAACGATCCCAAAAAATAATAACTTTTAATATAATACCGACTACCGAATAATCCAATTACTCGGTACCGGCATAACATTTGGTGGCAGCGGTGGGATCTGCCGAAGTTAAGTGATTCGTGATTTATTAGGACAAAAGTGTTTTGGACAAAGTTGAGAATACTCTGAAGTGACGACTACGACGCGTGCAAGGACACCAGTGTAGTTCGTGAAAACCCGACTAATCTAACGCGAAGCCGTGAAGTGAACGTCGGTGCGGGGTGACGTATCGGTCAACCGTTTAAAGTCCCGATTGACGGTGTCACGTCAAGTCGCGGAAAACCGCACAAAGTGTGCAGCCGAGTACGCAAAGCAGCTGCTCGAGAAGAAGCCGTCGCGTAACCATTGGCGACGCACCAAGGACGAACCCAGGAACCAACGGAGATACGGGTCAACGGTACCAGGGAGGACAACTGGACCAACCTTCGAGGAAAGCTAAGAGACAACGGGTCTACAGCACCGAAGGAACAGCACCCGAGGACATCGCAATGGAAAGGACCGCCTTCCAGATCATCATACTGTAAGTGGCGGTTACGTTATTAGTACATATTGCCGATAAAAATCAAAGCCAGTCAGGGAAAAATATATTTTGAAATTTTGAAAAAACAAAATTAATAATTTTGCCGAAGCCAGTGTAGAATAGATATTTGGGAATATTCTAAAGTAGAGTTAGCCGAGAAATTTGCAAGCATGTCAGATCCTAGAGGAGCCCGACCAAGAAATAGGGGCAATTCGCTAGAGACGACGTTGCCCGGCGAAGAAGTAGACCCTACAGCCGGTTTAGCTGCGGCAGTAGGAGACATCGTTTACGAAGCGCGCAGAGCGCTATTCGAGCTCTCGCCGTCGGGGCGAATCCCTTCGTCCAGACAAGGGGCCCTGGCGGACAGACTGACGGCCCAGTTCGGCGTAAACCCACGTAGGGGTGCGTCGTTCGGGGATTTCGACAGCAACGCTAGCGACGACTTGCTTAATATGGCCACTGGCGAGCAAACGCCTGAACGCATCACCGAGGACATGGTTGAGCGAGAAATCGAAAACATGCGAACCATAGATCGTGTAGGTTTTTCAGCAGCTACCGGTACGACAGCCCGGTCGGTACCAGCGAGAGTACGCGATCGGTTGGAGGCGGTCGACCGAAGCCAACGCGACATGGAAAGAGCGCGACGCCAGTATGAAAGGCTGCAGCGTGAGCACGATCGAGGCCAACGCGAACTTGATCGCGAACTCAGGGAGGCAGAAACGCCGTCGGCAAGACGGAATTTGGCCGACACGCTGAACGAGGTTGGTGCGGACGAGTACGAGCTCATCCACTCCTTAAGAGAGCAAATTGCCGAGCTCCAGCGACGGTTAGGAGGAGCAGGGATGGAGGACATCCCGCCCCCCGCACTGCCCCCGAGACGCACGCGGTTCGAAGAGACGCAGAGGCCCTCAAATATGCTCAGCCTCAGCCTCGGAATAAAAATGGTAAAAACATTCGACGGCAAAGATTCGAAGGCATTGCCGCTCTTCTTAAAGTCCTGCGAGACGATATTCCGCATGGTAGCAGAGGAGGAGCATGACACTCTCCTCGAGTTGATCGTTATGAGTAAGCTAGAGGGTGCAGCAGCAAGACAACTGCAGCACAAAACCATCAGCACCATAGCGCAACTCAGGAGCGAGTTGGAAGCGTTGTACGGACAACGGAAGTCCCTGGCCGCGCTGCAAATGGAGTTCAGCTCCCTCCGGCAGGGACAGAACGAGGACATCGCCGCCTATGCGGCAAGAACGGAGAGAATGACGGTAGACATCGCCGAAATACTCTGCGAACCGTTGCAAACGGAGGATCAAAAGATCACCGTCGAGAGCGTCACACGCCGAAGCGCAAAGGCCAACTTCGAGAACGGCCTGCACGGCCAGGTGCAAGTGCTGGTGCGTGCGAGAAACTACCAAACGCTGCATGACTCTGTGGCTGGGGCCATAGAGATAACCAACATGGTGCAGCCTAAGGGAGGGGTAGGTGGAGTATTAAGCCACCCCAGAAGGTCCCAAGGCGCATCACCCCGGCAAGGAGAAAATTGTTTCACCTGCGGAAAACCTGGGCACGTGGCTCGAGACTGCACCCGCAGATCGGGAAGAGTAAGCCTACCGATGCCCAGCGAGAATACATCCATTCACAACGTTGACGTCGTGTGCAACTATTGCCAAAAAAGGGGCCACATGTGAAAAGACTGCAGGAAAAGATTGTCGCAGAACAAAAGCGATCCTGCCCAGTCTTCACAGCATCCCCAACGTCCAAGGGACTCAGGGGGCAAGAATGAAAGGTCCACGGTAAATGCAAGTACGAGTCGAACAGAGACCGAATCCAGTCCGCTGGGAACGATGAGGATAAACACGCTCACGGCCCATCAGAGACCCGCGCGCAGGAAGAAAACGACGCAGCAGTTATTGCAGGTAACGCTGCCGGCGTCCAGCGCTACGGCCAGCGACTTCGACATAATTGCACCGTTGGCCACAACCGGGGTACTCACCCTCAAGGCGGACACCGGAGCGCAGTGCAGCATAATAAAGGAAGGCTGCCTCAAGGCCGAAACCATGGTGAGCAGGTGCTCCGTGGAACTGCAGGGTGTTGCAGGAGAAAAATTCACCCCCCTTGGCAAAGCAAAAATTGTGTTAGAGACACCGGCGCTAAACGTGGAACATTGGTTCTACATCGTTCCGAACGATGTGCCGTTGAAGGTCAACGGATTACTTGGCATGGACTTTATCAAGCAGCATAAAGCGGACATCCTGCATGGCGAGATGCTCAAGTTGTATGGGCACTGCATGCCGCTAAGGGACGGCGCGACGAGGATAAATTCGTCACCACGCGGTAGAACGGCAGCCACGTGCAAATACATAGGCCTGCTTACGAAGACAAATTCTCTTTACGGAAACGGGTCTAACACGGATGCCGCCAAGGAGAATAAATCTGTCGGACTACCTATGAGGAGCGGAATCAGCCGAGGAAAAGTAGCGAGATTCCGTGTCACACCGTCAAAACCTAATAAAGTGAGTTTATATGGTTATAAAAACGACGGAGAAGTGCAACGGCCGTCGGCGACACTCGAGCCGTCGGAGATAGCGAAGGCCGTACGGAACCGGCAGGTCAAGGCACTACGCGTACGCTCAACGAGCACGGGGGCCAAACGCTTCGCGCAGCAACGACGGAAGCCCGACTTGGTGCCCCCCGGCAGCGAAAAGCAAGCAGCTCGCGCCGGAATAATGTGCGAATACAAGCGTGTATTCTATCTACAAGGGAACGAGCGACAGCACACGCACGAGGTGCAGCATCGCACACCCTTTAGGGTCAGATCGAAGGACCAAGAATTGCAACCCTTGCCTGGAAAGAAAGTAAAATCGGGGCATGGGTTCGGTAAAATGAATAAAGCCGAAAAAAGGAAAATAGATGAGGACGCTCCGAGTCGCATATACGCGACCACGCGAAGTTCTCCAAGCGAGAGCAAAGAACGAAGTCTGTGTGTCGGAAGAGGACAGCACGACGGGGCAAGTAGGCACAACGAAAGACCGCACAAAGCGGACAGCCGAAGATACCCCGTATAGCCATGGTAGCTCGCTGGAGCGAGAGGTCAAGCTCGCCCGCGAGCGAGACGAGGACAGCAAGCGCCCGGGTACGGACAGCCGCACAAAGCGGAGAGCCGAGAATACCCCGGGCCAGCCTAGCAACGCGGCAGAGAGAGAGGCCGCTCTGGCCAATGCGCCAGAAGAGGACAGAGAGATTCGCAGCGTGCCTGCAGAACGCTCTACTGAACCCCACAGCCCCGCCGAAAAGCCGTGCGGTCGGGGAAGGGGTAGACCACGCAAGCTACATACGCAGGCCACTGGTAAGACTGCGAGCACCGCTAACAAGGATAGAGCGGGCCCAGCACAGCATGGCGGACCCGCGAAGCGCGGAAGGCCGCGAAAGGCAAACGTAGCAAGGCCGCTCGAGAGAGAGAGCGACCCAACGGCGGAGCCACCGGTGGGCACACCGAGTGAAGAAACTGCGGACAGAGCACCGCAAAGGCCCGCTGAGGAAGCGAGGCACGGCGGGGCCCGTAGCCCACGAACTTCCTGCAGCGCGGACGAAGACAGCGCGATAAAAGAGTATAGCGACTGCCGCAGTGGCGTAGCCACTCCTTCTGTCGATGACCGCCAGAAAATAATTAGAGAATACCACGACACCCCCATAGGAGGGCATCAAGGTATACGGCGCACGTTACATCGGAATCGGACCAAATACGACTGGCCCGGCCTGACAAGAGATCTAGAAAATCATATATCGTCATGTGAATCCTGTCAAGAGAATAAAATCAGGAAAAAGGAACGAGTGCCGATGAGGGTAATCGACACCCCATCGAAGTCCCTCGAGAAAGTAACGGTCGGCAAAATAGGACCGCTACCAGGAACGCATCAAAGAAAAGATGTATACTTACCGTCCAGGATGCGCTAGCAAATTACGGTGCATAGCACGGCCGAACCAAGAGGCCTCGAATTCATAATTAATAGAGTAAGAATGAGCCAAAGAGCCCTCGCACATCGAAACCCGCGAGACCGCTCTAGGAAAGAAGGAGAACAAACGCAGCAAGCATTCTCACGCTTCTTCTCCTACCTCATTACAGGCTGACAGCAGCAAAAGGTGGACTAACAAAAGCCACGCAGCATCCCCCGGACTACGTCGTCAGCACGTTTGCCAGCAACCCGGGAATCTACTACGAAGACATAGGAAGCCTCAAGATAATCCAATTGACGTGGCGGTTGATTATCAGGTTGGACCTCGCCGCTCTAATGCAGCGAGAAGTAGAAATTAGCGAAAATCTACAACGCCTCACCGAACTGTGCGAAGGCGAAACTCGGGTCAACGACATATGCCCCATCCTCAACGACTCCGTTCTACGAATGAAGAAAAGGATAGAGATGGGGGTATTGACCATATTCGACCTCCTCGGGACGCGCCCCGTCAGAGAGCGCAGAGGATTGATAGACGGCCTAGGAAGCATAATAAAGGCCATCACAGGAAACATGGACGCCGCCGACGCGCGGGAGCTACATGAAGAAATAACGAATCTTAAGGCGTCCCAACAGACCCTGAAGGAAGGGCTGAAAAACCAAGTCCAGATCATAAAAACCACGCTCAGCCTATTCAATGAAAGCGCACATCATATACAGGCTAACGAACAGACGCTGCTGGCCCAAATGCAGCTTGTAAACCGCACGCTCAACAGCGACGTATACTACTTGAAGAGACGCCAACACTTAGACGAGACGCTCAACGCAATAAGTATTGCAGTCGAAGCATTACTAAGCGACGTACAGGAGCTAGTGTGGCTAGTGGACGATATAGCTAGTGGTAAGGCCAGCGCAACGTCCTTGCCACCACGCACACTCGTCAAGCACCTGGTCGAAGCACTACCACACCTACCGCCAGGCAGTAGTTTCCCAGTCGCCATAGCACACGACCAAGCGTCAACACTTATGCGACTGGCTGATACCAGGGCCTACAGCGAAGGCAACGCGGTAGTACTCGTGCTGGATATACCGCTGATCGGGCAGCAACAGTATAGCATACAGAAAGTATATCCTATACCCATGCGAGCGGACAATGGTAGACACTACTACATCGACACGACCGAGAATCGCGTAGTCATAGATATCGAAAATCGCAGATACCTCAGGATGACAGCCGACGACGTAAAAATTTGTAAGGTACTGGACAAATCATACATCTGCCCTCCAACACACCCTACAATTCCGATTACGAACGACGCACCCTGCGAGGTCCTTATCTACGCAAAAATGGACACCGATAACGGCAAAAATTGTGCAAAAAGGGTCATCGAAATAACCCATCCCTTCGTCGTCCCAATGCAACAGCAAGGGCGATGGCTATACGTCGCGCCAACCCCCGAACCAGTAGGAATAAATTGTGGAAAAAATCCCACTCAACACGAAATACTGAGCAATTCGGGAATACTGGCATTGATAGGCATATGTATAGTAACCGCCCGAGATTTCAGTATCAGAACCATCGGGCGAACGTCGCGGGTCATCAGGGAAAACTACCTTCCATCGTTCGATTTAAAATTAACGGAAATTAAAGGTCAGGCACCCCCTAAGCAGACCGAGAGGACAAGTCCACTGCAGAGCGTGCTGCGAGACCCGGAAGAGCTTCAAAAGCTCGGAGCTCGAGCCGACCAAATCTTGGACAACCTCAATACCGACGGAGATGGGATGCAACGCATCCATAATCTGAGTTTCTACTCACTGGGTGCAGTAGCACCGATAGCCTTGGTTGGCTATGTTCTGTTTAAATGTTATAGGTATCAACGAAGCCGAACACCAACAAGGACAAGCGAGGCAACGACCCCGGCAACAGCCGAGGTAAACATCAACCTCGAGCCGATCGGACGACAACAGCCAGAAGAGCAACCGCGATCCGAGCTGGCCAGGTTATGCACCCGTCCCCTCAACCGAGAACGACTCGCTCGGCACGAAAGACGATAAGAAGCAGAGGAAAAACTTCATCGTCAACGAATGAAAAAATGAAACATTTTATTGTATTGTTATATAACATCAAACAGTAAAATTGTAAGAGGAAATACGAGAAACCAATCGAAGAAAAAATTTTTTAAAGAAAAAATTTTTCCTTTTAAGGGGGGAGGGATGTTGTGCCGCGGAATATTCCACTCCGTATTTAGTATATTCGGGAATATTCCATAGCAAAGTAACATTGGAATTCGTTCAAGACAAGAAACGAAGTCCAATGCCCGATCGTATGAACGACCCCAAGAACGCTGACGCAGCATGAGCGACTCGCTTGGCGTTCGGGCGAAAGGCTAACGCTAAAATTGCGAATTAAGGGATTTTCGTGAAGACAGTTAGCAACTGCTTTACGAAAAGACAGTATTAAATTAGATTGAAAAGAGAACGGTTGGTTCCTCGTTTAATACTCGAAACAACGCATTATTGTACTTCTTACTTTGATATATAAATAGGCAACGGAAAGTTACCGTGGCTTATAATAAATACTTCCTTTTATATAAATTCGCGTTTCCATCTTTTACTCGAGATCCATCTCCTTATCGGCAAACGATCCCAAAAAATAATAACTTTTAATATTATACCGACTACCGAATAATCCAATTACTCGGTACCGGCATAACACGGACAACAAGCTTCAAACCTTTATACGTGAATTTTTCGAAGGTGTTTGTTGAACTTTTAAATATTGCTGGTGAGAAGAAAAGGATCTTGTGGAACTGGTGACACTTGTATGAAACTTGGTACACACGATGTCAAATATATTGAGTCTTTATTGTCACAAAATACCTGGTGAGTGATGACATTTTATTGATTAGCTCTTAGTCTTTTATTGTTGATGCACTGAGGGTAAGCCGACTAAAAGGCTGCTAAAAGTTGATCCTTCAATCGGGCGGTTGAATCTGTTAAGTAGATCCGTTATAGAGCTCGTTGATTTTCACACAATTATTATATTATTACAATTATTAGAAATTATTACAGTACTGGCATCTGAGTGTGCCCTTGTGATGACCACGTGGCTGAGCAGGTGCTTTGATATGGTTTCTTTGATGTTTGTGACACGACGTGTTCGCTGGCGATTCCTTGAGTCTGCGGTGGTGCGATACACCATGCACACGAACTGAGTGCAACTCCGCATTATTTTACACTTATGTTCTACACTACTTTGATGAGTTGACAAGAGTTAAGTGAGGCTTTAAGAAATATGCTATATAAAGTGCGTGCTTTCTTGAGCCAAAAAAAATTATAGTAGCGGCGAGGTCCGTCCATTAGTCCACGAGAGCGTGGTGAGGGTGGATGTGCGTCACAGCTTGCGTGAGTATTGATTGGTCCTCCAGCGTGGTGAGTAAGTCTTGTGATTGGTCACCGAGCGTGATATTAAGCCTTGAAATATGTCCAGATCGAGGAAGCTAGCTGATTGAGTACGTCCTGCGAGACCGCGTGTACTCGCGTCTCGCAGGGCTGCGTCTACTTGTGGTTAGAGCGCGCTGGTGGGACTTGCCACGTAGTGGTGTGGTTTGTGCATGCTTAAGTAGTGTGTATGACGGATGCGAAAACTGAACAGTATTAACATCATAGATATCTTACGCTTACAAATATCGAATTTCGTGCCAAAAAAGAGCGTTTGCCGGTCAAGTCATTACTTCATTTGAAGGAAAGTGTTGCTTTTATTTTTTCAAAGCTATCGTATACTTCGGGAAGGTGGTGAGCATGCTTCATACCAAAATACTTGTGAACACTGGTTTAAATGCTTTAACAGTGATGATTTTAATGTGAAAGACAAAGAACGTCCAGGCCAACCGAAAAAGTTTGAACCAACAATTACAAGCAGTATTGGATAAAGATGCGTGTCAAACTCAAAAACAACTTGCAGATAGATAACACGTTGCTGAGCAAACAATTTCCAATCGTTTACAAGCAATAGGAAAGATTTTAAAGGAAGGAAAATGGGTGCCACGTCAACTGAACGAAAGACAAATGGAAAACCGAAAAATCATCAGTAAAATGTTACTTCAACAGCATCAAACAAGAAATCCAAACGCAGGAAATCATGGATTGACTCTGGTCAACCATCAACATCGACTGCAAAGCCAAATCGCTTCAGAAAGAAGAAAATGTTCTGCATCGGGCAGGATCAGAAAGGTGTGGTGTATTATGAGCTTCTAAAATGAGGTGAAACCATTAATACTGATCGGTAACGACAACAAATAAACAATTTGAACCACGCTTTGATCGTAAAACGACTAGAATGGGCCAGAAGACACAGCAAAGTAATTTTGCTTCATTATAACGCACACACTTGAAAAGCAGTTAAACACGTTAAAAGATCTTACGTGGGAAGCAATAACCCACCCGCCGTATTCACCAGATCTTGCTCGTTCAGATTACCACTTGTTGCAATCGATGACACACGCACTTTCTGAGCCGCACTTCAAAACGTAAGAAGAAGTGAAAAACTGTGTCTTTAAATGGTTTGCCTGAAAACAAGAAAAGTTCTATTGGGACGGTATATACAAATTACTTGAAAGATGGGAGAAATATGTAGGTAGCGATGGGCATTACTTTGAATAAAGCACTTTTGATGTTTCTCTTGAAATTATCGTTTCTTCTTTGATTACAAAATTTGCATTATATATTAACCAGTACACCTAGTAAATTATTCTCCCATGCCGAAAATCCGTAGAGCCGGGAAAAAGTATCAATTACAGAAATAAAATCTACAAACTTCAAATGCTTCTTATCAAGCGACAGCAATTGCGTGCAAGTCGTATAGCGAGCAAATTTCTGGAATCTGTAATATTGAAATCGATAAAGATAATCCAGTTATCCTCCTCAAGGAAAAAAAAACATCAGAGTATCAAAAATATTCAGACAGTACAATTGCAATCTGCGTGACTCTCCCTAGGGTCGAGACACAAT
This sequence comes from Cylloceria caligata, assembly GCA_963942595.1. Classification (NCBI taxonomy): domain Eukaryota; kingdom Metazoa; phylum Arthropoda; class Insecta; order Hymenoptera; family Ichneumonidae; genus Cylloceria; species Cylloceria caligata. The sequence goes on along the minus strand of OZ012705.1, from coordinate 52,438,557 downwards.
ATTTATTGAGTGCAACTGCATGCGAATCAAGCAGCAGTCAGGTCACTCAAGCTGTTGATACTGAAATATTGAATAATAGTCGAGTAAATCGTCTTAAGGAACTCCGAGCAATTGAGTGAAAGAGTATCTAGATGAAATTGTTGCTGATTACGAAGCTCATTCGAGAAACACATAAATCGGAGCGTTGCATAGCGACCGAATCATCTTCCTCAAGCAAAAATCAAATTCAACTACTTTAGAAATTTTCTTTCTCTTCTTTCTTTTCCTAATAAATAAGCGTACGTTCCTTCTAAAGATTTTATTGTGCTCCAATTTTGTTATAATCTTTTTAATGGTGATCAATAGTTCCCGCAGAATTGAAGCTTTTGTAATTCGTTGGTATATTCATTTCTACGAAATAAAAATACAAATAAATGAAAGAAGGTCAAGGACCTTTGGAACAATGAATACGATTAGATCCAACAAAGTGTATTAAATTTAATGAGTCCAACTCGTTGAAATGTAAAAATTGATGATGGTGTTATTCATCATTATCCTGAATACATTCGAGTCTAGAAAAATAACCCAGCAATATATCAACTGTTAATTTTTCTCTTAAGGACCCGATTAAGACTAGGGACCCTATACCCGATCCTCCTCCCACAATGATTAACAATAACTAATCGTTATCTCTTCGAGATACACTGAATGCCACACCAAATTACAACGTCATACTTTATCATTGGGCATGTTTATTCGAGTATGCAAGGAGGCCTTGGTTATTATCGGGCCAGGATCGGAATCAATTTTGATAAAAGCATCTGGCTAAAAGTCTCAAAGATATCAGCTGCGAGGGGAATTTGGTTCAATATATCTGTTACGTCCTGGTTCCCCGTTATATTCTACGTGAAATTAAAAAAAAAATTTATTCCATTATTATAAACTTGTATTTTACATATCTTATATATATATATCAGGAGTACAAATTGAAAATGCGGGATTTTTTTCTATTTTTGAACGTTTATTCTGAAAAAATGGTAACAAATGAATTATTCAAAGTATTGTCCATCGCTAGCCACAACTTTTTCCCATCTTTCTGGCAATTTACGGATACCGTCGCGAAAAAATTCGGCCGGCTTGGCTGCTATCCAGTCATCGACCCATTTTTGGGCTTCTTCGTAAGAATGGAAGCGCTGGTCAGCTAGGCCATGTGTCATCGATCGGAAAAGGTGGTAATCGGAAGGAGCAATATCTGGGCTATACGGCGGGTGGGGTAAGACTTCCCATTTCAGCATTTGTAGGTATGTTTTGACCGGCGCTGCAACATGTGGCCGAGCGTTGTCATGTTGCAAAATTACTTTGTCGTGTCTTTGCTCGTATTGTGGCCGTTTTTCTTTGAGTGCGCGGCTCAAACGCATCAATTGAGTTCGGTATAGTGCTCCTGTGATGGTTTCGTTCGATTTCAATAGCTCATAATACACCACACCCAGCTGGTCCCACCAAATACAGAGCATGAGCTTGGCGCCGTGAATATTTGGTTTGGCCGTCGATGATGATGCATGGCCGGGGTAACCATATGATTTTTTGCGCTTCGGGTTATCGTAATGGATCCACTTTTCATCACCAGTGACAATGCGATGCAAAAAACCCTTCCGTTTTTGCCGTTCGAGCAGCAGTTCGCATGCAAAAAAACGGCGCTCGACGTCTCTCGGCTTCAGCTCATACGGCACCCAATGTCCTTGCTTTTGGATCATTCCGAGGGCTTTTATACGATGGGAAATGGCTTGTTGTGTCACTCCCAATGAATCTGCGAGCTCTTGTTGAGTTTGACACGAGTCTTCATTGAGTATTGCCTCCAATTCAGCATTCTCAAACTTTTTCACTTGGCCCGGCCGCTCTTTGTCCTCAACGTCAAAATCACCACTTCTAAACCGCACAAACCATCTCTCGCACGTTGAAACCGATGGAACATGACTCGGATAAGCCTCGGAGACCAATCGATGTGCTTCAGCAGCACTTTTCTTCAAATTAAAGAAGTAAATTAAAACTTCCCGCAAATGCTGTTTTGTTGGCACGAAACTCGACATATTGAGAGCTCAAAAAAACTATGAATTTGACACTGCGACAAATTGACACATACTGAAAATTAAAGCTATAAGACGTAGCTTTGACATGAACATAGTCACAGTACTGCCTGATGCGTATAGCGTTAGTAACGCCATCTGTTATCAAACCCGCATTTTCAATTTGTACCCCTGATATATATTGTAAACACGCATAAATATATATCAGGGGTACAAATTGAAAATGTGGGTTTGATAACAGATGGCGTTACTAACGCTATACGCATCAGGCAGTACTGTGACTATGTTCATGTCAAAGCTACGTTTTATAGCTTTAATTTTCAGTATGTGTCAATTTGTCGCAGTGTCAAATTCATAGTTTTTTTGAGCTCTCAATATGTCGAGTTTCGTGCCAACAAAACAGCATTTGCGGGAAGTTTTAATTTACTTCTTTAATTTGAAGAAAAGTGCTGCTGAAGCACATCGATTGGTCTCCGAGGCTTATCCGAGTCATGTTCCATCGGTTTCAACGTGCGAGAGATGGTTTGTGCGGTTTAGAAGTGGTGATTTTGACGTTGAGGACAAAGAGCGGCCGGGCCAAGTGAAAAAGTTTGAGAATGCTGAATTGGAGGCAATACTCAATGAAGACTCGTGTCAAACTCAACAAGAGCTCGCAGATTCATTGGGAGTGACACAACAAGCCATTTCCCATCGTATAAAAGCCCTCGGAATGATCCAAAAGCAAGGACATTGGGTGCCGTATGAGCTGAAGCCGAGAGACGTCGAGCGCCGTTTTTTTGCATGCGAACTGCTGCTCGAACGGCAAAAACGGAAGGGTTTTTTGCATCGCATTGTCACTGGTGATGAAAAGTGGATCCATTACGATAACCCGAAGCGCAAAAAATCATATGGTTACCCCGGCCATGCATCATCATCGACGGCCAAACCAAATATTCACGGCGCCAAGCTCATGCTCTGTATTTGGTGGGACCAGCTGGGTGTGGTGTATTATGAGCTATTGAAATCGAACGAAACCATCACAGGAGCACTATACCGAACTCAATTGATGCGTTTGAGCCGCGCACTCAAAGAAAAACGGCCACAATACGAGCAAAGACACGACAAAGTAATTTTGCAACATGACAACGCTCGGCCACATGTTGCAGCGCCGGTCAAAACATACCTACAAATGCTGAAATGGGAAGTCTTACCCCACCCGCCGTATAGCCCAGATATTGCTCCTTCCGATTACCACCTTTTCCGATCGATGACACATGGCCTAGCTGACCAGCGCTTCCATTCTTACGAAGAAGCCCAAAAATGGGTCGATGACTGGATAGCAGCCAAGCCGGCCGAATTTTTTCGCGACGGTATCCGTAAATTGCCAGAAAGATGGGAAAAAGTTGTGGCTAGCGATGGACAATACTTTGAATAATTCATTTGTTACCATTTTTTCAGAATAAACGTTCAAAAATAGAAAAAAATCCCGCATTTTCAATTTGTACTCCTGATATATATATATATATACATATATGTACATATATATTTTACACCAACCCCACGTATATGATTTTATCTTACATATAATTTAGTTCGTACATTTATATGCATAATATATACGTACACCCTGTATGTACGCGTATTTGATGCATGTAAGTATATGTATAATACGTGCATGCACATATACATTAGGACATATTCTCAGACGCTCGTTGGGGTATAAGCGAGAAACGCTGAGCAAAGCATCGCGCGATAACCACCCGTGCGACTTTGTTTAGTCCCACGACTAGAGCAGAGCATAGTTATTGAATATGACTTTGTATTTATCGTAGCAATGCACAGCTTCTCTCGCACCCTAAACGGGATAAGGTTGCTCGCCACATTCCAATGTTATCCATTGGCGAGTAGCCACTTCAAATCTTTAAGCTAACGTAAGCAGTCCCACGTACCGGGCCGAGGTGTTTGGTCCAGGCGACCTTCGAACGGAAGCGATAAGCCCGACACCCGGCCGGGTTACGCTGACGGGCCGGTGAGGCTGCGAGGCCCGTTGTTCTGATTCTTACAATCTAGATAGAGACCCGCGGGACTCGCAACTCTGCACTTTTGAGAGTAGGTGACTGGAGGGGCACTTAGCCACCCATCATACCGAGTCGTTGTCTCAAAAGGAGGCAGTCCTCATCGTGCGGGCAATTAGAAACGACGCTCTCAAAATTAGACACTTCGTTTTTCGAAATTACATTTGTGTTGCGCGATTGACAATTAATTTCGGTTAAATAACATTTCTATATATTGTGTATCGTGTAATTAACATTTTTGTACTTCGTGTACTGCGCGATTGACAATTAATTTCGGTTAAATAACATTTCTATATATTGTGTATCGTGTAATTAACATTTTTGTACTTCGCGTACTGCGCGATTGACAATTAAATTCGGTTAAATAACATTTTTATATATTGTGCATCGTGTAATTAACATTTTTGTACTTCGTGTACTGCGTGATTGACATTTTTGTTCACTGGACATTTTTAATACATTGCGCATTGTTTTTGTGCGCGCTGGAATAAACTTTTACTACGGTAAGGTGCAAGGAATTCTCGTGGTTTTTATCAATCGACCCACCAAGATTTTCCAACATTTTTCCCGACCCGTCTTCTTTACTGTTTTCTGTCGCCAAGCCGGCCGCGATTTCTCTCTTGTGGGCCAGCTACTTTGTGTGACGCTTGGTCGTAAGGCCCCCGTGGCCTTTGGCTTTCATTTCTGTCTAGGTGATCTGGAGCGCGACCCTCGTTGCACCTCCAGATCACGTGTTGTTTAGTCCCGCACCTGGTTGCAAGTCTGCAGCACCCTGGTGGCGCTTGGAAACTCGCGCCGGGGGATCTTTAACTAGGGAGCGTGGCGTGAACTAACAAGTTGCACACTCCCCCGTTCACTTTTATTTTATGAACCCCCGTAGTACCTCAGGGTCCTACACGCGGGTTCCATTCTTTTTCCGAGGAAGCACCGTATGACCACAAAGAAAGTGGACAACGGCCTTTCTCACTAACCGGTCCTAATCACCTAAACATTAGATGGGCAAAACCCGTAAGCGCGCGGGACGACAAATCAGGGAAAAACAGATCCAGCCAGCGGAAATCGACGCAACAACGACTGCGACTCCCGCCCCGAACCCAAAACGCGGGTTATCAAACGTAACGATCGAGTTACATGATTGGTCAGACGGCAAGGGCGGGCGAACCCTAAAACGGGTTGCCGTGGCTGCAATGCGGCCCATGGTCGTGCAACGCTGCACGATACGTCCCGACGAAGAGCGAACGGAGCCGCAAGCGGGACCGTCAACGTCAACGTCGACGTCAACTCGCCAACCGCAACAGGGGCCCGCCAATTATTCCGACACGACCGATTCAGATCCAGACGACGATCGCGTCGTCGTCCTCGATTAATTCGTGCGGTACAGCACCAACTAGTTTTAAGGTGAGTAAATACACTTATTTCCTCGAAAAATAAAGTATTTCGACAGATCGACCGTGCCCCAATCCCGAGGCAGCACATTCTGTCTCAAAATGGGGAAAATAAAATATTATTCCTTCGTCGCGTCTCTTATTTAAAAACCCAGGACGTAACAGAAGAATATTTTTGGTAGCAGCAGTGGGATATCACGGTCTACTTGTCAAAATAAATTTTCCATGTTTTGTCCAAGCACCAGTCTCTCCGACGGCGCAAAGTCTTTTGTCGTCTGTCTGAACATTTTGCCAAACACCAGTCTCTTCGACGGCTCGAAATCCTTTGTCATCTGTCTGAACATTTGAGTGACGTTTTCCCCGCCCTCGGAACGGCATAGGCCGGTCCTTCTTTCAAGATCGAGCCGACGATTTTCGCTACTGAGTACTGTTACTGTTAAACAAATAGCTATATCACCGCCGAGCGAGAATCCTCGAGAGAGGCCCGTATTAGGTGCCACGAAAAAGGCCCGTATTAGGAGCCTTGTTCGTCGAAAATAATTTCTCTTCAGAATAACTGTTACTGTTAAACAAATAGCAATATCATTTACTCTATCGTAAATTTCTGAAATAAATTTTTGGCAAATTTGTTGCCGGTATCTTATGATATTGTTTTGTCAGGGATGGTTTCTTCTTCACGGGTGTGAACGCGGTACTGAACGGTTTTCGTAATGAAAGGGTATTTTTATAAATAAATGTTGGCACTATAGATATATGTTTAACATCACTATAGCTAATTAAAATGAAGATAATAAACTGACACGCGGAGCGTAGCGCGTCTTGTCGCGACCACCATTTGTTACGTCCTAGATTTTAAGGAACGCACTTTATTTTTCTGTCTCGATGCTTTATCGAGTTTCCATCGAGGTTTTCTCGCCGCGAATTATTTTTTTGGAAAAAATGATTTCTTTTCAGAATAATTTATTACTTTGCCATTGCTATGTGTCACCGGTATCAGGGACGACCCTTTTTGACGAAATAACGTCCCCATTGGGTGAGAATTGTTTCGATGTCCATCAAGTGCCCGTATGATATTGAGCGTTCAGGGTTATCCATTTTTGCGAAATAATGTTGTGAGCGTCAAGAGTTCGTCGGTGTCATATGACGTCGAAATCTTTACAGGTACGATGTGACGAGGACCGTGTTGTCACGAGGAACTAAATAATTAGCGCAGTGCTGAAAGCAGTGCGACATGTACAAAAAAGGGGTAGTGCCGAAGGTACGCGTAAGAATTAATGAATTAAACATTTATTTCTGAAAATAACTTTAATTTTGGGTAGTTATTTTCAGCCCTGACCTGGCTATTTTTTATGAGCAAATGAACAGCGCGTCTTGTCGGTCAGAATGTTTTATACTTAATGTCCGGGTTTTAGTTTTTTTTATATAAATAAGTAATTAACCTTGGAATTAATTAATGAATTAAACATTACTTCTGAAAATAATTTTTCTTCGGAATAATTTTGGGTAGTTATTTTCAGCCCTGACCTGGCTATTTTTGAATAAACACAAGATAATGTTCCAAATGGTTTTTCGATATATATACAGGGTGCGCCATCTCAATCTGGTCGATGGAAGTATTGAATAACTCTGACAGATTTTAACCGACCAGCGTCATACAACACGTTTCGTATAGGTTATTTCAGTACAATTTCAACCATGTATGGCTATACGCCGAAAGAACGCGCCGAAATAGTTTCGCTTTACATTGAAAATAATCGTTCAGTTGTGTCAACTCAGCGTGCATATCGTAAAAAATGTCGCGGACGTTCTGCGCCCAAAGGCGACACTATCCGTCATTTAGCTTCAAATTTCATGGAGCACGGGTCTGTAGCGAATCTCCAACATCAAGCTCGACCGCGTCCACGTCGTTCAAATGAAAATATCGAAGCTGTTCGACAGAGTGTTTTAGAAAATCCAAATGTCTCATACCGCCGCCGGTCTCAGCAATTAAACATCAGTGGAACCACTTTGAGAAGGATTTTAAAGCAAGATCTTCACATGTTTCCGTACAAAGTGCAGTTGACTCAAAGATTATTGGAAACTGACAAGCCGCGACGCTTGGCTTACGCTAATAACGTTAGTCGAATGAAGGAAGCTGAGCCGGATTTTTGGGAGCGAATTCTGATGACCGACGAGACTCATTTCACCCTCTCTGGCGCTGTCAACAAACAAAACTGTCGCATGTGGGGCACCGATAATCCTCATATTATTCACGAAACTCCATTGCACGATGAGAAAGTGACAGTTTGGGCCGGTGTTTGCTCAAAAACCACCATTGGACAATTTTTCTTCAGAGCTGGTGAAACTGTCAATGGGGATCGATATCGGTGGATGTTGGCACACTTTGTTTTACCACAAATGCGTGAAAAAGGTCTTAAGGAATTTTGGTTCCAACAAGATGGTGCGACATGTCACACTGCGCGCTCAACAATGGACTATTTGCGTCGGAAGTTCCCAGGACGTGTGATGTCAAAGAAAGGTGATATTGACTGGCCACCAAGATCGCCGGATTTGACTGCACCGGACTTTTTCTTGTGGGGATTTTTGAAAAGTAAAGTCTATGCCAACAAGCCGAAGACCATAGAGGAGCTAAAAAACAACATTCGAGCCGAAATCGCAGCGATATCGCCCGAGACGCTGGCAAATACAATGGAAAATGCCGAAAAAAGAGCTCTTTTTTGTCTCAGTAATAAAGGCGGACATTTGATCGATGTGGTTTTTGGAAACTAATCAAAATAAATTGTAATGAATCAAATTTAATTAAAAAATACGACTTTGTGAAATCTGTTGAAAATTCTCTAAGTTATTCAATACTTCCATCGACCAGATTGAGATGGCGCACCCTGTATATATACCAAAATAATTTAAGAGCGCGCAAACTTCGGCTATCTTTTAAGTTTTAATTTTTCTTCTCGAAGAACCATCAGACTTTTTGTGCTGGGCTAACCCATGTCCCCACGAACATTTTCTTAAGTAATGTTTATTGAAGCACAGAATTTACCACAGTGTGCATATATTTTTAAAATAGTTAAATGATTTTTGGCTGTTAAATTTTAGCCCTGACTCAGCTATTTTTATGGCAGTGACATTTGTTTTGATTCGGTGGTGTTAAACGTTTTTTTTTAAATGCGCCACCCCGTTACTTACTATGGGTGTGAGCGCAGCACTCCCCACGAGGTGCACGGACGTCGTAATCGCATACACTCTTCTCGGTTACTTTGTCAGCAATAACATTGGTTTTATTTAAACAGTGGATGGATTTTTCTGTCTCGATGCTCTATCGAGTTTTCATCGCGATTTTTTTTTTTTCGTCGCGATTTATTTTCGAATGTGCTGAAGGAAGGCTATGCCGTTTCCCTCCCGCTCCTTTTGTTTATGTTGGTCATCAAGACAAACCATCCTTAATTGTTTTCTGTACTGTAACAGAGTTACACTCTATAGCCTATTTTCTTATGTCGAACGGTCGTAAGAGCCGAGAGGATGTGAAAACACCTACAAAATTAGACTCGGTACAAGAGTACCGAGGTTTTGCGGGCAATAGGCCATTACCCTGACATAAAAATAGGAGCCGTTGCCGCTCCGAAATTCCCTCGCTGACCAAAACAGCAGGTCAGCGACCCACCGGCCTTGCCGGGAGGCGAGGGGAATGCGGTAAGCGCGGCAACGGCGAACCGCGGAAATAAGGAAATGCGTCGAAATTCGAATGAAGACCGATATGATGACGTAGGGCTAGGCGGAGCGAGGGGAAGGCTATAAAAGGCCGGTGCGGGGACAGAGAAGCTCTCTTGTCTTTTAGGCAGAATAGCGAAAACTAACAAGGTATGGAAATTGTGAGAGATATTAGTCAAGTGAAAGGCTCATGAGAGCATTAAAATATCTGCGAAACGGTGAAGATCATTACGTGATCACTCATTAGGAAGTTAATAGGGATAATCGAGTGGATTGATAGATAAATTAATACATGGAATTCAGTAGTCGATAAGTATTATTAATTTAGAATAGTGCATAGGAATAAGAAAACTGGCTATATAAGAATAAATTAAACAGTGCGGTCTTTAAACGAGCGGTAATCAAGGGACCGAATTCCTTGTGTGAGTGGAAGTGAGAAAGAGCGAGAGCAGAATAAGAGCGAAAAAGAAAGAATTGTAAACAGAGTTCATACACTCTGTACACTGAGAATCTGAGGTGTGTGTGTGTGAGAAGGGAAACACCGAAGCGTAGCGACGCAACCATAGCCCGAGTACCGAAATTCCGCGAATTTATGTGCAAATAAGTGGAAATCATAATAACTAAAATCGAGGGAACTCCCTGATTTTTTAAATTAAGAAAATAGAATTAGGAATGTAGAAGATAGGATAGTTGTAATCGAATGATAATCGGTAGCATTAAATGGATAGGATAAATAAGTAATAATAAAGTGTGTATGAGCGAAAGTAAAATAAGTGTGAAAGGTAAAGAATTGTAAGTAGAGTTAATACACTCTATCTAAAGAGCGAATGCGAAGCGTAATAGCAACAAGTGTGAAATATCTGTGCACCGAGGGTACAACAACACAACGGTGCAAGAACAATAATAAGCCTACGGGAGTACCGAGAGAGGTAAACATAAAATAAATTATAATCGTCGAAATAATTGCGGAAATTACGGAATTAGATGGACATTATGTAAAATTCGAGTGACCGTAATTAAAAAGTGCCGTTTTTAAGAAATTGTTTTTCTTGGAATAAAGCCCTACTGTCAACCACTGAGAAGTCTAAATTAATTAGTCCTGTGATCGAGCCCGAATTCCCACGAAAAATAAAATATATGATAACGTTAAAAATTACCGTTACAGTACATTGCATGAAAAACCTTATATGGGATATCGCTATCTTTGAAGTTATATTGCGTCGAGCCGGCTCCTCCTTTTAAACGAAAGCCCGCGAGCTTGAAATAAGAACTTTCCGTACGCGCCGTTGTACAACTAGTCGCAATGGGTGACGAGAACACAGCTGATACACTGGGCGATGGGTCCCCACCCAAATATCTATCCGAAGAAGAGTTGATGACCTTACAGGATCAACTCATTGCTAAACAAAGGCAACTTAACGACCGCGAGCAAGAATCTCGTGCACGCGAACTCGCGGTAGAGTCGCGCGAACGCGCCCTCGAAATTCGGGAAACTAACCTCGCGGAACGAGAAATAGAAAACGAGGAACGCTTCATTGATATCCAGCAACGGGAACTCCAAATCCTCGAGTCCAAACCTATTGCTCCCCCGCACAAACCCGAAGACGCAGTAGAAATATTAACCAGAGATTTTCAAACATCAAAAGAGGAAATAGCTTTGCTCTCGAAACGAGGATTAGGGTCCTCGCCTGAGGTACAAATTCTTGAACACCCGCCCCCTGTTAGAGAAGGTCCAAATACTCAATTATCTTTCAAGGATGTGCTCGAATCGGTACCTATTTTCAATGGAGACACCCCCCCTATTTTAAAATTTGCTCGTGCTTGCAAACGCGCGAAAGAATTACTCGCGCCTCACCTCGAGCCTACTTTCGCACGGTTATTGCGGAACAAATCAAGGGGTCGCGCATATACCGCCGTAGAAGACGATGTGTTCAGGACGGTCACGGGATTCACAGATCGGCTTAAGGAAATGTTTGGGGCCGTAAAAACTGTAAATCAGTATAAGGGCGAACTCGGTAACGTAATGAAGGGTGGAACTGAGCACGTCCTTGACTATATCAGCCGCGTAAAAGACTTGCATTCGGCCATTATAGAAGGCGAAACCCAGAACTGTGGGCACTTGACGCCCATACAAAAAAGAAATCTTGAGGGCGACACTCTCGAATGTTTTATTATTCATTTTCGCCTCCGTCTGAGGTTCGAAGGGTACCAAAACCTCAACCAGGCCTATACTAAGGCCATCGTGGTCGAAAAAGATTAAGAACGCGATGATAAAAATTTTAAAGGCAGGGTCGCGCCAGTTAGATTACCGACTCCGAAACCACCGGTGCAGGTAAAAACCGCGAAAACCGAAGTCGTATCTTGCGAACATTGCTCCTACCCGGGCCACATTTCAGAAAATTGTTGGAAAAAATTTCCCGAAAAACGACCGTCGTTTAACTCAGGAAAGACGGGCGATTCGACCGCGGCTTTAGTAACGCGACCTCCCGCAAAAACTTGCGTTTATTGCTACAAACCGGGGCATGAAATTAACAATTGTTATAAGCGCGAACATGACGAAAAACGCAAAGCATCGGGAAACGAGACCGCTCGTTCGTCGACCCCAGGCGCACGCCGAACGGAAGCGCAACCCGAGCGCCCTGTGCGAGTAGTTCAAGTAGCCGAACCGTCCGTACAGCAAACGTCCGACTAAAAACACTTTCGTTCGTCCCGTCGGTGGACATAAATTCACCCCAATTAGTAAAAACAAGTGAGTTTCTGGTCGATTCCGGTGCCGACCCAAATTTAATAAAGCAAAAGGCATTAAAATATAGCGTTCCGGTTAACGACTCGGATATTTTACGCCTCCAAGGCATCTTGGAGGGACCCGTGTTCACAAAGGGATTCACCGACATTAATATACTCGGTACGGATACCGAATTTCATTTAGTTAAGAATTCTTTTCCCATCGATCAAGACGCAATCCTTGGCGCAGAATTTCATGGCAAAAATAGAGCCAGTATTGATTGGGATAGAGAGGCCGTCAGTTGGAAAGATAATGTTTTACCATTTAAAAATCAGGAGACAGTGTTTCTCCCTGCTCGTTCTAGTAAAATATATCACGTTCGCGTAAGAAATTCCGAAATTAAAGAAGGGTATATACCCCGTTTAAATGTAGCCGAAGGAATTTTTATCGGCGAAACGGTAGTCACTAATAATAATGGAGTGGCGTATTTGAAGGCATTTAACACCACCGAAGAAGGCGTGGAACTCACCGTACCTACGGTAACCTTATTGGCATTTGAAGAGTTCCATGACCAGGTTGGTGAATCCTCCAATAGTAACTGCGAACCCATAAGGGCGCAGAATATTCCACGTGGGGAGTGCCGCGCTCACGACCATGGTGTAAAAACCGTCGCCGCAACCTCGGTTAATAATGAGTCAAGAATTCAGTTATTAAAATCTTTGCTCCGCCTCGACCATCTTAATGATGAGGAGGTGAGTAGCGTTGAACGGATAATTAGAGCGACACATGATCTATTTGACTGCCCGGGAGACTTCTCGGGCACTACTAATGCAATAACGCATAAAATAACAACAACTGACGACCAACCCGTTTTTAAACGCCAGTATCGCTTTCCTCCAGCTCACAAGGATGAGATCACGCGGCAGGTAGGCGAAATGATCGATGGCAAAGTTATAGAACTTTCCGATTCTCCATACAGTTCACCGTTGTGGATCGTTCCGAAAAAACCCGATTCACACGGAAAACCGAGATGGCTAATGGTAATAGATTATCGGCACTTGAACGATAAAACTATAGGAGATGCTTATCCTCTCCCAAATATTATTGAAATCCTCGACCAATTAGGTCAAGCCCGATATTTTGTTACGTCAAAATCGCGGCCTATCTTACGATCCCACGAATTTAACATAGATTTCACGTTTCGGTGTATCTTTTCCGTGCTCTGGTCAAGGAGAATAAATTTTCCCTTTACCACACCCGACGAGAAAATACCGAAGACGCAAGCCCGTTTTTGAGTCTAACCTCGCGGAAAATTACTCGGGATAGGGCTGGAGTGCGTTTTGTTCTTGGTTGGGGGATAATCACTTCACGAATAATGGGGAGGGACTTGAATGACAATTTCACGCGGAGCAAGATTTCACTTTAATTGGTAATTGAAAATTATACTTACGGTTGTTTGTTGCTGTGGTTCTTACTGTTGAACGTTAGATGGACGTAGATTAGTGTAGTCAGACAGACTAAAAATCGAACGTAGGCGTTGGTGCGTATTAATAATTATTTATTGAAATAAAACTACATGAGTAGTTTAATGTTGCACGTTCAATATTCCCGATTTTACAAGCGTTAATAATTATAAATACTGTACTCTTACTCTGTACTACTTGAAACTATACTTTGTGAAAATTAAGCCGTGGTGAAAAATTATCGTGCTGGACTGCTTTATTTCCCGGCAAACAGTACTACTTGTTGCCTTGGAAAAATTCTAATTCACTGCCGGCGACTTATTGACTGCCAGGCTAGTGATTAGTCCTCTACTTGACCCCCCGTGAAACTGTCTTACTTGACTCCCCGTGAAAAAGTATTACTTGACTCCCCGTGAAAAAGTATTACTTGACTCCCCGTGAAAAAGTATTACTTGACTCCCCGTGAAAAAGTGTCGCCGGCCGATTTTCGCGGCCTTTTATAGGGCTCCTGAGCGTCGAAAATTCTTGTCGTCAAGCGCGTAAAAGAAGAGAAGGGATAAAACCCTGTCCTGATTATAAGAATTTCCCCGTGGTCTATCTCGACCATACACGTATTCATTCCCCTTACTCCGCAGAGTAGCTTCTCGACATGCAGAGCCATAGATCTATGCAAGTGCATCGGTATGGCGCGCTCTGATTTGTCCGCGCGATGTGCTACACAGAGGACCACGCGATTAGGTGAGGGAACGCGTTCGAAGCGTTTTTCCCCTGAAAATGAGGCGATTTTTACCACCCCGCTTCTTGGCCTACTTTCAATAGAATTTCCTAGTTTAGGTAATATCTTTATGCTCGCTTCTCTGTAGATGTGTCTATGGTAATGGCTTAGTTTTTCAGCGTTTTTACGGAACTTAAATAAATCCTTCACATGAAACCACTAATAATAATTTTGTTACAGCTTCTGTAGTTAACTTTGACGTATGCAACCTGATTTCTGCGTTAATCTCTTATTAGTATAAATGGTTTCGTTGAGTTATGGCTTATTCCAAACATCATTGGTTATTCGTTAAATTAGTGGTTACTCTAGTTATAGCTAATGAGTTTTCTTAAATAATTTGTTAGTTAGACGTTAGATTTCTTATAGTTAATAAGTTTTCTTAAATAATTTGCTAGTTAGACGATTATTCTCATACTATAGAAACGAGAGCGAGAGAGAGAGAGAGAAGGATTTTACTTGAGAACGACTCGTCTAACTTGGTTACTCGTACATTTCGTTCGTACGCAAGTCGGCTAGATCGCCGTTCAGCCCTAGCGATAAGGCGTTCGTTGTGGCGCAGAGAGTCGCCCCAGCCTCGCTTTCCTGCAGAGGAAGCTCTATTGAAACGCGTTACCATTTTCTCTCTTTCTCGATTCGTTTTACTTTTAGTATTTAGCTGTAAAACAATCTTAACATTTCATTTTATCCTGTCTATATATGTGTAATGTATTCCATATAAATAACTTGATGGTAAAATGAGTATGTCTATGCATGGAAACGAGAGAGAGAGAGAGAGAGAGAGTTCTCTTGAGAACGACTCGCCTAACTTGGTTACTCGTACATTTCGTTCGTAGCCAAGTCGGCTGGATCGCCGTTCAGCCCTAGCGATAAGGCGTTCGTAGTGGCACAGAGAGTCGCCTAGCCTCGCTTTTCTGCAGAGGAAAATTTGTTGAAACATGTTATAGTTTTTCTCTCTTTCTCGTTTAGTCTTACTTATGGGTGTTCAGCTGTAAAATAATCTTAACATTTCATTTTATCCTATATATATATGTATAACATATTCCATATATATAATTTACTAGTAACACAAGTAATTTTATACATGAAAACGAGAGAGAGAGCGAGAGAGTTCTTCTCTTGAGAATGACTCGCCTAGCTTGGTTACTCGTACATTTCGTTCGTACGCAAGTCAGGTAGATCGCTGTTCAGACCTCGCGCAAGGCGTTTTCGTTGCGCGGAGAGTCGGCCAGCCCCGCTTTCCTGCAGCAGAAGCTTCATTGCAACTTTATTTTAGTCTCATCTCTTTCTCGTTTTTCTGTCTATTTTTCGCTATTTTACCATAAATTAATCTTAATATTTCCTTTATCCTTTCTATATAGGCATAACGTGTTCTATATATTTATGATGGTGTTTTTACTATAAATTCCCATATTTTACGAGAGACATGTTAATATATAGGCATAACATGTTTTATATATTTATGATAATATTTTTACTATAAATTTCAATATTTTACGAGAGACATATTAATGTAATCCCAAGAGAAAAGGGGAATTAATCCTGATGTACTGATCTTTCTTCTATAACCCGACTATACTTGGTAAGCTCATTAATTCGATGTGGGTTGTACTCGTTTTCGAGTGACAGCCATGGGTAGTTTCCATATGGAAGCATAATTGTTCCTTTTGCTGCTGATATTTTATCTACAGTATTCGTGTGAACATTTTAATAGTCATAACTCTTTCGTTTAAATCAACAGTTCCTCTGCTTTTGTTAATTGTTCCGCTTAGTTAATAATTGTTCGTGATTTCATCATCTTTGTAAAGAGAGAGAGAGAGAGCGAAGATTTCAGGCAAGAGCGAGAAGAAAGGGTGCGGTCGCTTGGTCACGTGATAGCGTTCCCTCCAACCGCTCCCTTATGACCAACAACGCCCCGACGGCGACTAGCCGAACCCCTGGTCTAGGATTGAGGGTAAGGCCGTGCTGAATCATAGATCCATAAATGGCAGTCGATAACCGGGTCTACGCAGTAGATCCCATGGTTTGAAAGTTTGCCTTTTGACTGGGAGCGCCGAAAAATTCCATCTTTACAAGATTAATTCTTCCCGGGAGACGGTCGGTAGGGCCGCATCTTCACCCTGTTCCGATCTCCGTCGCTAAAATTGCTCTCCTCTCCCCTTAAGAAGTTCGAGAATGAAAGAAAAATGTGAGAGGTTACTTTTACTGTAGCGAAACTAAAACAGAAGAACTTTAACGTAATCGAAATAAAAAAAAGATAAATGCGACGTTACGTCAGGACGTAACAATTTTTCTGTTTTTGATTTGGCAAGCGGATTCCACCAAATTAAGGTCGATCCCGAAGATGCGCATAAAACGGCGTTCTCAACGCCGTTCGGTCATTATCAATTCTCGCGAATGCCTTTTGGGCTTAAAAATGCCCCCGCCACGTTCCAACGGTTAATGGATCGTGTATTGTGCGGTTTACAGGGCATTGAACTTTTCGTGTACCTGGACGGTATAGTCATTTACGCTAATACGCTCCAGGAGCACAAGCCTAAATTCTAGAGATTAGCAGAAAGACTGCGTAGAGCGAACTTGAAGCTCCAACCAGACAAATGCAAATTTCTTAGAAAGGAAGTGGGATATTTGGGCCACATTATTAGTGAGGATGGTATCAGACCAGATCCGAAAAAATTAGAATCGATCAGACACTACCCTAGGCCGAACACACATACGAAAATAAAGCAATTTCTCGGTTTGGCTGGCTACTACCGTCGATTCGTCGAAAAATTTTCGGGTATTGCGAAACCCCTTACAATACTCCTAAAGAAGGGAGTCGCGTTTTTGTGGACGGAGAGTCAGGAACAAGCGTTCATTAAACTTCGCGAAATACTCTACAAATCACCGGTGCTCCAGCACCCGGATTTTACAAAACCTTTTATTATTACAACTGACGCTTCCGCGCACGCTATCGGAGGTGTGATCAGCCAGGGCGAGATTGAAAAAGACCGACCGATTGCGTATACTTCACGGACATTAACGCCCGCGGAGCTCAATTACGCGGTTATTGTTACGTCCTGACGTAACGTCGCATTTATCTTTTGTTATTTTCGATTACGTTACAGTTCTTCTGTTTTAGTTTCGCTACAGTAAAAGTAACCTCTCACATTTTTTTTTTATTCTCGAACTTCTTAAGAGGAGAGGAGAGCGATTTTAGCGACAGGGATCGGAACAGGGTGAAGATGCGGCCCTACCGACCGTCTCCCGGGAAGAATTAATCTTGTAAAGATAGAATTTTTCGGCGCTCCCGGTCAAAAGGCAAACTTTCAAACCATGGGATCCACTGCGTAGACCCGGTTATCGACTGCCATTTATGGATCTATGATTCAGCGCGGCCTTACCCTCAATCCTAGACCAGGGGTTCGGCTAGTCGCCGTCGGGGCGTTGTTGGTCATAAGGGAGCGGTTGGAGGGAACGCTATCACGTGACCAAGCGACCGCACCCTTTCTTCTCGTTCTTGCCTGAAGTCTTCTCTCTCTCTCTCTTTCCTTACAAAGATGATGAAATCACGAACAATTATTAACTAAGCGGAACAATTAACAAAAGCAGAGGAACTGTTGATTTAAACGAAAGAGTTATGACTATTAAAATGTTCACACGAATACTGTAGATAAAATATCAGCAGCAAAAAGAACAATTATGCTTCCATATGGAAACTATCCATGGCTGTCACTCGAAAACGAGTACAACCCACATCGAATTAATGAGCTTACCAAGTATAGTCGGGTAATAGAAGAAAGATCAGTACATCAGGATTAATTCCCCTTTTCTCTTGGGATTATATTAATATGTCTCTCGTAAAATATTGGAATTTATAGTAAAAATACCATCATAAATATATAAAACATGTTATGCCTATATATTAACATGTCTCTCGTAAAATATCGGAATTTATAGTAAAAATACCATCATAAATATATAAAACATGTTATGCCTATATATTAACATGTCTCTCGTAAAATATTGGAATTTATAGTAAAAATACCATCATAAATATATAGAACATGTTATGCCTATATAGAAAGGATAAAGGAAATATTAGGATTAATTTATGGTAAAATAGCGAAAAATAGACAGAAAAACGAGAAAGAGATGAGACTAAAATTGAGTTGCAATGAAGCTTCTGCTGCAGGAAAGCGAGGCTGGCCGACTGTCCGCGCAACGAAAACGCCTTGCGCGAGGTCTGAACAGCGATCTAGCAGACTTGCGTACGAACGAAATGTACGAGTAACCAAGTTAGGCGAGTCGTTCTCAAGAGAAGAACTCTCTCGCTCTCTCTCGTTTCCATGCATAGACATACTTGTTTTACCATCAAGTTATTTATATGGAATACATTACACATATATAGACAGGATAAAATGAAATGTTAAGATTGTTTTACAGCTAAATACTAAAAGTAAAACGAATCGAGAAAGAGAGAAAACGGTAACGCGTTTCAATAAAGCTTCCTCTGCAGGAAAGCGAGGCTGGGGCGACTCTCTGCGCCACGACGAACGCCTTATCGCTAGGGCTGAACGGCGATCTAGCCGACTTGCGTACGAACGAAATGTACGAGTAACCAAGTTAAACGAGTCGTTCTCAAGTAAAATCTCTATCTCTCTCTCTCTCGCTCTCGTTCCTGTAGTACGAGAATAATCGTCTAACTAGCAAATTATTTAAGAAAACTTATTAACTATAAGAAATCTAACGTCTAACTAACAAATTATTTAAGAAAACTCATTAGCTATAACTAGAGTAATCACTAATTTAACGAATAACCAATGATGTTTGGAATAAGCCATAACCCAACGAAACCATTTATACTAATAAGAGATTAACGCAGAAATCAGGTTGCATACGTCAAAGTTAACTACAGAAGCTGTAACAAAATTATTATTAGTGGTTTCATGTGAAGGATTTATTTAAGTTCCGTAAAAACGCTGAAAAACTAAGCCATTACCATAGACACATCTACAGAGAAGCGAACATAAGGATATTACCTAAACTACGAAATTCTATTGAAAGTAGGCCAAGAAACGGGGTGGTAAAAAAAAAAGGCAACAAGTAGTACTGTTTGCCGGGAAATAAAGTAGTACAGAACGATAATTTTTCACCACGGCTTAATTTTCACAAAGTATAGTTTCAAGTAGTACAGAGTAAGAGTACAGTACTTATAATTATTAACGCTTGTAAAATCGGGAATATTGAACGTGCAACATTCAACTACTCATGTAGTTTATTTCAATAAATAATTATTAATACGCACCAACGCCTACGTTCGATTTTTAGTCTGTCTGACTACACTAATCTACGCCCAACCAACGTTCAACAGTAAGAACCACAGCAACAAACAACCGTAAGTATAATTTTCAATTACCAATTAAAGTGAAATCTTGCTCCGCGTGAAATTGTCATTCAAGTCCCTCCCCATTATTCGTGAAGTGATTATCCCCAACCAAGAACAAAACGCACTCCAGCCCTATCCCGAGTAATTTTCCGCGAGGTTAGACTCAAAAACGGGCTTGCGTCTTCGGTATTTTCTCGTCGGGTGTGGTAAAGGGAGAATTTATTCTCCTTGACCAGAGCACAGAAAAGATACACCGAAACGTGGAATCTATGTTAAATTCGTGGGATCGTAAGATAGGCCGCGATTTTGACGTAACATTATCGAGAAAGAATGTCTAGGAATAATTTATGCGGTCAGTTGTTTTAGACCATACGTATATGGTAGGGAATTTGTATTAATTACCGATCACAAACCCTTAGTTTGGCTAGATTCGGTAACAGATCCGTCGAATCGTTTGGTTGGTTGGCGTTTCAAGCTCAAAAAATACGATTATAAAATCCTCTATAAATCGGGATCAGCAAATGTGAACGCTGACGCTCTTTCGCGCAACCCTCCCGTACCAATTAAGACGGTCCACCTGGTCAGACCCATTAGATTGCGAGAGGACGACGACGAACCGGAGGGTGGCACGTGTATGCTCGCCCGCTCGAAAAGAGCTAAAATGCAGGAGGAGGCCGCGCAAGGTTCAAACATCCCCGCGAATGTCACAGGCGAGGCGAGCTCACCGCTTGGTTCCCCCTCGTCCTCCGCTCGCCCATCAAATAGTGTTGAAGAGACACCTGATGGTGGCATAATCGCAGAGGCAGAGTCCGAATCAACTGACGCTTCCTCGTGTGAAGACGATGGCCCAGTCATTGAAGAGGATCCTCCCGATTTCGCGATCATCCAGTCTCGCGATAATATTAGCATGCGTACCGACAATTTAGTGTATATTACATCGACGAAGAATCAACCTGTAGATGTCGGCGCGAAAGATTTATTTGCTGCAGGGAATCTCCTAGAAAAGGAACACCTTAATTTAGCTCGAGTAAGCGCAACCCGTGTAAAATCCAAAGTATACGTCGCACTCCCGGTGAAAAACGATCTCCGCGCGAATGTTCACGTAGACGACCTCGCGGAGGCAATACAATCCTTGAGGGATCTTGTAACAGAACTAAGAATAAAATCGCTTAGTATAGCAAAAACCGAGGAAATAGACGGAATACCTTGGAACACTGTAATTGAATTATTGCGAAATAACCTCGCGGACCAGCCATTGCGTTTAATTATATGTAAAAATTTAATTCGCGTACCACCCGACGAAGAAAGAAGAGACATCATTCAAGAATGCCATAGCTCTCTGATTGGAGGTCATAAAGGGGTCAACAAAACATATTGGCGGATCCGCGAGAACTACTTCTGGAAGGACATGAAGATCCACATACAAGAATTCATCCACGGTTGCCAAGGGTGCCAGTTGAAGAAATTGGTTCGAGTCAAAACTAGACAACCAATGGTGCTAACCGACACGCCTGGTAGCGCCTTCGACAAGGTATCCATGGATATCATGGGCCCTCTCCCGACCTCGGAAGAAGGTTACACTAGTATCCTCACCATCCAGGATTTGTTGACGAAATATTCAGTCGCTATTCCTCTACGGCGAACCACAGCGACCGATGTCGCGGATGCCTTCACGAAGAACTTCATCTCTCGTTTTGGAGCACCCAGAGCTCTGCTAACGGACCAGGGCACCAACTTCTGCAGCAGCCGCATGAAAGACGTGGCGCGAAAATTTAGGATCAAACACTATCGTACCACGGCTTTTCATCCACAGACGAATGGCTTAGTAGAACGCTCTCACCATGTATTTGCAGAGTACTTGAAACAATTTGTCAACCAACGTATCGACTGGGAGGAACTGTTGGAAATGGCAATGTTTTCCTACAACACTAGTCGTCACGAAGGCACGGGCTTCACGCCGCACGAACTTATTTTAGGCAGGCAAGCCAGGCAGCCATCCAACCACGACAGGATAAAGGAAAACGAACGTCCAACTTACGTGGACTACCTCCACGACCTCTTCGCAAAAATAAAAAGGTTACAAGAAATGGCCGCGGAAAACCTTGGAAGGGCCAAAGAACGGTCAAAAGACTATTATGATCAGCGAATCGATCCCCAAAATTTTAAAGTAGGAGATACGGTTTACGTTCTCAAGGAACCCAAGGGAGGAAAATTTGCCGACCAGTATCTGGGACCTTATCCCATACTGGAAAGTCTTAGCGGCGGAAACGTAAAAATCAAGTTGAATGGGAGACCGAAAGTTATCCATTTGAACAAATTGAGAATTTGTAAAAGCTAACGATCGTCTCTTTCCAGGATGTTACGCACACTCGTTACGATGCTCCTCACGAGCATAGGGATAATGGAGATTACGGGCCGAATTGGCTACGACTGTAGCAAGTCGACCCTGAACGTCACCACCCTCTCGCTTAAAGGAGTAGCGGAGTGCCAAGTGCCATCGAGAGACCCGGAACCAACGCTGATTCACATTCAACTTCTACAGCTGTCGGAATTCGACGAAACCATGGTTATTCAGTGTAAAATCGAAATAACCAGGGTGATAAATTACTGTGGAATGCACTCTCACAATTCGATCGTTCACGATGGATTGCACCAGTATATTCACGACATGGACGAATCCGGATGCAGGCGCCTCCAGGAAACAGGAATAATTCGCCTGGGCTTCGCCGCGGAAATCGTAGGACTGCGTCGCAACGACACTACAACTCGCAGCGTCACTCTGGCGGGTTCTGCTTCAATGGACGGCAAATGCGCAGGAACGCAGTACAGCGACCCTTTTGGAACTTGGAGCGACGTCGTGGTGCAAGCAACAGTGAAAGTGAGCCTCTTCGAATACCGAGCAGTGGCAAACCTCCAAGCCGGCAAAATTATTCTCTTGTCGGGAACGCAGTGTAGACTCTCGGAAGGCCATTGCATGGATATCGATGGAAACAGTGTATTTTGGAAAATCGCACCATCAGACACGTGCAATTTCAACATGTACGATGTCTTGTACGAAGGAATCGCTACTAAACTTAAGGACATCGAAGAGGGTTCTCGACTGCCAGACGTGTATACGCTCACGTCGGACTCTACAACTTTCGCCTTGGCTAAACGTTCGGAATATCACGTTTGCGGATACGTCTTATCAAACACCGAACACCCGAAGCTATTCATCCTTGAAGGGAGTAAAGGAGAATCGTTCACCACAAAAAGGAAAATAGCAGTCAACAACTTGGACATGTTCTCCTACATCAATTCCAAATTCGTATACATCGAGAAACACATGAAGAAACAAATGAAAAACTTGTACAAGGATGTTATAGGACAACGTTGCGAGCTAGAGAGGCAAATTCTCCAGAACGCTCTGACAACGGCTACTCTCCTCCCCGAAAAATTTGCTTTTACAGTAATGAAGGGGCCCGGTTTCATGGCAGTTATCGCAGGTGAAGTGGCACACATCATCAAATGCGTTCCCGTCGAATGCAAATAACGTCGTACGGAAACCTGCTATCAGGAACTGCCTGTACTCTACAGAAACGAATCGCTCTTCCTGTCACCTACATCAAGGACATTGTTGAGATCTGCCACTATAGTGACTTGCGACCCAGTGATCCCTACTCAGTACCAGATAGAGGGGACTTGGTACCGCTTCGCACCACAACCGATAGAAGTCATGGTTCCACGTACCCTCGAGCCGATGACTCGTCCCACGTGGAAATACCAATCAGCCGGAAACCTCGCTATCAGCGGGATCTACACCCAAGAAGATGTGGACAAACTCCGCGAGAGGATTATGTTCCCGGCCGAGAAACCAGCACTACTAAACAACCTCGCACGAGGAAGTGCGGGTTACAACCTTCCACCAGGAAGTGTCTCTATTAAGGGACTCCTCGACGAGGAAACCCTCAATCACTTGGCTGAAAACGCCGCTACACGACTCTGGAACGGATTTGTTAAGTTCGGTTCCGCGAGCGCAGGAATTATCGGAATATTCCTAGTGATTAGGCTGATAAAATTCGTAGTCGACACTTGTATCCAAGGTTACGCCATCCACTCAATATACGGTTGGAGCCTGCATTTGTTGGGGGCCATATGGAGTTTGATAACTGGACTCCTACTCATCATCGGTCATCGACGCAGAGAACTGACGCCCGCAGATATGGAAACTGGCGGAAACGGAAAGGCAACAGATTCAACGCCTACCCCTCCTCCACGGGAATCTCGACGAGATCAACAACCGAAGATCCCATCCGCTACGCTCGAGGGCGTGGACCCAGTCCTCTATGCTTATCTTGTGGCCTCGAGGATGCAGAGCCCAAGCATTGCATCCAACTGAAAGGGGGAGGTGTTACGTCCTGGTTCCCCGTTATATGCTACGTGAAATTAAAAAAAATTTTTATTCCATTATTATAAACTTGTATTTTACATATCTTATATATATATATTGTAAACACGCATAAATATACATATATATACATATATATATATATATATATTTTACACCAACCCTACGTATATGATTTTATCTTACATATAATTTAGTTCGTACATTTATACGCATAATATATACGTACACCCTGTATGTACGAGTATTTGATGCATGTAAGTATATGTATAATACGTGCATGCACATATACATTAAGACATATTCTCAGACGCTCGCTGGGGTATAAGCGAGAAACGCTGAGCAAAGCATCGCGCGATAACCACCCGTGCGACTTTGTTTAGTCCCACGACTAGAGCAGAGCATAGTTATTGAATATGACTTTGTATTTATCGTAGCAATGTACAGCTTCTCTCGCACCCTAAACGGGATATGGTTGCTCGCCACATTCCAATGTTATCCATTAGCGAGTAGCCACTTCAAATCTCCAAGCTAACGTAAGCAGTCCCACGTACCGGGCCAAGGTGTTTGGTCCAGGCGACCGTTGAACGGAAGCGATAAGCCCGACACCCGGCCAGGATACGCTGACAGGCTGGTGAGGCTGCGAGGCCCGTTGTTCTGATTCTTACAATCTAGATAGAGACCCGCGGGACTCGCAACTCTGCACTTTTGAGAGTGGGCGACTGGAGGGGCATTTAGCCACCCATCATACCGAGTCGTTGTCTTGAAAGAAGGCAGTCCTCATCGTGCGAGCAATTAGGAACGACGCTCTCAAAATTAGACACTTCGTTTTTCGAAATTACATTTGTGTTGCGCGATTGACAATTAATTTCGGTTAAATAACATTTCTATATATTGTGTATCGTGTAATTAACATTTTTGTACTTCGTGTACTGCGCGATTGACAATTAATTTCGGTTAAATAACATTTTTATATATTGTGTATCGTGTAATTAACATTTTTGTACTTCGTGTACTGCGCGATTGACAATTAATTTCGGTTAAATAACATTTTTATATATTGTGTAATTTTATATGGGTGCAACGAGGGTCGCGCTCCAGATCACCTAGGCAGAAATGAAAGCCAAAGGCCACGGGGGCCTTACGACCGAGCGTCGCACAAAGTAGCTGGCCCACGAGAGAGAAATCGCGGCCGGCTTGGCGACAGAAAACAGTAAAGAAGACGGTTCGGGAAAAATGTTGGAAAATGTTGGTGGGTCGATTGATAAAAACCACGAAAATTCCTTGCACCTTACCGTAGTAAAAGTTTATTCCAACGCGCACAAAAACAATGCGCAATGTATTAAAAATGTCCAGTGAACAAAAATGTCAATCACGCAGTACACGAAGTACAAAAATGTTAATTACACGATACACAATATATAGAAATGTTATTTAACCGAAATTGATTGTCAATCGCGCACTACACGAAGTACAAAAATGTTAATTACATGATACACAATATATAAAAAATGTTATTTAACCGAAATTAATTGTCAATCGCGCAGTACACGAAGTACAAAAATGTTAATTACACGATACACAATATATAGAAATGTTATTAGTAGTATGTGTACACCTTTGCTCCATACCGATCCTATCCCCACTCCTTCCCCCACCGCGCGGCTACCCCCACCACCTCACTTTTCCACCGCCGCGCTACCCACTCTGCTTGACCAGTGTCGGTAACGTGGAGATGGTAAAGTGAGGTGGTGTGGGTACCTTGGTGAACAAGGAAGAGTAGAGATAAGAGCAGGATGGAGCAAAGGTGTACACATACTTGGAAAAATGAATAAAATTATGTACTCACCACCACCGCAGCTGTTGTAGGCATCTACCCTCCTGCCAAAGCGATTTTAAACTCCTGTCTCTCGAATGTACTCTCTCACACACGCACACACACACATACACATGCACAGCGTCTTTAATTCATTACTATGTCCTCGTCAAAGCCCTCGTCCACGACATCGATATCGTAGCTGATATCTATCTCATCACCGAAGGCTTCTATAATAAACGCCGCCACATCCACGCATTCACCGTTCGATTATCGAACCCGCGGAACGCTATCGCCGGCAAGAGGTCGCATTATGACAGCGATCAAGTCATCTCCACCGCACGCTTCTTCGACGAGCTGCTCGATACCTGCAACATTTACGCGTTCGAGTCCGTATATAGAAAACTCCATGACAAGAACCGGCAGCATACTTGCTAGAGGCTCCGGATGAAATAGGTGAGACCAGTCGATGAAAATAGTTTCGCCGAAATCGACTAGCAACACCTCGCAGTACCTATCAAAGTCCGGGTAAACCACTTCGCCGCGGACAACGTTATTGAAACGAGGCACAATACAGGACATGCCGAAATGCAACTCCCCAAGTTCAATGGGTCTTCCACGATGTTCCACTAAATACACACTACGTAGGAGCTCTTCCAGCTCGTCGTATGCATCGCACATTTCCTGCGTACGCAGAAACACACTCATCACACTCTCGACAAACATTAATCGGCACCAAAACGCGTCGCTTAGAATCTCCTTGCCGTATCGTGGATACATATTGCTTCTTATTGTTTCCAAGTAGGATGCCAAAGACAGACTAAATGCTCGAGATGCTACTAGAGAGTATCACGGGCATAAAGATAACAGCCTCCTATGAATCATAACTAGGTATCCATCACTTTGAATGCAACGAAAGAGGTTTTCGAGCATGCATAGCCCTGCGCTATGCTCCTCGCAAAGCTCTTGCTCTGCAGTAAAAGATATAGAATATGATCCCTCACAGAGAGAGAGAGAAAGACTTCAATTATAATTCTCTAATTATTATGCTATAAAAATAAGAGACACAGTAAGATCAGATATTTTTAAATTAACCAATATTTTATGGAAAGCACTTTACACATTTACCGTCGTATGCAACAGCCCTGCAAACACGGTAATCCACGCTCGGAGAT
The DNA here is from genome assembly GCA_963942595.1 of Cylloceria caligata. NCBI lineage: Eukaryota > Metazoa > Arthropoda > Insecta > Hymenoptera > Ichneumonidae > Cylloceria > Cylloceria caligata. The sequence continues at coordinate 52,411,641 of OZ012705.1, read as the reverse complement.
TCCTTCACCGTTAATTTTATTTTTATCGCTATATGGAATTAATTTGTATTATCACTCGTAATATTGCTTTTAAATTATTTTTCGCTGTGGACGTTGTCATCATAGTGTACTTCTGAAAAAAGAACGAAACAACTATTTAATTGAGCGCACTGATCAATAAAAAACATCGTGTACAGAATAATCGATATTGTCTTACGTGATATGCCACGCCTCATTATACAAAGTTGGCAGCGTTGATGATCTTCTGCCACCGACGACAACTGTGGATGAGGATGTCGGGTGGCACTTTTCTTTCCCGAAGTTAGCTCTATCTGTACAGTATATGTATCTTCCTCTCGCTCTCCATGACACGAATAACGAACCCTCGGTGTCGGCTCATATGCAGGGGCTGCTCGCTCTGCAAAACATTATTTTTTTAATTAAAAATAAATATCACATGATTTAAAATTACGATTTAAAAATTATTTTATATTCTTTACTTACCAAGCTCTGCTGCTTTGCTGCTAATCGACATTGGCACGTATTCCATGATCTGCTGTGTTAATGAAACAGAGACGAGCGCTCCGTCTTCTTTCTAGCGCAGACCTTTGCTGATGCTTCGGTTTTAAGACTGTCTCTCTCTCTCTCTCTCTCTCTCTCTCTCTCTCTCTCTCTCTCTCTCTCTCTCTCACTGTGACTGACCTCGGTGTATACTTTATAATATTTCGAGCGAAATGTACACTATATACAATTATTTACAACAGTGTCTTTATCACAAATAGCTGCACATACGTAGAATTATTGCGTTCGCAACGCAACACCCGATGCATGATCAGCGATATGACCACGAAACAGCACAATTATTTCGGACAAAATAATTTTCATAAACTCCGTATCCTCTGGCGTTAGCAAGATCGCGATGTGTTCGAGCGCTTCTTCAAAGAAGTCCTTGGAACCGATGATTTTATACGCTGCTGCACGAGGCATTTCACTGACAACTATCTTTTCACGGACATATGATACCACCTCGTTCATACACCGCTGAATCGTTTCACTTTTGCTCTCTAGAGCCTGCATATGAATATCAATTCTTCTACTTATTTCGATGAGCATATTAAATGTAGACCGCTGAAGAACAATGTTTGGAGAGTATTTTCGGAAGCGTTTCCGTTTCGATTCTCCAGATTCCTCTTGATTCTCGTATTCCTCATCAGCGCTACTGCTTATTTTACCAAATGACACAGCTCTGTGCTGGTAACACGAGGTTAAAAGTGTGTAATGCGTTGTGTACTTTATGCGGGTATTACACATTTTATTTTACCAAATGATTTATTTAAACCGTACATAACGGGGTTCGCTATATACAGCGATATCGCATGAGGCTTAGCACCGTTATTTGCCATTTTTATTGCTTTCGTGTAGACTGTAACTTTTCGAATGAATCGTCGGTGGTGTTCATACTCCGTTTTATACAGATTTCCCCCACCACCTAACTGCATTGCTTCTTCTTTTGATACTGCAAATCATACGCCTGAAAATTGCTAGCCAATATCCTTTGATATTTGTCGCATTCTCCTCAACAGCCTAGTAACAGTAGCAAATATATCCCAAAACTTTTGCATACTCTCGCACACTTATGCGCACACGCACACATCGACATACAGATAATATGTACCATGAAAACTAAATAATATTCGTCGGCGAAATTTGATGATTTTCCTCATGGCCGAGTGCCCTGAAATTAGATGAAAACAATATGACTTTCATCAGCGAAACTCGATAACTAAGTACATCACCATCGCTAAATATTTCCCTGGGTCTTGCTTTTGTAAAGCGATCGCGTGCGGCCATCTTCTTGGTTAGTCGTATTTATTACATCGCTGCAGTATATGCAGAGAGAGAGAGAGAGAGAGAGAGAGAGAGAGAGAGAGAGAGAGAGAGAGAGAGAGAGAGAGAGAGAGAGAGCTTGTTAAAGGAATATATATAAAAGTGAGCCGCTTTGAAAATTTTCTAGTTAATTGTCTGACTTACTGTGGTTACTACTACTACTACTACTCTAACAACACAATCATGGTCAGTGTGGTAAAGCGCTCATTGATCAGAAAATTGATAGAGTTTATATTGAAGCGTAGACCGTCGTTGCGTTCGCGCTGGGGTAGAAGAAATTTACAGATCACCCTATGGGAACTTCCGACACAGGCGGTTGTTCGTAAAATTCGCGGTATGCTGTGCGAGTGTCATCAACGCGATTAAGTTGACGCGTATAATATTGGATTGTTTGATAATCAAATAATTATTGATTCGGTGGTGCGTGTTATTCGTCGACGAGTTTGGCTGAATGAGCCTGCTCTGCAACCCATACTCAATGAAAGACGTAAGTAATATACAGCGCTAATTACTTTTATTTTATTTCCTTTATTTCATAAGATTTTTATATAGTTCGACGGTATGAGGACGCAGAAATAGGATCCGACACCTATGATTTCGATGAGGAGGGTAGAACCGATTCAGATGATCATAGCAGGGACAACGATGGCGACAGCACCGTAGGGAGTCGCTGGATAAATTTTACCCAGTCATTCTGCGGTTATAAACCTACAAACGGTCTTTTCATGGCAGGCCCCTCGAGAGAACCAGATGAATCCGTCGCAGGCCCATCGTGACAATACAGTTCAAACGATGAAACCAACAGCAATACAGACAGCGAGGAAGAAGAAGAAGAAGAAGAAGAAGAAGAGGAGGAGGAGCAGGAGGAGCAGGACGTAGACGATGACGACGAGGAGGAGGAGGAAGAGGAGGATGACCCTGTAGATTCAGGTAAGCTTTTAATAACGCAACCACGCTGACAAAAATAAAAAAATTGCGCGGATAATAATAGTAAAATAAAAAAGCGGGGTACGAGACGGACCCAAACGTTTTTCGCTTTGCACGATTCACTGTGCCGAGACCGCCGACAATCGAGTTGGTTTACGAAATGCGTCGGCGGTTCCCGGGTGCAGTCGACGGATTCGAGGACTAGAAGCAAATATAAGTTTGTAATTCTTACGTTACACGAATTATATACATAGTATATAGCCAGCGACAAACAAAAAATTAAAGTAAATTAAATAAAAATTCTAATAAATGGTTTAATTATGCCTGCAGGTGGACAGACTGGCGATGAAAGGACTGCTGCACGGGGTGGTGATATTTTGCCTCCTGGTGAACGTTTCGGTATCGACAACGAGCAGAGACGTTATTTTCCACGCTTTAGGATGCAGGATGGAGAGACAGATTTTTATTTTCGTCAGCCACCGGTCGGTATCGATCATCTGACATGGTTCGAAGGAGGTGTACGAGATGTTCTCACACGCCTTACAGAATCGTGCGAAGGACATGATTATGTGGGTATGACTCTGAGCGTACCGTCTTTTGCGCAAGGACCTGTATGGTTATCATTTCGACCAGCTCGTGACATCGTTCCCGACGATATATGGCGACTATTTAATAGTGTAGCTCAGAGCGCGCGCGAATTTCGAATAGACGCTGGTACATGTAGAATGACGACATGTATAGTACGAGGCGTCGAAGGAGCTGGTGTGGGCACTAGGCTTACACACGAGTCTATAGCAAAAAAGTCAATTTTACGCATAAGTAATCGCGATAATTTGTGTCTACAACGATCCCTTGTCACTGCCCGAGCGCATGCCGAACGCGGTCAAATACGTGCGGGCGTGCTACACAGACGATGGTGTCAAATTCGGAACGGGTTTCGAGGTGCGCAATATACAGCAGCGATAGAGCTCATGCGTAAGGCAGGGGTAACGACACCGTCTAGGGGGTGTGGTGCGCCCGAAATTCAGCTCTTTCAGGAGTACTTGGTTCACGAGGGTATAGCGATTGTTGTTTATGAATTTCTCACCTTCGGAAAACGCGTTCCGGCTCTGTACGATGGGCGAAAATACGTACTCACCGCAACAGGTAAAATTAATCATACACTCTTTATTCTCTATTACGAGCGTTCTCATCACTATCAACCGATAATAAATCTCGCCGGTGCGCTAGGTAGTCGAGGGTTCTGCACACAATGTAATTCCAAGTATATTCGAGTACTCGAGTATCGATGTAGCAATCAATGTGCTCGATGTAAATCCACTTATTGCAACGGTAATAGAGACTCTCAGCCTGAGTATTGCGCAGACTGTAATCGTTCGTTCTTTGGTGCTTTTTGCCTCGCTCATCACAAGAGTGAGGGCTCCGTGGGTATCACGTCTCGTAAATATAGACGGTACAGCGTCTGTAACGCATTGAAAATCTGTAGAGGCTGCTCGCGTATGATTAAAACCACAGATAAAAAGATGCATGTATGTGGTATATCGTTTTGTACTACATGCAAACAAACGCGGCCGACTACGCATGCGTGTTTTATAGCACCTCTTAAGAAACCAGATGCGCAAAAGGAGAAGAAAAAAGACAAGTCTTCCACGAGATTTTTATTTTATGATTTGAAGACGCAGCAACACGAGCAATTGCATGATGATAAATCGACATGAATTCACGAGCCGAATTTATGTGTCGCACAATTCGTATGTATGGCATGTCTGGATATCACAGATATAGAGACTGATTGTGCTAACTGTGGTAAACGTGAATTCGTGTTTATCGATGATCCTGTTGGAGATCTCGTAAAATTGGCATTATCGCAAGAATTTAAAAAGACCATCTGCATCGCCCATAATGCTAGAGGTTTCGACGCACAATTTATTCTACGGTATTTAATCGAGGTGCAAAAACCACAGCTGCCCTCTCTGATTATGAATAGTACGAAGATTGTCTCGATGAAAATTGGCGATGTCGTTTTTCTCGATATTCTAAACTATTTACCCATGGCTCTTAGCGCTTTACCTAAGGCCTTTGGTTTCGCTGATAAGGTGGCAAATGGTACATTTCCCCATTTATTCAACACACCGGAATATCAGAATTACTCAGGTCCTTTGCCGGCTTTGCATTTTTACTCACCCGATACCATGTTCTCAGCGGATCGCGAGCGCTTTTTAAAATGGTATGAGGAAGAATCGAGTCGCGTAGATTATAAATTTGATTTTGCGACGCAATTTGTGCAATATTGTCGTACAGATGTTACGGTTTTGAGACGAGCGTGTTTAGCTTTTCGAGAGTTACTTATACGTTGTGGGAGCGTGTGCCCCTTTACAGAAGCATGCACGATAGCATCAGCATGTATGAGAGTATTTCGAAAGAATTTTCTACAGAAAGATCGCATTGCGGTGTTACCACCAGGAGGATATCGCTGGGGCGATAAGCAATCGCGCAAGGCCGTCGTATGGCTCGTATGGCTCGAGCGTGAGCTCAACTGCGTTATCGCTCATGCTGGACATACGAGAGAGTATCGCCCTCCGGCCGGCCTACCGGCTGTCGACGGTTACTACGTGGATGCGGGGGTCCATCACGTTCTTCAATTTCACGGCTGCTTTTGGCATGGTTGTCCGCGATGTTATCGCGTGAATAGAGATGCTCGAACTAAATTCGGCGATACAATGGATGAGCGATACGAGCGTACCGTTCTTTTTTCCGGGCGAATCAGATCGAAAGGGTACACTCTAACCGAAATATGGGAATGCGATTTTGACAGATTACTCGAGAATAACGAGGAAATGTCGATATACGTGAAAAATCACGCCATGGTGAAGCAGGCGCCTCTCGGACCACGCGATGCATTCTTTGGCGGTCGAACGGAAAATTTTGTAAGCTTGTACGACGTCGCGAATGGGGAGCAGATACGCTATGTGGATGTTTGCTCGCTGTATCCGTGGGTATGTAAGAATGGAAAATATCCTGTTGGACACCCGAAATTGTACGTAGGTGACGAGTGTCGAGAACTCGTAGGACTTGAAAACGATCTAAGTGTCGTCGAGGGTCTCGTGAAGTGTACCGTGGTGGCACCGCGCGATTTGTATATACCCGTACTGCCTGTTCGCATGCATGGGAAACTACTGTTCCCCCTGTGTAGAACGTGCTGTACAGATATGGACACATCCGAGGTTTGTACACACGATGACACGACTGACCGAGCGTTTGACGGCACATGGGTCGTGGACGAACTGAGAAAAGCTGTGTCGCTCGGATATAAAGTGACGCGTATCTATGAAATTTGGCAATACGTTGTTACGCAGTATGACTCGACAACGCGACGAGGCGGTCATTTTGCCGAGTACATCGATACATTCCTAAAAATAAAACAGGAGGCGAGTTGTCCGCCAACAGAGTGTAACGATGACGAGGAAGCAATAGAGCGTTTTATAGCATTGTACAAGGAGTCTGAGGGTGTATATCTCGAGCGAAGTGCTTTGCAGCCAAATCCGGGTTTACGTTCACTAGCGAAATTGGCTCTTAATTTATTCTGGGGAAAGTTTGGTCAACGAGAGCATCTCACGAAAACTGTTATCGTTTTCACGCGCGCGGAGCTAATGAATTTACTAACGAGTCCGGAGATTGAGGTGACGGGGATGCTACCGGTTAATCACAAGATTATGTATGTAAACTATGTGAGCAACCGCGATGCTATCCAACCATCACCGACATCAAACGCCGTGATTGCAGCATACACGACGGCACAGGCACGCCTAAAATTATACAGTTATCTTGAGGGGCTCGGGCGACGAATATTATACTGCGATACGGACTCCTGTATTTACGTGAGCCATCCCGGTGGTAACGAGTATGAGCCGCCAATCGGTCAATTTCTAGGAGATCTTACGGATGAATTAAGTGAATACGGGCCTGGCAGTTATATAACTTCGTTCGTTTCGGGTGGACCAACATTTTACGCATACCTTGTTCGTAAACCCGACGGTACGATTATTGAAAAATGTAAAGTGAAGGGTATCACGCTAAACTTTGCGAATAGCCGTCACGTAAATTATAACGCATTACGATCTTTCGTGACAGGAACAAGGAGTGTACCTATTATTTTAAAATTCGACGCTATTCGACGTACGGAATTTCATCATGTAGTAACGCGTAAAGAAACGAAATCATGCGAACCTGTTAATACGGAGCGAAAACGGCACGGGCTGTACTCTACTGTACCGTATGGCTATTGTGAAATACGCTAATTAGTATAACGCAAAAAAGTATATAGTTTTACGGTTGAATTCGCGATATTTAAAAATAATCTTTTTGTCTAATTTCATGTAACATATTTACTGTGTACAATACATTGAAAAAAATTGATTTATTATGTATAAAACCGTTCTTTTTGTGCTGCTATTCGTAGCAGTAGCTGCTATCTCTCTACCGTTCCCTTTTGTTCTGACTTTCTCATCGTTGATTCCTTTTGTCCCGTCTTTCTTATCGAGTGTTTCCTTTTGTTCTGACTTTCTCGTGCTACATCCGTGGATATAATATTGCTGTTTAGAATTTAATGTATCGTTAAATTTGTATATAGAGATGTATGCATAGTGAAATAAAAATATTGCTTTATTTGTGAGAAATATAAAAACTATCGTTATTGAATTTACATACAGCGTAAACACCAGCTTATACCGCGGGCCCGCGCCTCATCAGCTAGTGCAGGCGCACCGCGCCTTACCAGCTCTTTAAGGCCGCGAAAATAGCTGATGCCGCGGGGTCGCAGCCGCCGCCGCCGCCGCAGCCGCCGCCGCGGTATAAGCTTATTTAAGAGTCTGCTGATTGATTTTGATAGACACTCGTCGATATGGATACACGTTGGAAACATCCGTGGACAACTGTGATGAGCGGTCCTACGGGTTGTGGTAAAACTTATTTTGTAAAAAAATTCTTCAAATACATGCGCGAAATGACGGATGTCCCGTCCGAGCGTATACTTTTTTATTACTCAGAGTGGCAGTCCGGGTATTCAGAGTACGGTGATAAAATCGAATTTTGCGAGGGTTTACCGCAAGCAGTAGACTACTCGAATGATGCAAGACCTAAACTTGTGGTCATTGACGATCTAATGCGCGAGGCATCCAACAATACTGTGGTCGATCTTTTCACCAAGGGTAGCCATCATAAAAATCTTAGTGTCATTTTCATCACGCAAAATCTCTTCCATCAGGGTCACGGGCAGCGCGATATCTCCTTAAACGCTAATTATATCGTTGTCTTCAAAAATCCGCGAGATCGCGCAAATTCAGCACCTAGCCCGCTAGGTATGTCCCGAGAATCCGCGATTTTTGCAGGAAGTATATTTCGATGCAACAGCCGCACCGCACGGCTATCTATTATTCGACTTGAAACAATCGACGCCTGATAATTGTCGATTTCGCGCCTGTATATTTCTCGATGACCAATACCATTACGTTTACGTGCCTCAAAAAGCAATAAAAGTTCGCGATGAGTCGCGCAATGTACCAGTAATGCGCTTGTAATGGCGTTGCGCGGACCTCTCGATAAAAAGCAGATAATTATATTGCAAGCGTTGTGTTATCTGAAGCAAGAGCAACGACGTGCAATTTTGCGCAAAGCAGATGTAGCGCTCGTACGCTGTATATGCGAGTGTGCTCTAAACGTTTTACAGGGAAACGTGAGTCTGAACAACGTGCAAAAGAATCATCTTCGGAGGCACGCGACAATTCTTCGACGACGAGCCGCCAAAAGGGGAAATTGGAGCGGTTAGAGGAAGATCATCGTTGAGCACTGCGTCGGATTTCTCAAGTTGCTTCTTGTGCCTGTCTTGGCCTACGCGAGACATGGAATATGCCAGAAAGATGGTACTTATTCCTCATGATAACATACATCGTCTCGCTGGACTCGCCACTACTGCTGCTGCTACTACCACTACTACTACTACTGGTGCAGACCCGTTGCCTTCCGTACAGACTACCGGTACGCCATTATCGCGCCTCGACTCTGAGCTGAGTGAAATTCTAAACTCTCACTCGTACAAGAGCGAGAGAGAGAAGTGGATAGCGTACCAACAGGTTTTACAGCGTTATCTTCACATGGTCGAGTACGATAATGCCGTACCGAATATTTCATCAACGTTTTAATGAACAAAGTTAAATATCGCCTCAATGACACACTTATTATCGATAGCGTACCAAAAAAATTTAAATCTAAAGCAATATCGTTGCTTCGCAATTTGCATCGCAGCGCCGTTGGTAAAAAAATGACATGGGATCGTAACGGCGTTGTTTCCAAGTTCTTCCAGACGGCAGAAGAATTTCAAATTCCAATATGGTTGATCTTGTTAACGATGCTATGCGAGCTAGAAAACGCGATTAACCCCAATTGCCAAACTCCTGCGAGCGATACAGATGCCACGTGAATTTATCGGTAATCCCGAGTTACTACACGAGCCTACACCTACATCATCCTCGACACCACAGAGGCGTCTTATTTTACCGCGCGAAAACGATAGTAGCAGCAGCAACAGCAGCAACGGTAGCAACAACAACGACGTCGAGGCCGAGACCGCACACTCAAACAGAGATTTAATGCTCACGGCTGAAAACGACATCATCGAGGGGCAGGAGGGGAATGAAGAAGAGGACGAACAATTGCAAAACTTCGCACAAGCAGAATATCGACCTCCCACACAGTTAGAAAAGAAAAAGAAAAAGAATCCATTTAACTGGTCATCGCTAAAATTATGAAAATTCTTCAAAAAATCGATTATGACACCGCTCATCCTGCTTCCTATTCTCGAGCAAAAAATTTGGCCCAGGTGGATCGAAGAGTAGCGCGAAAAAATGTTTTACCATGGCTCGAGACACAGGATTCATATAACATGCATCGCCTCGTACGACGACGATTTCCCCGTCGTACGTACAGCGTGAGTAATATAGACGATGTATGGGAGGCTGATTTAGCTGATCTTCGCTCGATAGCCACGTACAACGATGGGTACGCGTATCTGCTTGTTGTTATCGATGTGTTGAGCAAATACGCGTGGGTTGAGGCTTTGCGTGACAAAACGAGCGCAAACGTGGCCCGCGGTCTCACACGCATACTCGCGCGCAGTAACAATCGTCGCCCGCAACAATTGCAAACTGATCGAGGCAAAGAATCTATCGGCGCACCGTTTCAGCAAATTCTCAAGAAAAAGAATATCGATTTTCGCGCTGCTCGTAACCCTGATATAAAAGCCTTGATTGTCGAGCGCTTTAATCGAACAATAAAAGAGCGAATGTGGCGCTACTTTACATACACGCGAAATAAGCGTTACATCGATGTTCAACAAAATTTTTTATATGCTTATAATCACACTAGACACAGCGGAACGCGTATTCCTCCGAGCGAAGTAACTCTCGAAAATTCCTCTATAGCCCGAGACAATTTAGCACGGCGTTACGAGCGTAACGCGAAAAAAATTAAAAAGCCTAAATACAGCATCGGTGACTTGGTACGTATCAGTACAGCTAAAGCAGCTTTCGTGGAAGGATATGAGCGTGGTTGGAGTAACGAATTATTCAAGATTCAACGAATATCGGTGAATCGAGAGCCATTCGTGTATATTTTACACGATCTGAATAACGAGACTATCGACGGTATTTTCTACGAGGCAGAATTATCACGAGTACGAGTGCCTCCGTCATCTGAGAAGACGAAAGAGAAGAAGAGGACAAAGAAGAAGAAGAAGAACGCTCGGGATCATCGTCTGTGATAAATATAAGCTCCAAGGATAGCTCTTTCTTTGTCGTACTACCGAGCAACAGTAGTATGCAGTATTTTCCGGATAATACGACGACGAAATTTATTACAAAACTACCGCGTCAGATACGCCTGCACGGAGAATGGTCTGTTTCTCTTGTGGAAATTGCTTATCCGATGACTCTTTTACATGTTCCTACTGTAGTAAATCTCGTAACTTTTGAGGATGGTGGTTATGATTTATCGGGTTTAAATCTTTTAACACGGAGGCGCGCTGATAGAGACCAAGTAGCACCTGGTGTATATCGCTCTATAGACGCTCTTTTGGAGAGTATAAATCAGTTACCTTTCGTGGCCGATCATTTGCGCTTTAAATCGCTTCCGAGCGGGCAGGTCGAAGTGGCACGCGTATGCGACGATCTACGCTACCACGACTTTCGCCTCTCGCCCGCTATCGCAAGGCTACTAGGATTCTCGGAAGAGGCCTGTAGGTCCGTAATGATAGAACCGTATTGCGAATACACAGGGTCGAGGCCTGCATCTCTCACCGGTGCTATACCGGGCAGCATTTTTTTATACACAGATATCTGCGAGAGCTATATTACAGGCGATGTACAAACACACCTCTTACGAGTTGTTCCCATTGATACTAATGACTGTCCGTATGGTTCGATAAAAATTAAATCGTTTTCAACGCCACGATATATACCTCTCTTGCGCAATAATTTACACACTATCGAGATCGATATAAGAGACGAATTTGGGGATCCTATACCATTCGAGCAGGGAACGTTGACTGTGACACTACATTTCAAAAGGTCTCACGATTGATTACACCACTATGGATGATATTGACAGTGTGCAGCACGGATGGGGTCGTCGCGGGTACGGTGGTATTAGCCATCTTTGTATCGGAACACCTAATCAGCGAGGACACGGTATCGGTAGCTTTCTCGGGGGCCTGTTCCGTCGAGTGTTACCACTTTTAAAGAAGGGCGCTAAAGCAGTTGGAAAAGAGGCGTTGCGCGCTGGTGTAAACGTAGCCGGTGATATCCTCGATAGAAATATAGCTGTGAAAGATGCTATTCGCGAGAGAGCGCGAGAAACAGTCAGTAATCTCAAACGCAAAGCCTCTGAAAAAATTGACACTCTCATGCGGGGCTCTGGTTATAAAAAGCGCAAAATTTCACGTACTCCTCATTCATCGAACGAACGTAAACCACGACGTATCTCCCGTAAAAATAAAAGTGTAATAAAGAGAAAAACAATAAAGAAGAAGAAGAATAATAAGAACAATGAGAAGAAGAAGACTCGTCAACGAACAGTTGCAGATATTTTTGGATAGCTGAAACAAGATGGCTTTTCTACATGCGCACTCGTGCGAGTGTCTTAAATCGGAACTTGAATTATTTTCACTCCCACCGACGCAAACTACTATCGAAGGCTCCAATTGGGTGTATTACAAACCAATATCTTCGCTAACAGATCATTCACCGATTGAATTTGTTATCCCCGGACAGGGTGATGAGTATATCGATCTCGCGCATACTATGCTTAGTCTGAGAGTGAAAATAACATCTCCTACCACTACGGAAATTGCCGCGGGCACATCGTCGAAAGTAAGTGCTGGCCCTGTAAACAATCTCTTGCATTCTATGTTTAATCAGGTGGATGTATACCTGAATCAACAGTTAGTTTCACCTCCAAATAATGCCTACGCTTATCGAGCGTACATAGAAACACTTTTGAATTACGGTCTAGCAGCAAAAAATTCGCATCTCACGAGCGTTCTCTGGTACGACGATACACCTGGAAAAATGGATGATATAACATCGGAAAATACGGGTCTTGTGAAGAGAAAACAATTTTTAAATGTCGAAAAAACTGTAGACTTGCTCGGTCATCTGCATTGCGATATATTTAATCAGGAGCGGTTCCTATTAAACGGCGTCGAGATGCGCCTATGGCTGGTTCGGTCTAGAGATTCATTTTGTCTTGTGGGGGATACAAAGAATGGTCAATGCGGCTTAAAGATTCTCGAGGCATCGCTTCTCGTTCGTAGAACAAAAATAGCTTCTGGTGTGCTGCTCTCACATGCTAGAACTCTGGCAAAATCTACGGCTAAATATCCTCTTACGAGAGTCGAGGTAAAAGCCGTTTCAATACACTCTGGTGTTCATGGAGAGACTATCGATAATATCGTGTTAGGTCAATTGCCGAAGCGTATAATTATCGGTTTTGTCGATAACAAAGCGTTTAACGTTGACTTCAGTATGAATCCGTTCAATTTCCAAAATTACAAGATAAATTATCTCTCGTTGTATGTAGTTGGTGCTCAAATACCTCCGAAACCGTTACAACCTGATTTCACGAAAAATCATCTATATGTGGATGCTTTTCAAACATTGTTTTCGGGAACTGGAATACATTTCTTGAACGATGGTAATTCGATCGATCGCGAGAATTATCGCGATGAATACTGTCTGTTTGCTTTTGATTTGACACCCGATCTTTCGGCGAACAGCAATACACATTGGAATTTAATAAAGCACGGTAGTGTGAGAATAGAGGTACGATTTGAGGATGCGCTTGCTTTAACGAGAAATTGTGTAGTCTACGCGGAATATGATAATGTCCTTGAAATTGATGCCTCTCGGCAAGTAATGGTGGATTTTACCGGATCAGCGAAAAATGTGCTGATGTCGGCATAAAAAAACGTAGAAGCGTGTCCGCGAGTAACTAATCAGTCGAACTCGGTCATCTGTACGGATTAGACGTGAAAATGGATATCGTCGTGGATATACAAGGCATGCGTGGTAAAGACTCGGAATTTATTCCGAAAGAAATTGCCGTGGTAGCAGTGGATATACCGTACTCTGCTCATTGGATCGTTGCACCGCCGTGTCACTTTGCCGAATTACCACAGCAATCGAGAAGCCAAAATAATTTTCTCTCGAAATATTTTCACGGTCTGGAGTGGTACGAGGGCGATGTGAGCTGTAAACAGGCATACGCTAACTTGCGTGAAATTTCGCGAAAATCAAGACGCATCTATACACGCGGTCACGAGAAGGCTATACTTCTTTGCGATATCACGAGTCCTGAAATTTCCAACCTGGAGGATGAGGAGGGCGCCCCATCGTACACATTTATGCCGAAATCTTTGCGAAAATGCTTCAGACACGCTATGATAAACGATACAGCGTCTTTGCATTGTGCAATTCCAGGCTTTCCAAATAAAAAATTGGCTTCGCGAGCATCCATTTAAAGGAGAATCATACATGGATGTTTGGTCAGCAGACGAAGAGGAAGAGAGTAAAAAAGAGGAAAAATCTTCATCATGTAGTCGTGACACGATCGACGATGCTGTGAAATAAATTTTGCATATATATACGTCTTTCAAAGCGTATCGGTCATCATTTAATCATTGACTATGTGTTCAGCATGAACACTAGACAAATCTACGAGAGTCTTCAGTATCTACCGCTTTCAACCGTTGGCGTATACCCGGCTGACAGAATTCCTCGTGTATGGTCGTTACCAGCCGGACTCGTAGTTAATACGGATAACCACGACGGACCTGGAGAGCATTGGATCGCCATGTACGTTAACCATCATGGAAAAGGAATGTACTTTGATAGCTACGGGCTACCACCGGTTATACCGCAACATCTCGCACGACTACGAAGAAACTGCAAGTTCTATCGGTACGGCCTGAAGCAGCTACAGAGTAATACGTCGGATGTGTGTGGACAATTTTGCATCGTATTCCTACATCTTATGTCGTGCGGCTTCACCATGTCGCGATTTAATAATCTCTTTAGCGATAATGTAACGAAAAACGACAGATTAGTGCGTGAATATTACAATGCTTTTGCCTCTCGACGATCAGACAGTGATAAAAATAAATTTAACGGCAGAGGCGTCTCCGAGCGAAGATTACCGTGTTTGCAGGGATGTTGCATACGACGGTAAATATCTGTAAAGTGATTCAAATGAAATATTGATTAATTAACAACAAATACATCGGTTTACTGTGTCTCTATTTTTATAATTATATATAAATTATAATCGAGGTCTCTCCCGGCACTGTATCATATTCTGCGTCTTTTACTGCAGAGCATTCGCTTCACGAGAAGCACAGCGCAAAGCGGTACGCACGTGCAAAACCGCTGACATTGCATTCAAAGCGCTGCACACCTAGTTATGATTTAGAGGGGCGTTTGTTTTCTTCAAACGCTGTGATCACTGCCAGCTTCATCCGGAGCATCCAGTCTGTCTTTAACTTCGTGATCGTACAGTCTAAAACGTCTTTCCGCTATGTATCCTCGTTATGATGCAAGTATTCTGGGTGTCGCGTTTTGGTGCAGTGTGTTATATATAGACTTGGACATGGTGGTTCACCTGCGAACCGATGAAATGTGGGACGCGTACGAGGAGATGGCGAAAATTCTCCATCGTGTTTTTTACGAGTGGGATCGCGCATCATTTAGTATCGCCCTGGAGGACCTTTACGAGGGGATGCGGTGCGTGGTTGTGCAAAACGATCGTGCGTATCGCGGTGAGCTAATCTATGCAGATAGTGACGGATATTCGGAGGTACTCCTAATCGATGAGGGGTACCCAATATTCGTCAATTGGGATAACTTATATTATCCTGATACCCTCACCGGCATGATACCTGCCTTATGCATGGGGTGCCATCTGCATGGATTGGAACGGGTTGACGACGCTGGCTTAATGCCGCTGCTGGAGTCAATGTGTAGTTCCGCCGCATCATTGCACGGGATTGTGGTGAGAGGCGAGAGTCGTACTCCCAGTGTTAGGCTAACGACGATGGACAATGTGGACGTGGTGGAACACGTATTCGGGGTTCTCGGTGAGGACATAGCAATCGGCTACGATGGCGGCGACGTGGACGAAGGCTTCGAGGACCCCGAGTCTCCTGATATGGACGGTGCTCGGTAGAAAAAGTGTGTGCGTGAGCGTATGCGTGCGTGTGTGTGTGTGTGGGTGGGTGTGAGTGGGTGCGTGCTCGCGTATATGTGTGTGTGAAAGTGAGAGAGAGAGAGAGAGAGAGTTAAAATCGCCGTAGAAGGAGGAGGATAGTACAACAGCAGCGGTCAACAACAGCAGAAGTGGTGAGTGTACGAATTTATTTATTTAGTATGTGTACACCTTTGCTCCATCCTGCTCTTATCTCCACTCTTCCTTGTTCACCAAGGTACCCACACCACCTCACTTTACCATCTCCATGTTGCCGACACTGGTCGAGCAGAGTGGGTAGCGCGGCGGTGGAAAAGTGAGGTAGTGGGGGTAGCCGCGTGGTGGGGGAAGGAGTGAGGATAGGAGTGGGATGGAGCAAAGGTGTACACATACTACTGTTATTTAACCGAAATTAATTGTCAATCACGCAACACAAATGTAATTTCGAAAAACGAAGTGTTTAATTTTGAGAGCGTCGTTCCTAATTGCCCGCACGATGAGGACTGCCTCCTTTTAAGACAACGACTTGGTATGATGGGTGGCTAAGTGCCCCTCCAGTCGCCTACTCTCAAAAGTGCAGAGTTGCGAGTCCGCAGCACCCTACACCCTGGTGGCGCTTGGAAACTCGCGCCGGAAGATCTTTAACTAGGGAGCGTGGCGTCAACTAACAGTTGTACACCCTTCCGTTCTCTTTATTTTACAAATCCGCGTGGTACCTTAGGGTCCTACACGCGGGTTCCATTTTTCTTCCAAGCGGTTCGCACGCCCACGCCTAATGTGGACACCGATCCTCTAATTGTGTATACCCAAACTCCCGCCTACTTTACTGTTTTCTGTCGCCAAGCCGGCCGCGATTTCTCTCTCGTGGGCCAGCTAATTTGTGTGACGCTTGGTCGTAAGGCCCCCGTGGCCTTTGGCTTTCATTTCTGTCTAGGTGATCTGGAGCGCGACCCTCGTTGCACCTCCAGATCACGTGTTGCTTGGTCCCGCACCTGGTTGCGAGTCTGCAGCACTCTACACCCTGGTGGCGCTTGGAAACTCGCGCCGGGGGACCTTTAACTAGGGAGCGTGGCGTGAACTAACAAGTTGCACACTCCCCCGTTCACTTTTATTTTATGAACCCACGTGTTACCTCAGGGTCCTACACGCGGGTTCTATTCTTTTTCCGAGGAAGTACCGTATGACCACAAAGAAAATGGACAACGGCCTTTCTCACTAACCGGTCCTAATCACCTAAACATTAGATGGGCAAAACCCGTAAGCGCGCGGGACGACAAATCAGGGAAAAACAGACCCAGCCAGCGAAAATCGACGCAACAATGACTGCGACTCCCGCCCCGAACCCAAACCGCGGGTTATCAAACGTAACGATCGAGTTACGTGATTGGTCAGACGGCAAGGGCGGGCGAACCCTAAAACGGGTTGCCGTGGCTGCAATACGGCCCATGGTCATGCAACGCTGCACGATACGTCCCGACGAAGAGCGAACGGAGCCGCAAGCGGGACCGTCAACGTCAACGTCGACGTCAACTCGCCAACCGCAACAGGGGCCCGCCAATTATTCTGACACGACCGATTCAGATCCAGACGACGATCGCGTCGTCGTCCTCGATTAATTCGTGCGGTACAGCACCAACTAGTTTTAAGGTGAGTAAACACACTTATTTCCTCCAAAAATAAAGTATTTCGACAGATCGACCGTACCCCAATCCCGAGGCAGCACATTCTGTCTCGAAATGGGGAAAATAAAATATTATTCCTTCGTCGCGTCTCTTATTTAAAAACCCAGGACGTAACAATATCAAAGAGCAAATGAGTCTGTTATTGCATATTAGAATCGCGTACGCGATTTGAAAAAAATAATACTCGAAAATCACAACGCAAGCGAGGATAATCCCTTGGTTACCGCATTTATCGATAATACTGAAGAAAGCCTACCTGCATATTTTTTACACGGCTTGAGGCCACAAATTGAAGAATGGTTAACTCCCAATAATATTATCGATGAATTGATTAAGTCAAGCCTAAGGGTCACTAAACCCGAGGCGAAATGAGGAGTGCACATAGTGACAAGTGAAGAGGTAAGCTGCCATCTATGTAATGAAAAGGGCCATGTTGCTAAAGGGCCGAGCATATGTTAAATCTGTAAAAAGATAGGACACTCGACTGAGAAATGTTTCAAGATCATCAGCACATCGAATAATAATAAGCCCACCTTTGACGGCCGATTACTATATGCCAGGTATGTATATTCAAGGGGGGAGGGATGTTGTACCGCGCATTAACCTAGTATATTATTTCGTCATTGTTCCTTCGCGTGAGACCACCCACCCGAAGTAGACAGAATGTGCAAACGTAAGCAACGACCTGCGAGCAATGACCGCTCGAGCTCCGACTTGCAGCAATTGCAATCGACATTCTTGCAAATTCGTCGATATCGCCAAAGGAAGTGAATAACTCCTTTGCCGAAATCAGTCTAAAATTAAACATTAACCTGAACGGTTGATCGTGGGTCGGACTTGCTCGAAATACACAATTCTATCAGTAGATTCGAACAAGAGAGGTTGGTTCTTCGTAACAGGCTCGAAACAACGAATAACTATTGTAATATTCTTTTTATTGTCATTTGAATGGATAACGGAAAGTTGCCGTTGTCTATAATAAATATTCTACTACTTATTTTTCCGTAAATTCACGTATTCACTATTTACTAGAGATCTATCTCCTGATCGGCAAACGATTCCGAAAATAATAACTTTTAATATTATACCGATTACCACGCTAATCCTATTACGCGGTACCAGCATAACAAAACACCAAAAAATCGCGGAGAAATTTTGTAACTGAACGTTATTACGACAAATCCAATCTTGACGGCAATCACGTAAAAATTGTTTATGAAAAAAGACAATTGAAAATGCAAAATCTAAAAATACCATTTGCATCCCAGGAGACCGTACTTTATCTCCGCAGAGTCCATCAAATTGTGCTTCGTAAGAGTGAAAAATTTGGATTTGCGGAAAGGATACTTACCGCTTCTGGATGCACGTGATGGTGTAAACTGCGACAACCAACGATGAAGCATACAGAGAGAAGCGTTTGTCAAGTGTGCGGGGCACGCGACCCAGCGTCACACACCAACAGAGATAGATAGAATAGGCGAGACGGCGGCCAAATTGAAGGAATATAAGAATGTTTTTTGTTAAAATCCAATATTTCAGAAAGCCGTGAGGCGGCATATCCAATGCTAGTCGGCACTTTTTCAGTAATACGAAGCGGTATGTGAAAGTTTTAGGGCAACAGTTTTTATAAAGTCAAGCAAATTAAAACTGGATGCAGGAATGCAAAAACACAAATAAATATGCTAGTCATGCACGCGTGGATAACGGAAGCGACAGAAAATAAATAAGTCATAATCAGTATAACTAAGCGGGGACAGGGGAGTTCTGGATAGTCTTCTTGAATCCGCCATCTATGCCAAATCACTGCTGAAATATCAAAAACTGTACGAATTATTGTAAATTGTGTGAGAAATGATACATCTCACGAATTATTGGCTGCTGGGTAGTCGGCTTGCAACTGATAAACGAAGCGAAAGCGTCGCCGTGATCCGAGAATTTATGCGAATTATTGAAAATCTTGCCGAGTAGTAGAGATTATTAATGCAACTGGACTATATTGAAATTTTACTAAATTCTTGAGAATTTTGACAAAATACCAAAACTTTTGTAAATAATGGAAAACATCGAGAAATTGTGGAGAATTACAAGAAAGTATTAAATTATTAAGAGTTTTTGCAAGAAATCTGATATGTAGTGTTAACGATAAGAGTTTCGGTTAATTAGTAACATAAATTTCGAAGCGCACCGCAGCCGAGTTGTCTGCCGAGATGATACCAGGCAACATAGTCAACAAACGAAGCCACTACTTCTGAAGCCCATCTCAGGCGTACGTGGGACAAGGACGGAGAGCGTCGTGCGCCGCGGTAGACAAATCGATGTACCCACGACTATCGTATCTGTAGGAATTGAAGGAGCAGGGTATTATTAAGGGAAGAGGTTTAAATTGTGCATCTTCTGGAACATTAAAAACCGGAATCCTCACACGAAAAGCTGAGACAACGGCAATATAAGTATTCGGATTGCCGAGTGGCGTAACATAGCGCTGTAAAGTGTCTGCGGCCGAGCGGTGACTACCGAAACGGCAGGCAAGCGAGCGGTAGTGAGCCACGGACGGTCGATATAGATCAAGCCGCGTAAGATGGGAGAGGGCGCGTCAGCGAACGAAGAGATCCGTGTTTCGTATACGATTATAAAGGCGTGCGAGAGCTCGAAATAAAATTTGTAAAACGATTTATAGTTATCATAAGATAACCACTCACGCTACATGTACCTGATGAGATAAATTACCACTTGTTTATGATGTTACGTCCTGACGTAACGTCGCATTTATCTTTTTTTATTTCGATTACGTTAAAGTTCTTCTGTTTTAGTTTCGCTACAGTAAAAGTAACCTCTCACATTTTTCTTTTATTCTCGAACTTTTTAAGAGGAGAGGAGAGCGATTTTAGTGACGGAGATCGGAACAGGGTGAAGATGCGGCCCTACCGACCGTCTCCCAGGAGGAATTAATCTTGTAAAGATGGAATTTTTCGGCGCTCCCGGTCAAAAGGCAAACTTTCAAACCATGGGATCTACTGCTTAGACCCGGTTATCGACTGCCATTTATGGATCTATGATTCAGCGCGGCCTTACCCTCAATCCTAGACCAGGGGTTCGGCTAGTCGCCGTCGGGGCGTTGTTGGTCATAAGGGAGCGGTTGGAGGGAACGCTATCACGTGACCAAGCGACCGCACCCTTTCTTCTCGCTCTTGCCTGAAATCTTCTCTCTCTCTCTCTCTCTTTACAAAGATGATGAAATAACGAACAATTATTAACTAAGTGAAACAATTAACAAAAGCAGAGGAACTGTTGATTTAAACGAAAGAGTTATGACTATTAAAATGTTCACGCGAATACTGTAGACAAAATATCAGCAGCAAAAAGAACAATTATGCTTCCATATGGAAACTACCCATAGCTGTCACTCGAAAACGAGTACAACCCACATCGAATTAATGAGCTTACCAAGTATAGTCGGGTAATAGAAGAAAGATCAGTACATCAGGATTAATTCCCCTTTTCTCTTGGGATTACATTAATATGTCTCTCGTAAAATATTGGAATTTATAGTAAAAACACCATCATAAATATATAGAACACGTTATGCCTATATAGAAGGGATAAAGGAAATATTAGGATTAATTTATGGTAAAATAGGGAAAAATAGACAGAAAAACGAGAAAGAGATGAGACTGAAATTGAGTTGCAATGAAGCTTCTGCTGCGGGAAAGCGAGGCTGGCCGACACTCCGCGCAACGAAAACGCCTTGGGCGAGGTCTGAACAGCGATCTAGCTGACTTGCGTACGAACGAAATGTACGAGTAACCAAGCTAGGCGAGTCATTCTCAAGAGAAGAACTCTCTCTCTCTCTCTCGTTTTCATGTATAAAATTACTTGTTTTACTAGTAAATTATATATATATGGAATATGTTATACATATATATATATGATAAAATGAAATGTTAAGATTATTTTACAGCTAAATACTAAAAGTAAAACGAATCGAGAAAGAGAGAAAACGGTAACGCGTTTCAATAGAGCTTCCTCTGCAGGAAAGCGAGGCTGGGGCGACTCTCTGCGCCACGACGAACGCCTTATCGCTAGGGCTGAACGGCGATCTAGCCGACTTGCGTACGAACAAAATGTACGAGTAACCAAGTTAGACGAGTCGTTCTCAAGTAAAATCACTATCTCTCTCTCTCTCGCTCTCGTTCCTACAGTACGAGAATAATCGTCTAACTAGCAAATCATTTAAGAAAACTTATTAACTATAAGAAATCTAACGTCTAACTAACAAATTATTTAAGAAAACTCATTAGCTATAACTAGAGTAACCACTAATTTAACGAATAACCAATGATGTTTGGAATAAGCCATAACTCAACGAAACCATTTATACTAATAAGAGATTAACGTAGAAATCAGGTTGCATACGTCAAAGTTAACTACAGAAGTTGTAACAAAATTATTATTAGTGGTTTCGTATGAAGGATTTATTTAAGTTCCGTAAAAATGCTGAAAAACTAAGCCATTACCATAGACACATTTACAGAGAAGCGGGGTGGTAAAAATCGCCTCATTTTCAGGGGAAAAACGCTTCGAACGCGTTCCCTCACCTAATCGCGTGGTCCTCTGTGTAGCACATCGCGCGGACAAATCAGAGCGCGCCATACCGATGCACTTGCATAGATCTATGGCTCTGCATGTCGAGAAGCTACTCTGCGGAGTAAGGGGAATGAATATGTGTATGGTCGAGATAGACCACGGGGAAATTCTTATAATCAGGATAGGGTTTTATCCCTTCTCTTCTTTTACGCGCTTGACGACAAGAATTTTCGACGCTCAGGAGCCCTATAAAAGGCCGCGAAAATCGGCCGTCGACACAGTTTCACGGGGGGTCAACTAGAGGACTAATCACTAGCCTGGCAGTCAATAAGTCGCCGGCAGTGAATTAGAATTTTCCCAAGGCAACAAGTAGTACTGTTTGCCGGGAAATAAAGTAGTCCAGCACGATAATTTTTCACCACGGCTTAATTTTCACAAAGTATAGTTTCAAGTAGTACAGAGTAAGAGTACAGTACTTATAATTATTAACGTTTGTAAAATCGGGAATATTGAACGTGCAACATTCAACTACTCATGTAGTTTTATTTCAATAAATAATTATTAATACGCACCAACGCCAACGTTCGATTTTTAGTCTGTCTGACTACACTAATCTACGCCCAACCAACGTTCAACAGTAAGAACCACAGTAACAAACAACCGTAGGTATAATTTTTAATTACCAATTAAAGTGAAATCTTGCCCCGCGTGAAATTGTCATTCAAGTCCCTCCCCATTATTCGTGAAGTGATTATCCCCAACCAAGAACAAAACGCACTCCAGCCCTATCCCGAGTAATTTTCCGCGAGGTTAGACTCAAAAACGGGCTTGCGTCTTCGGTATTTTCTCGTCGGGTGTGGTAAAGGGAGAATTTATTCTCCTTGACCAGAGCACGGAAAAGATACGCCGAAACGTGAAATTTATGTTAAATTCGTGGGTTCGTAAGATAGGCCGCGATTTTGACGTAACAAATTCTGGGGGCTCGTCCGGGATCCTAGAGTGTTAGTTTTGTTCAAACTAATATTGTGTTAAAGAATCAACTGAAAAGAAAATATTTTTACTTTGCTCTTTTTACCGTGGTTTTGTAAACCGATTTAATTCTCGAAAATCGATTTTTTAATTTTTATTGAGTTTTAGTGATTCAATGCATTTCACGAAAAATAATCCTTCTTTATTATTGAGTTTTAGAAAACGATTTAATTTATAAAATCCACCTTTTCCCTTTTTACCGCATTTTCGAGAATTGATTTATTTTAAAGAAATTGATTTTTTACTTTTTATTGAATTTTAACGATTCAATGCATTTCAGGAAAATTATCATCAATTATTACTGAGGTTTAAGAAAACGATTTAGTTTATAAAATCCACCTTTTCCCTTTTTACCGCATTTTCGAGAATCGATTTATTTTAAAGAAATTGATTTTTTTATTTTTTATTGAATTTTAACGATTCAAAGCATTTCATGAAAATTTATCATTATTTATTACTGAGGTTTAAGGAAACGATTTAATTTATAAAATCCACCTTTTCCCTTTTTACCGCATTTTCGAGAACTGATTTATTTTAAAGAAATTGATTTTTTACTTTTTATTGAATTTTAACGATTCAAAGCATTTCATGAAAATTTATCATTATTTATTACTGAGGTTTAAGGAAACGATTTAATTTATAAAATCCACCTTTTCCCTTTTTACCGCATTTTCGAGAACTGATTTATTTTAAAGAAATTGATTTTTCACTTTTTATTGAATTTTAACGATTCAATGCATTTCAGGAAAATTATCATCATTTATTACTGAGGTTTTAGAAAACGATTTAATTTATAAAATCCACCTTTTCCCTTTTTACCGCATTTTTGAGAATTGATTTATTTTAAAGAAATTGATTCCTTTACTTTTTATTGAATTTAACGATTCAATGCACTTCATGAAAAACTATCATTCATTGCTACTGAGTTTTTATAAAACGATCTAATTCATAAATTCTAACCTTTCCCCTTTTATTGCATTTTTAAGAGTTGATTTATGTCACAGGAATAGATTTTTTCTTCTTTTTAGTGAATTTTAACGAGCCAAGCCATTTCATAAAAATTTACCATCTTTTTAGAAGAATCCCAGCTATAATTCAAGTTATACGGTAAGCCTTCTTTGTAAGTAAATTGACCTTGTGGAAATCAAATGTGGAAACTAATATTCGATAATGACTGGTGAATAAAAAAAAAAGGTAGAGAAAATATACGTGGATGTATATATATATATACATACATATATGTATACGTATTCATAAGTTGTACTCCATTATATGGGACCATTGGAAAAATTATTTGTACTTCAAGTGCGTATAAAGGAACTCGAGGTGCTCGCACAAGAGCTCATTGAAGAAGTCACGCCAGAAATTTTCTTAAATCAACTTGGTTTAGAACAAATAAAACAGCAAGAAAGAATAACTGCTAAAACATACGTGAGGAGAACTACAAGGAAAATAGCTTCACCAAATATTAATTATAGAGAGTAAGATTATATTTGTTTTAACCAGACAAACATCAGACTTCTTGTGTTGTTTATATACGATTCGCTCCGTAACATTAACTTTTTGGTACTATCATTTACATAAAATCTGCCAATCTACCAAGCGTTAAAACAGTTGGCACACAATTCAGAAAATATTAATAGAATTACAAAACAGTTCTGCTATTCACTCCTACGTTGCTCATCTTAACAACCCCCTCGAACGATCACTAGAATCGTTCACCTCCATCCACCGCTCATAACATTGCACCTCCGCCTGCACGTGCTGCTCTTTCTGCCACAGACCTTTAACAAACCCACCGTCTCGCTTACACCAGCAGACATCGTCCTGAAAACCCTACCTTATTCATTCAATCCACCGTCTCGCTTACACCAGCAGACAACATTCCAAAAAACCCACCTCATTCATTAAATCCACCGTCTCGCTTACACCAGCAGACAGCGTTCTAAAACCCTACCTCATTTAACAAACCCACCGTCTCGCTTACACCAGCAGACATCGTCCTGAAAACCCTACCTTATTCATTCAATCCACCGTCTCGCTTACACCAGCAGACAGCATTCTAAAACCCTACCTCATTTATTAAATCCACCGTCTCGCTTACACCAGCAGACAGCATTCTAAAACCCTACCTTAACTATCCTTTTCTTTTTCAACCTAACACCTGGGCAACCAGATTTGCCCGCGCACGTATCACTAACACCACAATCATCACAATACACATTACACTAGTGAAGAGAAATCCTATGTTTCAGCCCTCCGCGTAAGTGGGGTTAAGGCTGGCAAGGCTCGCTCACAAAACACATTACACTAGTGAAGAGAAATCCTATGTTTCAGCTCCTCGCGTAAGTGGGGTTAAGGCTGGCAAGGCTCGCTCACAAAACACATTACACTAGTGAAGAGAAATCCTATGTTTCAGCTCCTCGCGTGAGTGGGGTTAAGGCTGGCAAGGCTCGCTCACAAAACACATTACACTAGTGAAGAGAAATCCTATGTTTCAGCTCCTCGCGTAAGTGGGGTTAAGGCTGGCAAGGCTCGCTCACAAAACACATTACACTAGTGAAGAGAAATCCTGTGTTTCAGCTCCTCGCGTAAGTGGGGTTAAGGCTGGCAAGGCTCGCTCACAAAACACATTACACTAGTGAAGAGAAATCCTATGTTTCAGCTCCTCGCGTAAGTGGGGTTAAGGCTGGCAAGGCTCGCTCACAAAACACATTACACTAGTGAAGAGAAATCCTATGTTTCAGCTCCTCGCGTAAGTGGGGTTAAGGCTGGCAAGGCTCGCTCACAAAACACATTACACTAGTGAAGAGAAATCCTATGTTTCAGCTCCTCGCGTAAGTGGGGTTAAGGCTGGCAAGGCTCGCTCACAAAACACATTACACTAGTGAAGAGAAATCCTATGTTTCAGCCCTCCGCGTAAGTGGGGTTAAGGCTGGCAAGGCTCGCTCACAAAACACATTACACTAGTGAAGAGAAATCCTATGTTTCAGCCCTCCGCGTAAGTGGGGTTAAGGCTGGCAAGGTTCGCTCACGAAACACATTATACCAACAAGACAGACATAACTACACATACTACTTACTTATTCTAACAATTACCCTACCTCTATTGACCCGAATCATTTATCCATGCCTAAAATCCATAGAGCAGGAAGGAAAATTCAAGCGCAGAGATTAAAACAACGAATCTTAAAAGAACAGTACCAAGTTCCAATAATTGCGTGCAAATCGTATAACGAGCAAGATTTTAGAGCCTTTAATGTTGAAATAGAAAGCGATAATAAAATCATTCCTCTCGAAGGAAAAGAAATAACTGAATATAAGAAAGATTGCGACGACACAATTGCAGTACATAACGACTATACGAGGCAAGAAAGGAATAGACATTTAAATTCTAGTAAGACGAATCGTCCTTTAACAGTAACAGCAAGTGAATCGTATAACGAGCAGAATTTTGGAGTCGCTAGCATCAAATCTACAAAAGATAACGAAGGTATTTTCCTTAACCAAGAAAAAAAAATAACAGGTTTTCAGGGACCTATAGGTGAACAAACAAAGAAATATAAAAATCATTCGGACAGTGTAAAGGCAGATTGCACGGGCCTCTCTAACAAAGAGATACCATATTTATTAAGGGAAATTACGTACGAAGCAAGCAGCAGTAAAGTCACACAGGGCGTCGACACAAAAATACCGAGTGAATATAGAATAAAACGCCTTAAGCAAATCCGAGAAATTGAGCGGAAAAATTTTCTAGACGAACTTGTCGCTGATTACGAGGCTCATTCGATAGAAGGGATACGCTATCATCCGATAGTAACACCTTGCAAGCCTCGTATCACTAAGATCGAATCGTTGAATAAACATAAAGTTATCCTCCTGAAGGAAAAACCACATTTGATTTCATCTCAGGGAAATTTTGAAACAAAATTAAAGGAATAAAGTTCTATAATTTGTCCTCGTTACAAGTAACGAAAAGAAAGTTATTCCTATCTCCTCCTCCTGCGCGATTTTAGTCTCATAATATTCTTATGTATTGTTGTATGTCTCTTTGATGCGGTATAAAAAAAAAGAGAGCAAATATATTATTATACTTATATAAAATACATCATAAATGAGTTCGACTCGATCAAAGCTAAGACTTGATGATAATGTAATACATGATTATCCTGAAGACCGAAAAAAGAAATCTCGAATACAGAGCCCTCCTAAATCCCAATTTGAAACAGTCGAAGAATCTTCCGACGAAAGTATTAACAGTTCGCATCCCGAGACTCCCTCCATAACGAATCCAACGGAAGAAATTATTGCGGATACAGAGAAAAGTAGCGACATTAATCAGGAAAATCCGGAATTAATTAAAGTAGACGAAAATAGTCTTATACGCTCCTTGGAATTAACGTCAAGTCATTTAATTATTACAAAAACGGAAATAAATTGCGAGGAAGCAAGTGATTCTTCGAGTACTGAAGAAATTTTATCAGACAATCTTGATACAGCAAATAGTCCGTTACAGATTCAAGAAATTTCAAAGAATTCAGAAAGTTTTGAGCAATTCACGAATCGAGTGCAAGAAACACTTGCAGCGAGATCGGGAAACAATTTATTGTCTGTGGTTGGATTTTTGGAAGAACCTGGTCACCAATATTTACCACTTGTAATATATAGAGATCCCTGTAACGAAATTCCAGTTCAGATCCCCGCATCCCCCGAACATATGGTAAAAGACGTCGAGCTACAGCCCGCTACACACGAGACGACAGGTACGAATACACCAGTCATAACTACCCCGAACCCCGTAGTCACCACGCCCACGTTAGGCCTTTCGAACTCCAGCGACATATTTTACACTCCTACAGGAGGGTCTACCCCATTCAACTCACCCATTGGAACACCGCTCTTCGTGAGTCATAATAAAACACTGTCCACTTCGACAGGAAGAAGGAATACTTGTGAAAAATCTAAATTAAAATCAATAATTAAACCCTCCCACATTGTACCACAGAATTTGTTGAAAAATTTACACCTGCTGTCGGAATACGAACCTGCTATTCCTGGTTGTTCCTCCCACCCCACGGGAAAAAGGTCGAGTCCAGACAAAAAGCCCAGTAAAATACCACCAGCGAACTTTTCTCTTGAAACTAGCGACCCTGTACCCGACCCTCCTCCCATAATGGTTAATAACAACCAAACGTTGTCTCTTCGAGATGCATTGGCTGTCATACCGAATTATGATGGTCATACTTTGTCATTGGGGATGTTTATCCAAGGATGCAAGGAAGCCTTGGCCATGATGGGGCCAGGCGCCGAATCAAATTTAGTAAAAGCAGTCCGCATAAAAATAATTGGCGAACCCCGTCGCACTATACAAGGGCAAACTTTTGAAAAAATAGAAGATTTGGGTAAATTTCTCAAAGATATTTATGCACCCACGCGAAATGTATATCAGTTGCAAGGTGAATTAGGATCAATATACCAGAGAGAAAGCGAGTCTGTTATTGCCTATTCGAATCGTGTACGAGATTTGGGAAATTTGATACTTGAAAATTACGATGCGAGCGAAGATAATCCCTTGGCTGGCGCTTTTATTGATAATACTAAACAAAGCCTTCCTGCTTGTTTTCTACACGGTTTAAAACCGGAAATCGAACAACGGTTAACTCCTAATAATAATCTTGAAGAATTAATAAAGCTAGCAGTGCAGACCGAAAAGAGTTTAGTGTCTCAAGCAGCCTTGCGTAGCGGTGAGCAAGTAACGTCGAGTCCAAGGGTCCCTAAGCCCGAGGCGAAACGAGGAGTACACGTGGTAGCAAGCGAGGAAGTGCATTGCCAGTTGTGCAATAAAAAAGGGCACAATGCTAAAGAATGTTCGACTCAAAAGACTAGCCAAACGTTGGCTGTTGGGTTACAAAATACGGGAAATGTCGATAAAGGACCGAACATATGTCAGATTTGTCAGAAGACTGGACATTCGGCAGACAAATGTTTTAAAATTTTTCCACCTTCAAATAACAATAAATCTAGCCTCGAAGCTCCTTCATTTATCATATGTCAGATCTGTAAAAGAACAGGACATTCGGCCGACAAATGTCTTAAAATCTTCCCCCCTTCAAATAATAATAAACCCGTCTTTGACGGTCCTCCGCTCACTATATGCCAGGTATGTAACAAGCGTGGGCACACTGCCGACCGTTGTTATAAAATTTTTCCTCCTGAAAGGAAAGAGTCGGGAAATACACCGATGTTTTGTCACTTTTGTAAAAATCATGGACACACAGCGAATAGATGTCCACAATCACCCTCAGCCCCCCCCAAACTAATGTCTTTACCGCAAACACAGGTACCAGTCAATCTCCGATACCAAAATCCTAGCGATATTCGGTGCCAAATATGTAAAAAAGAAGGCCACGGGGCCCATATTTGTCCTTATCGTAACAGTCATTTCCAGCCTTTAAATAACAATCGATCGGAAAATCGCGGAAATATTAATAATTTCAATAATAACTCCATGAATTCAACAGGACCATGTTTTTATTGCAAACAACCCGGTCATTTTATCCGTGAGTGTCCCGCTCGAAGGGAGAACGAAGCAACATATGGAAGTACGGGAAACCGAAGTGGTCTTCCGAGTACGGGTGCGCCCAGGGAGACTCCGCTAAACATGCATCCGATCCGTACTATCTCAATCGCAGCTTCGACCCTCAACCGCGAGTAGTCCGTATCTTTAATATACAATTGCATCGAGAAAGTAGTGTTCCGACAGTTACGATAACGGCACCGGAAGTAATATCCCCTATCACTCTTATGGTTGATACGGGAGCCGGGCCGAATATTTTAAAGAAACAATTTGTAAATGAACATATCGCTATAAATCACGGAGAAATTTTACAACTTAATGGAATAACAACAAATTCAATTTTTACTTTGGGTCATATTACAATACAAGCCTTCGGACGTTTCGCTACTTTCCATATTGTAGATAATAACTTCCCTATAAAGGAAGCTGGTATATTGGGTTCGGAATACCTTGACGGCAATCGCGTGAAAATTGACTATGAGAAAAGACAATTGAAAATGCAGAATGTAAGAATACCATTTGCAACTCAGGAAACTATTGTTATCCCTGCAGAGTCCACCAAATTGTGCTTCGTGAGAGTAAAGAATTTGGATTTACGGGAAGGTTATCTGCCTCCCCTGGATGCAGGTGAAGGCATAAACATAGAGAGCGGGTTTGTCATTAATAATAATGGTAAAGCTTACATTTATGTGACAAATAGCAATAGGTATTCGGTTCAAGTCCAGGTACCAGTACTGGAGTTAATGTCATCGGAGGAATTAACTTACTGTACAGGAATAAGAGAATCTACTGACGATTCAAAAACGAAAAAGGAACAACAGGTAACAAGTAAAGTTGAATTAATTAAAGAAAATAAGTCCTCGGACGGACTGAGTCACGAAACTAATGAAGATAAAATCAATTCAAGTGAAAATATTGGAAAAAAATTCATCCCGACGGGAGAAAATGCGTTCTTATCAGAGACACTATCTCGCGGAGATTCTATGGTTGATTTTGTGAAAAAAATTATAAAGGAAGAAATAAGAAATTGTTCAGAAATTATTGAAGAAGTTTACGAAAATCGTGTGAAAAATGAAAAATCAAGTAAAGAAATTGGTAAAGTAAAAATAGAAGATCAAGTTGAAAAATTGCAGTCTAGTTCGCGAAATTTTACGGAACTTTGTACGTCGGATTCGAGCAAGGAGAGCACTTATATTGAACCTGTAGAGATTATTGTATCTAGAGAAAACGTTGTCTATCCGAATTCGATAGAGACGAAAGTAAACTGTGTTAATGAGGAGACTTGCCTTGGCTCCACAGGGGTGTCTGTGCCGACGAAACGGGCAGCGCTCGTTGGAGAATTAAGGGAGCTCAGCTCAAATTTTTTGGGACAATCTGTGCCTATGGAAAGGACAGAACCCTTTCAATATTTTGATGACAGTGTTCAGGAAAAAAGTGTTATTTGTTCGAATTCGATAAAAACAGAGACACCAATGGGGTGTACCGAATTAAGTTGTGAAAACGAAAAGAACGTTGTCTATCCGAATTCGATAGAGACGAAAATTTACTGTGTCAATGAGGAGTCTTGCCTTGGCTCCACAGGGGTGTCTGTGCCGTCGAAACGGGCAGCGGTCGTTGGAGACTTAAGGGAGCTCAGCTCAAATTTTTTGGGAAAATCTGTGCCTATGGAAAGGACAGAATCCTCTCAAGTATATGAAAATTATGTTCAAAAAGAAAACGTCGTTAATTCAAATCCAATAAAAACTAAAATATCGGCAAGAGATAGCGAGTCTAATTGTGTTAATCATGCGGGTTGTTCGAGCTTCACAGACGTAACTGCGCCGACCGAACGGACAGAACTTGTTGGAGATATGCGAAAACTCGATCCAGATTTCATAGGGATATCTGTGCCGATGGAAAGGACAGAACCTTTTGATGATATTAATAATTACAATGAGGAATTTAGAAAGTCAACCAAAGAACAAATACTCCGAGAGAATAGAAACATTGAAACAATTGAATCAGTAAAAGTCAATTATTCAGATTTTAGCAAAGCATCAGAGTCAATAAAAGAAGTAATAACGATGGAAAATAAAGAAGTATTTTGCCAGAAACCTGTTGAACCTTTCGTGCCTGTAAACCATTGCGATCAAACTGTCAATTTCGAAAATTATGAAGACTCGAAGAATTTACGAACAGTTTGTACATTTGAACCGTCAAAAGAGGAAAATATTATAGAAAGCATTAAAGATAAAAATACACGTTTGAGAAGCGAGAAAAATAGTCCAAAAACGTATAAAATCATGAACATTTCTTTAACACAAAAACTCAGTATAGCTAATATCACTCGCGAAATTCAACCTTTCATTCGCGAAAATTCATGTTACGCAATATCAGAATCGGTAATGATCGACCGCTATAATCAAATTAAGGAATTATTAAGACTTGCCGAATTGAACGAAGAAGAAAAAGCAAGTATCGAAACGCTTTTAAAGGAAAGCGCACATTTATACCAAATCCCAGGAGATACGTTGACATGCACGACTATATTGCAACATCGCATTCCTACTACCGACGATCTTCCTATAAATACTCGAGGATACAGATGGCCAGAATGTACTAAAGAAGAAATAGGCAAGCAAATAGAGGATATGCTCGGTAAAGGAGTAATAATACCTTCCACCTCGCCATACAATTGTCCTGTCTGGGTCGTTCCCAAGAAAGCCGACTCTCAGGGTAATAAAAAATGGAGAGTCGTGTTCGATTACCGATCGCTGAACGAAAAAACGATCGCCGACGCGTACCCCATACCCAACATCAACGATATATTAGATCAATTAGGCGGTGCACAATACTTTTCTGTATTCGATTTAGCATCAGGATTCCATCAGATAGAAGTCTCTCCAGAAGATCGTCATAAGACCGCATTTACTACGCCACGTGGCCATTTCGAATTCGTTAGAATGCCGTTCGGCCTTCGGAACGCCCCTCCGACGTTTCAAAGAGCAATGGACCTCACACTAAGTGGGCTTCTCGGGAAAGGACTATTTGTTTATTTGGACGATATTGTCATTTATGCCTACAATCTCGAAGAACACGAGAAGATATATCGCGAATTAATTAAACGATTAGAAGCAGCAAATTTAAAATTACAACCAGATAAATGCGAATTTTTAAAAAGAGAAGTCGCGTATTTAGGACATATAATCGGGAATAACGGAGTTCGGCCCGATCCTAAGAAATTAGAAGCAGTACGTGAATATCCCGTACTTAAAAATGTTAAAAATATTCGACAATTTCTGGGATTAACAGGTTATTATAGGCGGTTTATAGAAGGATACGCCAAGATATCAAAACCCCTCACGACTTTACTACGCAAAGAAAATATATTTGATTGGGGACCCGAACAACAACAGTCATTCGAAATTTTAAAGAATAAACTTTGTACGGCTCCAGTTTTGCGATATCCTGATTTTTCCAAGCCTTTTATTTTAACGACAGATGCATCGGGTTATGCTATCGGTAGTATACTTTCACAAGGAGAAATTAACAACGATCATCCATGCGCTTACGCCTCGCGAGCTTTGAGTCTAGTCGAAGAACGATACGATACCTACGAAAAGGAAGCATTGGCTATAGTATACTCTATACTTCACTTTCGGCCATATCTGTATGGGCACCACTTCACTGTAGTAACCGACTATAAACCGCTGTTGTGGTTCCGACGGGCTACAGATGGAAACCCTAAAATCTTGCGCTGGCGACTGAAACTCGCCGAGTACGAATACGATGTAGTGTACAAGGCCGGAAAAACTAACGTTAACGCCGACGCGCTCTCAAGAAACCCCATAGAGTCATTGACCACCACAGACGATATTTACATGGTTCGGTCGAAACCTCCAAAAAGTCACAGTAAAAATAATAAACGCATCTTATCAGACACCGATATAGCTCGACTATTAGAAGAAGATTCTGAAGAGGAAGAAAATCTAAGCAACGATGTCCCTGGAAATTTCGGTTATCTTAACGATGTAGAAGAATGTGACTGGGTACGTGAGTCGGTTGATCCTTTCGAACAGCTGGAAGACATAGCTTCTCCATACAAATCAACGACCACCGGTCACGAAAACGAAATTTTTCAGACGCCTGCAGCGAACAAGGCACCACTAAAGAAACCCACCGTAAAAATGAAAGCTAATATGCCTCGGGAGACACGCAAGAATGAAAACATTGAAACTAAGACTAAACAAGTGACCTGCAGTGTTGAGAACTTTCCTTTGCCATCTGATACTTCTTCAGATCGACCGAGTAGCCAAACATATGTGCCATTACCGGTCCTACCCCACAACGATAGGCCTCTTAAGAACAACGAATTCAGCGACGAAAGCGAACTCGAGGACCATAACCCTCGGGAAAATTCAAGCAGAACAGTACAGGGAAAATATGCACGTGAACTCTTTCAAAGTAGCGAGACAGAACCCCTAAGCGACAACATGTCCGACGTAGAACCCGAGAATTCATTTACATTGCCCGCCACGATCCTGCATAAAAATACGAAGGGTAGGATTATTGCTTCCAACGTCAAACAGTCACGAGATTTATTTCACACTCGAAAAGATAATTTAGTTTATTTTGTTTCCACCGACTGTGCACCGATAGACACTGGAGCTATTGCACTTCGAGATAACGACAATTTTCCACACTTAAAGAATCTAGAATTAAAGAAAGCTCAATCTATTATGAAACGAGCTCAAAGATTCAATATAGCTTTGCCAATCACAGATAATTCTGGAGAAGGTCCCACGTTAATTTTGGAAAATATAGTAGAAGCTTTAAAAAGTGCTCGTTATTTAATTGACAAGTTATCATTGCAAACCGTTAGCATTGCAAAATCAAGTTTTATGTTAAACGTGCCATGGGAAAATATTATGACTCAAATTCGGTTAATATTCGCACAAAGCGACGTTAAAATCATTATTTGTCACGGGTTAGTTAGACAACCTCCAGTGGAAAGACAAAATGAGATTATTGAAGAAATGCATTCGTCAACCATAGGCGGACACAGAGGTGTCAGTAAAACATATAATCGAATTCGTCATTTGTATTATTGGAAAAATTTAAAAACCGACGTCCAATTGTATATTCAACGGTGTTTACAATGTCAATTAAAGAAACTAGTCCGCGTAAAAACTAAACAACCTATGATTATAACAGATACTCCAGCAATAGCTTTCGATAAAATTGCAATGGACATAGTAGGCCCTCTGCCGAAAACTAAGCAAGAAAATGAATACATACTTACAATTCAAGATCAATTAACTAAATATTCAGTAGCAATCCCTTTACCTAACGCAAAAGCAGTAACGATAGCAGAAGCATTTGTCAAACGATTTATTTGTTATTTCGGCTCACCCAAAGCGGTACTTACTGACCAAGGTAGTAATTTTTTGAGTAATTTCTTAAAACAAATTGCGAAATTGTTTAAAATACGTAAAGTCAGAACGACAGCATTTCACCCTCAATCCAATGGATCATTGGAAAGATCGCATCATGCCCTCGGTGAATATCTTAAACAATTCACTACTAAACAAAATAATTGGGATGAATGGGTTGAAATGGCTATTTACAATTACAACACGAATGTACACGAAGGTACCAAGCATACTCCATACGAAATGGTTTTTGGCAAGATAGCTCGCACCCCTTCTAGTATGCCCCCTGCCGAGATGGAAAAACTCGCCACGTACGACGAATATCTAACGCAACTGGTCACGCAAATCCATGAAATACAGGGTTTGGGACGACAAAATTTGATAAAGGCTAAAGAAAATTCCAAAATATATCAAGACAAGAAAATTAATCCTGTAGCATTTAAAGTGGGTGAACCAGTATTTTTGCTTAAAGGACCAAAACCCGGAAAACTCGGTGACCACTATACCGGTCCGCACGAAATAAAGACTATATTAACGAACGGTAACGTACGTATTAAACTCCCAAACAGAGACATTATTGTACATTCAAATCGATTAAAAAAATCGAGAATTGCCTACTAACATTTTCGAAATAATTTTTCCCGAA
Source organism: Cylloceria caligata (assembly GCA_963942595.1). Taxonomy (NCBI): domain Eukaryota; kingdom Metazoa; phylum Arthropoda; class Insecta; order Hymenoptera; family Ichneumonidae; genus Cylloceria; species Cylloceria caligata. The sequence continues at coordinate 52,376,133 of OZ012705.1, read as the reverse complement.
AGATATTTGCGTAAAGATATACGATGTTTAAATGGTACGCATTCATGCGGCACTTTCTTTTTGGATATCATGTAATAATAAACATAGAATTTACATAATAAAATTGATATATACGAATGAAAAAACAGAAAATAAAAAAAATAAAATAAAAATAAAACCATATATATATATCATACGGGAGTAAATATAAAACTACGATAAGCCCTATTAGCACTCCTTATTTATTTTTATCAACGATATTTCAATGCTAGGAGACAAGTTTGGCAGAAAACAGTGCAAAGTCGTCCACCAAATACTCTATCCGATAAATAAACATATTAATTATGAAAAGAAATAATACATAAATATAATCATAGTAGTAATAATAATAGTAACAATAATAATGGTAATAATAGTAATAACAATAATAATAATAGCAATGATCAATATGTTCAAGTATTAAGTGAATAGGAATTTTTCTTAAAGGTTTCAAAACAAGGCAAACATAATTACCGATTCGCCGACGCGAACGAGATACCAGGAAACGCACTCAGAGACAAAGGTATTGAATAAAACCTCTTGGAAAAAGAAATATATATAACTTAGTGCACCCTGATCAGTTTTAGACTTCAAAGGAGAGAGCGAGTACAACCAAATATAAAGAGAATGCTACAATAACCATATTTAAGAATATTAACATATACCAGTAAATATACGCATAAATATTTTTATTAACATAACTAGATAAATACACTACTATTTATACCTGCATCTTGAAAAAAAAATTAATTATAAAAGAGTGCGGATTCTCAATAAGCATGTCATCAAAAGACCCACGCGGCATGTACTCATACGAACAAGTGCGTCTCGACAGTTACCGTGGTTGGCCAGTAAATTTTCTAGACCCGCGGCAACTTGCCGCTGCAGGATTTTATTACACCGGACAGGACGACGAGGTCAGTTGTTTTGATTGCAGAATCACTATTAAAGAATGGGAAGTTGGTGATATACCAATGCATGACCACCGTAGGTGGCAAGAACAATGTCGTTTCGTCCGCGGCATACCTTGTGGGAACGTTCCCATCGGGGCCGATCCACTAGATGTACCCCTTTCTCGTGAAAAAGAACGCCACGATTGCAGAGTAGAAGTAAGAGTAAACGCGACCCCTGATTGCCACGAGGATATGCCTCCAAAAAAGAGCGATTTAACTCCCATGTATCCCGCATTCGAAGACTATGTTAAACGGGTAGACAGCTTCACCTATTGGCCTGGAAATTGTGAAATTAGTATTGCAGTATTAGCGGCAGCCGGATTCTTTTTCACGGGCCACCAGACTAAAATCAGGTGTTTTCATTGCGGAGTATCATTAAACAATTGCGAAATTTATGACGACCCTTGGGAAAAGCATGCTACACGGGGCCCTCACTGTCGTTACGTAATAATGAGTATCGGAAGCCGACCGCCCGGTCGAACACCGCGCCGCCATCCTTTCTCTTCCTTAACCCCCGCCTCTCAGACAGAACTGTACGAGAGCCCCCCTACCTGCGATCCGAGAGTTGTCGCCAGACTATTAGAAAGGCTCCGGGGCACCCTCGACTATTTAGAATGGGTATGTTCCAGGGACGACGGCCTACAACCCTCATACCCCACCTACGAAAACTATACTGACCGCATGGAAAGTTTCATTTCCTGGCCTGAGACGCTACCGATAAAACCAGTAACATTAGTAGATGCTGGATTCTTTTATTCTGGGAAAAAGGACAGAGTAACTTGTTTTTATTGCGGTATCAAAGTAAAGCGTTGGGGAACGGGTCCAAACCCCTTACACTTACACGTCTTGTTAAACCCAGGTTGTCGATTCCTGAGCATGACTACGAATACATTCCCATGCTCCTCCTTGTCCACCAGTCTGACCGACTCAATTACATCACTGCTTCACAGACCTCCCGCTCCCCCTCCATCGCCCACTAACCAAGATAATCATGCGAACCAACATTCCGATACGACGGACAAAGACGAGTCAGACGAAAAACCAATTACCTCACATCGTCGTAATTTCCGACCTCCTACCCCTTGGGCGGAGTCATTGGACCTATCCACACCATCGCTGATACCCTCCCACGAGGAAGATGCTGTTTCTCCGTCATGTCAAAACTGCCGTCACCAACCTATAAGCGTGACATTTCTCCCCTGCCTCCACGCAAATAATTGCTACAAATGCAGCAAAAATAGGAAAAATTGCGACGAATGCAACGCTGAGATACAATGCATCGTGCTCGATGCCGAATAAGATAAAGACAGCAAAAAGAAAAAGAAAAAAGAAAAAAAATTTTTTTTTTTTTAACAGGAATAATTGTAATAACAATAAGCAACTAGAACCATAATTATGTATGTTAACTAAAATCAACTCAGGTTCGGTTAATGAAGTACCTTTTACTCAAGCATAAACTGTAAAAATGCAAATTACGGTTCCAAATTAATCACTAACGAACATCGAAGATTTCCATTCACCTGCAATAAGATGGTACGATATCCATAACTATGCAGAGATTATCCCAGAATATAATACATAATATCTTTTTCTTTTTCTTTTTCTCATCATGCTTTGGGATTAAGGGATTTTTGGTCGAAGTTATAACTCCAAACGGGTACGTCAATATTTTTTGTTCATTTATGTAGAAAAAAAAAAAATATATATATATATATATATATATATATATATATATATATATATTTACCCTTTATTCTCCCTCTCTGCCCCAATACAATACATACGATATATATATATATCTAAAAAGATTAACGTCAAAATAAGGGAGCAGTTATACTCCGTCGTGTTCAAACAAGCGACGCAACCCCCACGAACCGTCTCCATGTAGAAACCTATAAAAAAAAAAAGAAAAGAGAGAAAGTTAGAAATCAATGCACTCATCAAGGAAAAATGGATAAAATAAACGGGTGACAGTTTCATCGTTACTCACTCGTGATTAGCATTGCGCCCCGCTTGACGCCCCCACGCAATGGCCCGCTCTATGCTCTCCTCCTCCGAGAGGCCTTTCTCTATCTCCCGCAATAGGAAGCACAGCATCTCCTCCGTCCAAGTCACGGAGGAAGCTTTCTCTAACTGCAACCCGTCCAAGCCATAAAAGGCCGGTATCCATTTGACTAGGGTACCCACCCGTAATTCTCGTGTAAAGGGACCCAGCCCGAAAAGGGCCCTTAAATTGAAAACCTCCTCTCCCTCCGTACATTGGTCTTCCCATCTAGCAGAAAAAACAAAGATATATATATATATGAATAAATAAAAATAATATGGAAGTTAAGGGTACACTTAGACAAATATATATCTGGTAATAAAGACCAGAATAACAATAACAATAACAATAATAATAATAATAATAATAATAATAATAATAATAATAATAATAATAATAATAATAATAATAATAATAATAATAATAATAATAATAATAATAATAATAATAATAATAATAATAATAATAATAATAATAATAATAATAATAATAATAATAATAATAATAATAATAATAATAATAATAATAATAATAATAATAATAATAATAATAATAATAATAATAATAATAATAATAATAATAATAATAATAATAATAATAATAATAATAATAATAATAATAATAATAATAATAATAATAATAATAATAATAATAATAATAATAATAATAATAATAATAATAATAATAATAATAATAATAATAATAATAATAATAATAATAATAATAATAATAATAATAATAATAATAATAATAATAATAATAATAATAATAATAATAATAATAATAATAATAATAATAATAATAATAATAATAATAATAATAATAATAATAATAATAATAATAATAATAATAATAATAATAATAATAATAATAACAATGAAAATTAAAAATAAAATGAAACAAAATAGTTTCTTTTGGTTATCTAATATACAAAAGGTACTAACCCCAAGTTGTTAAGATGCAACAACATCGGCCGGAGAATACAGGTGTACTCTCTCTCCGACAACGAGCACGACTCGTTCCTTTCCAAAGCGAGGCGCCGGTCCCGCATCAAATAAGAAATACTTTCCTCCAACATGCACCGCATTTCTTCAACCACCAAATACACCATTGTAAAAAATCCGGAACAAGTAAGCGGAGAAAGTTTCAAAAAATTGCGACACTTGTAAGTGATCCCGAAAAATGCGAAAGCAAGCGTATATAAAGGAACCACCCCACCCCTATTTCCAAATTACTAGCCCCGAGTGACCGCCTTTCTCCCTCTCCCCTTCCCCTTCGTACTCACATCCCGGGAAACTAGGAGTATCCGTAAGACCCTGTTAAGACACTGCCCACGTCACTATGGCCCAATTTCCACGTGAAGGAAACTAAGGGGAGTATACACTAATATGGGGCGGGAACGCAAACTCGCATGCAACTATTGGGATAATAAGAAAAAAAATATATATATATACAAGGAAAATAGAATACAACAACCGTATTTATTTCGCCTTCTATAAATAACAGGATTGAGTAACAGTTCTACACCCGCATGCCCATCTTGTAATAGGAACAAACGACACCTCTAGCAAACGCTTAAACATTTATGATTCAAGGAGCCACGGGGCTGTACTATGCATCGAATTCTCATCCTTTTCTCACTTGGAGGAATCCTCGGGTCCCCATCCAGCGATATTCTGCAAATAAAGAACGAAGCCGGACTGTACTATGAACCCATGCAAGGGATTCACCTCGCGCAAGCGGAATGGCGACTAGTTACGTTCATCGAATTACAACCGTTCGGAGACAGACAACCAAGTTTCGCCCAAGTGCCTTTGGACGCAATGATGGACGAATGTTTTCCGATCCTTCAAGATCGATGCATCACATTGATCAACAAAAAGGATATTTCGTTCAAAATAACACAGATTAATGCACGGCTAGACATAATCCGCGAATTAAAGAACGAAACTTTTCTTTCCTCTAAAAGAAAGGTTATAAATCCCCCGCCCCCCGCCAGCAAAATGTTACACGGCTCGATAAACGAGGAAGACGTAACATATTACAATAAACTAATAAGCCAGTTGCATCACGGGAAAAAGGACTCTATTACAAAAAGGAAAACGAAAACGCAGGTAGTAACTCCCGAACTCTACTCTTTAGAATTGCGACTTGACGAAATAGAATCCATGCACAATTTAACCTGGAAAACAGGAATAGAAGTTTTCCGGAAGCACGACTCCGAATTTGAAGATACTTATGCGACTCGCCTCCTCGAATGGAGATATAACGTAGAACGCGTTGCTGACATTTATTTGAGTAACTTGAAAACAATAGAAGACATAATCATATTCGCTAAGTTGGGATTACTCCACCCCGATGTATTAAACCAAAATATCTTAGAAGAAGCTGCAGAGGGATTCGCAAAAATCCATCACGAACTACACTTCCCACTACCTGCTGGAGAAGTGTATCCAGAAATATTATCGAAAATATCCCGATTTTCGGCAGTTTATCACGACGAAAAAATCATCATTGTCTTACACGTTCCGCTGCTCGAGTCAATCGGATATACATTGTATGAACTTCATCCCTGCCCTACTTCTCAAATTATTGGAATCAATATAAATGCCGCCATATATATATACCCTAAGACTCCATACTTAGCGATATCATGGACTCAAGACAAGTACGCACTAATGACAAGGGATGATTTGACCCAATGCCAAGAGCTTGGCTACGACAGAATTTGTATACCCTCATACCCCATTTATAGTATATCCGCAAGGCCCACCTGCGAGATGTCGTTATTGATGGAAGATAATATTCAGGACTACAAGGATTGCGACATTAGAATTACGAAAAAACAAGAATCGTATTGGAAGCAACTCGAGTACACTAAAGGATGGTTATTCTCCCTCCCAGGAACCGAAAAGGTTAACCTCACCTGCGCCAACGAAACTCGAGTCATAGAGCTATCAGGAAAAGGAATTTTAAAATTAAAATCAGGATGCATAGCACGCACTGATTACGTAACAATTATTGGATTTCGGAACCCAAGAATAGATATCGATCGCGAGTATTTGCCATTAACTTCATTAAATATCACGGAGTTAATGCCCACGATAATAAATTACCAGCCCCTGCAAGTTATTGATATAACAGGAACACCCACTCCAAGTATAATCACCAGAGGAACCACAGGAAAAGAGGCCTACGACATCAGTTTAAAAGAAGTGGAACGCCTACTGAGCGAACGCACCAACCAGACCAATGAAGAAGCAAGGTATGGTCCCGCCATTGCCGCCCTCTTCATCGGAGAAATAATATTGCTAATACTAACGAGCAGCCACCTCCTATTGAATCTAGCCTCCGTCTTGTACCGACTACTCTCTTCAAAGGCACAGGAGGATGGATACCCTACCTACAGTTACCAGCGGGCCGACCCACCCCCTTTAGACATTCAGTTTAGCGAGGTGGTATACAATGTGCCCTCACGCCCACGACCTACCACACAAGTTTTCCCTCCCACGCAAACCAACGATGTCTACAACACACCTCGTCGGCCGCGACCTATCACGTCGACGCCTAGTGGGCCGGAAAATTCTACGGGTAGCCCCGAGCTCGGTGTAGCATCTAGTCCCCGTTTCTCCTCCTTTACCGTTTTAAACAACCAATTCGGGCAGACCGACGCTAGTGTCCTCGAAGGGTCGATGGACTCACTACCCATAGAAATACCAGTCATTTAGACCCCTCCTACCAGTTAAAGAAAATAAAGAGAAAGGAAGAATGCAGATCGCAACAATTTACTGATAGTTTTTATTTACTTTGGTCGTTTTTATGCGCATATCTAATCATTACAGCGCGAGTTTAAAATTTGTCATAGATAAATTTTGCATGACAGTCTTAACTAACAAAATTTTTTTTTTTCTTATCATTAATTTTTCTCCAAATAACGGGTAACTAGACGCAGAATATATAAATAGATTGGTTTTTTTTTGTTGGATAAAAATAAAAATATTAATATTAAAACAATAATAACCAAATAAATAAATAAAATAAATAAAATAAATAAATAAATAAATAAATAAATAAATAAATAGATAAATAAATAAATAGATAAATAAATAAATAGATAAATAAATATATAAACTAAATAAAAAGCACACGAAATAAATGAACAACACGCAGAATTAAAGTAATTTGTAGTTTATTCTTAAAACTAGATTATTACAAAAAAAAAGAAAGAGAGAGATAAATTTAGTGTCTTGTTTGATTTTTTTTTTTTTTTTTTTTTTTTTGTGTGTGTTTATATTTTCATTCTTTTTTCCCGACTGATGCATCCGTGGCTGCATCGGCATGGCGAAAGGGGAGGGAGCCTCCCCGCGCAGAAAGTTGTAGGATCAAAATCGGGATCACCCCAGAAATCAAGCTCCTCCTGAGACACGACGATGATTGGATCTGGAAAAAGAAAGAGAGAAAACGAAATTTTAGTCTTTTTATTATTACGGGGTTTTTTTTTTTGGGGTGGAAAGGAAATAAAAAATTTGAAAAAGAAAAGAGGAAAGAGAAACTCACCCTGGCAGCGCCTCTGCACCGAGTTAGGTAACCCCCCCTCGACCTTCATTTCTTCCTCCAACTCCCCCCTCGAGCGTTTAACCCCTCGAGTACTTCCTGGAGAGGAAATTATGTCCGGAACCGCTAATAAAGGAAAAAGAGAAAGAAAGACATATATAGGTACATAGACTACATTAATACAACATATATTTGATATCCAATAAGAAAAGTGTAGGCATGCAATGGGATTAACTAATAATAACAAAATATAAAAACATATATTTACCAGGGTTTTCGGGCGTCACCGCCAAGGCCGACAGTTTTTTCGCCAGAGAGCGAACCTTGCACGAAGTAGCTGCCATGATGTGCTGCGAAAGAATGACTACAGCCGTGCTGTGGAGTTTGGTAGTGGCAATTTTCCATCCCTTCCCGGTTACGGGCCTGATTGGTTATGACTGTGGAGGGGCTGGGACCAACATCACCACTTTGTCATTATTAGAGGTGGGTGAGTGCGACATCCCTCAACAAGAAGTAAACGTAACGAAAAAATACATTCAGCTATTGCAAATCAACCAATACGGGTCTACCCACGTAATGCAATGTAAAGTAGAAATTTACAGAGAAGTTCGAAGATGTGGGATGTTCTCGCATACTATGGATGTACCTAATGGGGAATATTCATATATAGACGTAATTTCTCACGATAATTGTCGCCAAATGCACCGCGATGGAACTATAAAAATAGGAAAAACAGAAATTGCAGGAATTTCTCGAAATTTTTCCACCACTCGACCAATATTCATAGCGGGCGATTTAGGCCTTGATGGTAAGTGCCTCGGCGTGCACTATTCGGACCCCTATGGCAATTGGGAAGACGTTATAGTAAAAGGAACTGTAAAAATAACATTGCGAGACTATACAGCAGAAGTAAATGTAGAGGCAAATAAAGTACATTTACGCTCAGGTACCAGTTGTGAATTAAACACAGGCCAATGTTCGGATATAGATGGCGGAGACACTTTTTGGGAACCTTTACCTGAAGATTCGTGTAGAACAAAAAGATACGGGTTGCTTTACGAAGGACTCGCCGACCAGACCGTAGACTTACACACACACTTTAAACAAACCGTATATTCCTTAACGGAAGGAGACATTATATTCGCACTGACGGCCCAAGGAAAAACTACTATTTGTGGATATACACTGACGCGTACCGAACACCCGAAATTACTGGTTGTCGAAATCGAAAAAGGAAACCCATTTGTAAAAAACGAAGTTATTAATGTGAATAATTTGGATATATTCGCCTATGTAAATTCCAAATTCGTATACGTAGAAAAACATGTTAGAACAGAAATGAAACGAATGTATAGGGATATATTAGTCCAGAGATGCAACTTGGAACGCCAAGTGCTTCAAAACGCGTTAACCGTTGCCAGACGTTCCCCTGATGAGTTTGCTTACAATATAATGAAGGGACCGGGTTACATGGCCCTTCTAGCCGGGGAAGTAGCCCACATAATTAAATGCATCCCTGTAGAAGTAAAAGTTGCTCAAACCAAAGAATGTTATGATCAATTGCCCGTATCCATTGGCAATAATACCCTATATGTATCACCACGCACACATATTTTATCAAAGATAGGTACACAAATTAATTGTAACCGGTTAGTTTCGCCTATGAATAGACTGGACGGTGCTTGGTATAGCTTCGGTGCCGAGCCGGTCCAGGTTATGCCACCCTTAGTCATAAAACCCCTCACCATGCCCACGTGGCAATATAGAAATCCCCACAGCTTAGCCACCAGCGGCATATACACCCAAAAGGACCTTGACGAACTCCGAGACCATATTATGTTCCCCGCGGAGCGACCCGCTATACTTAACTCCATTGCACGAGGAATATCAGGACAGCCCACTATCACACAAGGAGGTTCAATGTCCAATTTACTAGACGACCAATCTATTAAAAAAATCATTGAGTCAACTTGGAATAAAACATGGGGATATTTATCGATATTCGGAAATATTAGCGCCGGTTTAATCGGACTATTATTAGTAGGTCAAATAATAAAATTTATTTTTGACACTCTCATACACGGATATTCGTTGCACACTATATATGGATGGTCTATTTACCTAATAGGAGCTTTATGGGATTCAGTTACATACCTTTTACTACATTTGAATAAACAACCCCATGTGCGACCGAACAACGAAGGCCCGGCAACAGAAGCATCTATTCCCTTACAAGAATTAGGAGTCACCCAATTAACTAAAAACCAAGGCACAACACCTCCTTCAGGAGGACCCGAACAATATATTAGCGGAAATACGATTCCCAGACCCGAACCACGAGGTCAAGAATTCTACGAGTCTGCTCGTAGCAACCCCGCCGCAAACCCTCACGTTACCACTGCACCAAGTTTTCCGGCGGACTACTCCCCCCCCCCAATATTATCCACACCTCAGTAAAAGACAGGCGATGCGTCCGTTGTCATTCGTGTGGGCCCCCCAAGGTGCAGCCTTACCTACGAACATATACCCATCCCACTCTATCCCCGAAATATCGACAACCAGCGACCAGGATCCAATTACTTCAACAGAAACCCCTTCGATCTACCCCTCGCTTAAGGTTGTGGATCAACAATCCAACAACAAACCCATTTAATATCAAATTCTCTTTTTATGTATAAGTTTTGTTGTTCTTTCTTCTTCCCCCTTTCTGGCACGTCTTAAATATATGTAAAAATATTTAAGTTATGATACGAACGAGTGCAAGTGCGCATGAAGTACATAAAAATTTATGGACAAATAAAATCTAACAACGAGTTCTAACAATTTTTATTTCAGTGTGTGTGAGTGCACGAAGAGAACTAATAACACAATAGAGTAACAATAACAAATTAACGTTGATCAATGAAGAATTTAATAATAAACAATCATAAATGTGTGGTCAATAACGAATAATTATAAGAATTTAATAATAAATAATCATAAATGTGTGGTCAATAACGAATAATTATAAGAATTTAATAATAAATAATCATAAATGTGTAGTCAATAACGAATAATTATAAGAATTAAAAATAATCCTAAATGTGTGGTCAATAACGAATAATTATACTAAATTACTATTGGAAAGTCGGTAATCACAATTATGCTAACCATCTTAGCTACCACCATGTCCCAATGGATTTATGAAGGGAACGCAGAGCTCCGTCATAAGGAACAACAATCAAAGCACAACGACCCGAAAGAACCAGCATTGCCCATACGATTACACTTCTTCAGACTGCGACGAACTATACCAGGAGCAGAAAGAATTTACTGCTACTGGCGGATCAGGTTATGGTTGGACCTTGCCAGAAGAACATTTGATTTATATGTGCCCCCCGAGTGGAGAGACATCGATTTCTCTACTCTCAAGTCTTGGACACATCAACTCCGAGACAAACCTTTTGAAGACATATTGTTGGGAAATATTTACTACCAATGGCATATAGATATACTGGTCCCAATCGGGCAAGATATAACCCTAGTACCTTTACCGGGCCTCGACGGGTGGCCGGTTTCTTCCGACGTGCCGCACGTATGGAGCGACACGCGACCCAAGGGCAGGAGACGACACATCAGTACGAACCGTAGAGCGATCCCTGATGCGTTTAACTTACAAATCCTAACGCACTATTGGCAACCAGATGTCGAAGGCCAAGCAGGCATTTGGGTCCCCCCCGAATGGAGAAGCCTCACCCAGAAAAAAATGTCCTCATGGATTCAGACTGCAATCTCCAGAGCGCCAGGGAAAATCGAATTAGGAGGTGTATCATATTCCTGGATCGGTAAAACACTAGCACCAGTTACACAGCACCCTTTCGGAATCCAATACGAAGCGATTCGGGAAAAGGAAACAAACTCGCCGGATCTTCAGGGGAGCACACCCCAGCCTTCGAATCTCTCGAACCCTTTACTCGAAGAATCTTCCGAAAATATTTTACTTCCAGCCACCCAAAGTGCACATTGCACAACAATCACGTCAAATACTCCCCCGTCTTACTACTCAGTCCCACCCCCTTCCGTTTCCAAAGCCTGGAAAACCGAAAACCTTAGCAGTATTGATACTCAACATCCGATATCTCCTAGCAATTGTACGACAGATCCCAGAAACATTTTAACACCCATAGAAACAATGGATACAGAAGAAGACTCCAACAGCATCCTACTCGCAAGTATGATTCCTGGCCCTGTCACTAGAAGCAGGACCAAGATACCCACATTTTCTAATTTGGAAAGATCAGTCACTAGTCCCACCGCTGTTTCTCCAATATCTCCCCTTCCTATTCCCAAAGCCCCCCGTAGTACCGAACAGATTACGATCCAAAACTTGGTGGATTACTTGTTGGAAAGCGACTCTACATTACGCCACCAGCCACAAGCCCCCACCGACGATATTCACTCTCTTATCAACAAGACGTGTGACTATTCAAAAACGCCATAATGGGACACTGGTAACACTTTCGTTACACAAATGGTAAATATAAAAAATATAAAATATGAAAAAAAAAAAAAAAAAAAAAAAAAAAAGTATAAGCGAAGGAATAATGCAAGGAAAACTTCTCCCAACACCAAATATTCACGTAAGTAAATCCATTTTGAGCTAAAACTATATAACTATACCCTTACATATATATGTTGATTCATAATACACAGAATTATTTTATTTATACCTTTCCGCACTAAAAAAAAAAGGGGTTGTTGAATTTTTCTCAGAATAAGAATAAAAAGAAAAAGAAAAAAAAAACATATATATATATAAATATACCTATATACTTAAAATAAAATAATATAAAAAAAAAAAGCCAAAGAAAAAAAAAATATACAATAATAATAATAATCGTTAACCACCCTATGATATCGCATATTAGTAATGCACATTATGTTTCACAGACACAAGAGTTTACAAGTCACTCATTCCGAGGACCACCGTACTGCCCTGGATACCTCAACCAAACAGTTACATCTCCTCAGAGCAAAAGGAAGCATTCGTTTCATACTAGACGATCGTTGAATCCTTATACCAAATCTCAGGGAGCCAACCATCATGAAGGCGAGACAATAGGAGAATCCACACGAACGTCCAGCACTATATGGACAAAAATTTTAAGAACTTCACGAACACCAACAACTCTAAAGAAACTTCACGAACGCCAAGAACTTCAAAACGCTTAGAACATCAAGAACTTCAAAACGCTTAGAACGCCAAGAACTTCAAAACGTTTAGAACGTCAAGAACTTCAAAAGGGCTAAGAACTTCAAGAACTCCAAGAATTTCACGAACTTCAGAAACCAACGTCCACGAACTATTGAATTAACACCAAGTCTGTATGAGAAAATTCATACCTACATATTCCTACATACGTCAGTTGCTATTATTCAAATCAAGTTAACCACCCCGATGCGTGGTATAAGAAAAGAAGAAAAAGGATATTTTAACCGTGTCATTAGACATAAATAATATTTGAGTTACAAAAAGAGAGAAAGAGCAAATACTCCAAAGAAGCAAATATTTGGATAAAGATTACGAATTATAAGAAGAAGTAGAATTAAGAACACATACACTGTAACCAGGGAGTCACGTTCAATATTCACCGTTATTTAATCATAAGTATCATTTAAGAAAAGAATTCACCTAACTTATTGTATGGTTGCAAGAAAAAAAAAAGAAAAGGAGTTAAACATTTCAATGAAAAGAAAATACAACAGTAAAATCAAGAAGCGAATAAACAAAGTAAACAAGCGAAGAAAATATTAGAAAAGGAAAAGAGAGAAATACAAATGCCCATAAATAAAGGGACGCATATATAAGTACAATAACATAACACCTATTGTTGGGAAATATGAAGCAACGAAATAATTAAGTTAAAAATTAGTACCATATAATATTCCTACTAAGCATAGTACGGATAAATCCGAAGATATATAATCGTACATATACATACACTTAACGTAGAACAATATTTAACCAAAGCAAGAATAGCAATATGGCCAAACCGTTGCCAATCAAATATCCTTACTCTATTAAAAGTAACGTTTTGTTTGTGTTTAACGAGTTCATCATGGTACGAACCAAAAGCTAGTACCACATACAGATTCCAAGATCCTGCAAGAGACAAGTCGTTAAAGAAAAAGAATAGTACGATAAGCATAATTGGAAAATTGTTAGCTTCACCCTCGGATTCGATTATTAGGCTTCTCCTAATAATCGTTTTAAGGGGGGAGGTGTTACGTCCTGACGTAACGTCGCATTTATCTTTTTTTATTTCGATTACGTTAAAGTTCTTCTGTTTTAGTTTCGCTACAGTAAAAGTAACCTCTCACATTTTTCTTTTATTCTCGAACTTTTTAAGAGGAGAGGAGAGCGATTTTAGCGACGGAGATCGGAACAGGGTGAAGATGCGGCCCTACCGACCGTCTCCCAGGAGGAATTAATCTTGTAAAGATGGAATTTTTCGGCGCTCCCGGTCAAAAGGCAAACTTTCAAACCATGGGATCTACTGCTTAGACCCGGTTATCGACTGCCATTTATGGATCTATGATTCAGCGCGGCCTTACCCTCAATCCTAGACCAGGGGTTCGGCTAGTCGCCGTCGGGGCGTTGTTGGTCATAAGGGAGCGGTTGGAGGGAACGCTATCACGTGACCAAGCGACCGCACCCTTTCTTCTCGCTCTTGCCTGAAATCTTCTCTCTCTCTCTCTCTCTTTACAAAGATGATGAAATAACGAACAATTATTAACTAAGTGAAACAATTAACAAAAGCAGAGGAACTGTTGATTTAAACGAAAGAGTTATGACTATTAAAATGTTCACGCGAATACTGTAGACAAAATATCAGCAGCAAAAAGAACAATTATGCTTCCATATGGAAACTACCCATAGCTGTCACTCGAAAACGAGTACAACCCACATCGAATTAATGAGCTTACCAAGTATAGTCGGGTAATAGAAGAAAGATCAGTACATCAGGATTAATTCCCCTTTTCTCTTGGGATTACATTAATATGTCTCTCGTAAAATATTGGAATTTATAGTAAAAACACCATCATAAATATATAGAACACGTTATGCCTATATAGAAGGGATAAAGGAAATATTAGGATTAATTTATGGTAAAATAGGGAAAAATAGACAGAAAAACGAGAAAGAGATGAGACTGAAATTGAGTTGCAATGAAGCTTCTGCTGCGGGAAAGCGAGGCTGGCCGACACTCCGCGCAACGAAAACGCCTTGGGCGAGGTCTGAACAGCGATCTAGCTGACTTGCGTACGAACGAAATGTACGAGTAACCAAGCTAGGCGAGTCATTCTCAAGAGAAGAACTCTCTCTCTCTCTCTCGTTTTCATGTATAAAATTACTTGTTTTACTAGTAAATTATATATATATGGAATATGTTATACATATATATATATGATAAAATGAAATGTTAAGATTATTTTACAGCTAAATACTAAAAGTAAAACGAATCGAGAAAGAGAGAAAACGGTAACGCGTTTCAATAGAGCTTCCTCTGCAGGAAAGCGAGGCTGGGGCGACTCTCTGCGCCACGACGAACGCCTTATCGCTAGGGCTGAACGGCGATCTAGCCGACTTGCGTACGAACAAAATGTACGAGTAACCAAGTTAGACGAGTCGTTCTCAAGTAAAATCACTATCTCTCTCTCTCTCGCTCTCGTTCCTACAGTACGAGAATAATCGTCTAACTAGCAAATCATTTAAGAAAACTTATTAACTATAAGAAATCTAACGTCTAACTAACAAATTATTTAAGAAAACTCATTAGCTATAACTAGAGTAACCACTAATTTAACGAATAACCAATGATGTTTGGAATAAGCCATAACTCAACGAAACCATTTATACTAATAAGAGATTAACGTAGAAATCAGGTTGCATACGTCAAAGTTAACTACAGAAGTTGTAACAAAATTATTATTAGTGGTTTCGTATGAAGGATTTATTTAAGTTCCGTAAAAATGCTGAAAAACTAAGCCATTACCATAGACACATTTACAGAGAAGCGGGGTGGTAAAAATCGCCTCATTTTCAGGGGAAAAACGCTTCGAACGCGTTCCCTCACCTAATCGCGTGGTCCTCTGTGTAGCACATCGCGCGGACAAATCAGAGCGCGCCATACCGATGCACTTGCATAGATCTATGGCTCTGCATGTCGAGAAGCTACTCTGCGGAGTAAGGGGAATGAATATGTGTATGGTCGAGATAGACCACGGGGAAATTCTTATAATCAGGATAGGGTTTTATCCCTTCTCTTCTTTTACGCGCTTGACGACAAGAATTTTCGACGCTCAGGAGCCCTATAAAAGGCCGCGAAAATCGGCCGTCGACACAGTTTCACGGGGGGTCAACTAGAGGACTAATCACTAGCCTGGCAGTCAATAAGTCGCCGGCAGTGAATTAGAATTTTCCCAAGGCAACAAGTAGTACTGTTTGCCGGGAAATAAAGTAGTCCAGCACGATAATTTTTCACCACGGCTTAATTTTCACAAAGTATAGTTTCAAGTAGTACAGAGTAAGAGTACAGTACTTATAATTATTAACGTTTGTAAAATCGGGAATATTGAACGTGCAACATTCAACTACTCATGTAGTTTTATTTCAATAAATAATTATTAATACGCACCAACGCCAACGTTCGATTTTTAGTCTGTCTGACTACACTAATCTACGCCCAACCAACGTTCAACAGTAAGAACCACAGTAACAAACAACCGTAGGTATAATTTTTAATTACCAATTAAAGTGAAATCTTGCCCCGCGTGAAATTGTCATTCAAGTCCCTCCCCATTATTCGTGAAGTGATTATCCCCAACCAAGAACAAAACGCACTCCAGCCCTATCCCGAGTAATTTTCCGCGAGGTTAGACTCAAAAACGGGCTTGCGTCTTCGGTATTTTCTCGTCGGGTGTGGTAAAGGGAGAATTTATTCTCCTTGACCAGAGCACGGAAAAGATACGCCGAAACGTGAAATTTATGTTAAATTCGTGGGTTCGTAAGATAGGCCGCGATTTTGACGTAACAATGAATGAACCCTACTTTTACCTCGTACAAAAACCTCAATTAATTTCCTTACTGTTTGAGTCCGAATTCTAGACCTATAGATAAATAAAATTAATGCTAACGAGGTAATAACGTTACGAAACATAGAAAGTGGGTTTGTCACGAAAAATAATGGTACAGCTTATATTTATATGACTAACAGCAATTCATACTCCGTGGAAATCCAGGTAACTGGATTGGATTAGTATTAGAGTTAATGTCATCGGAGAAATTAATGGACCATCTCAGTCTAACATTTTTCGAAAATCGTTTGTTTGGTTGCATTATCCAAAAAAATGTCGAATGAATAATATATGGACCTGGCATCACCGATTGATCGTAAGTAGATAGTTCATATGAAAATGTCGTACTCGAAACTTGAAACGCTTTTTTCTCGAAACGTCGTTTTTTAAAACGGTGGAAGAATTTAAACGAAGAATTTTCAAGCTATCTGTTTTAAATTTTGCACATCATTCTTCACGCCATTGCTTAGAGCTGTATGGGAACTTTTTTTATTTAAAAATTTCATATTTTTTGGAACGACAAACTGTCGAAAAAGGCCTAGATTGACACATAATTTAGAAATGGCCGTCATTCTCTAAAATTTCATTTAAAAAAATCCTTTATACGCTTCAACAGTTTTTCATACTAATTAATAATCTTTTTAAGTTTTTGGTTTCACACAATTTTCAGAGGAGTAGGACTCTCCACCATTAGGCATCATCTTGCAGTGGCCAAAAACATTGTATAATAAATAAAAGTGAAAGTGATGAGAATCCGTCTGATGGAGTTGACCGATCTGTGAACATATTGAATACACATGAAAACTCACTCTAGGCAAGGTGATAAATAAAACCAGACACAAAGTTGTTTAGAATTGAGGAAGTGGTTTATTCTATCTTCCTTGGCAGTATGCAAAATACAATCCACATAAAATTTGTAAAAAACAATAAAAATGAAAATAAATCCAAAAACATAGATTTAGGAAGAATACAAATTATAAAAATAAATAAACAAATTGAATTTTGAATTTGAGAGTTAGAACAGCACACAATTATCTTAATTGTGTGTTGAGTGTGACTGAGCTTGAGTATCGAGAGCGGTGCGCGTGCAGCAGCCAATGCTGCGTAGCACGCCACGCTGGAGAAACATGAGTGCGTAAGATTTTATCAACCATTCACTGCAAGCTCTCAGCAGTTTGGTGAAAAGAGGCTACAGTGAATTGATGAGAGCACTTGCAATTAAATAATGCTTGAGTGCTCTACATGTATGAGACAAGCTACGCAGGCAGCACTGCGTAGCACAATACAACATATATTGAGGATGCACGAGTGAGCAGTGTATAGTCACTGCACTTTCCCAGCAGATTTTCTGGAGGAAAGTACAGTGAATATAAACCACCTGCATAATTATATGAATTATACCGGCAAAATACAGTGAGGAGAGCGTGGTGCAGCATGTGCTGCAGCGCACGCCACAGAGTGAGACAAGGCTGGTGATGTACCGATATTTCCTCCTCACTGACATTGAATGGCCCTGCATTATATCAGTGCTTTCTTACCGTGAGTTTTGAGTCCTTGTGAGCGAGACAGTTGAGTGTTTCCAGTGAATTCCAACCGAGAAAAACAGTCCAAAAGTCCTGCTGAGTGTGCTGTTCTGCCGATGTGTAGCCAAAAAGTGTCTAAATTTCCAACATGGCTCCGAGTATGAAAGCGTCGTTGGGCGCTGAAGTCAGTTGAGCGAGATTGCCGGTGAGCGAAACCGAAGTCAAGCGAGAGAGACATCCTCTCGCTCGACGCGGCATGCCAACGAGGCACATCCTCGGCTTCGCGAAGCCCTCCCTCGGCTATCTTCGGCTCAACCGAACGCAGTGTGCTAGAGCACCACAACAGGTAGGCGCACGACGAATATCGATCGCCGTGCGCCAGCTGATTCTCCAACACAAAGATTTGAATTTTTTTTTATGTAGAGCATGAGTCATTTGAATTGACCAAAAAATAATTTGAACTGATTATCGAATATCATTTATTGAAAAAAAATCATGAAAATCAGCAAGTTTCATGCCCGTCACCTTGAGATGGTCCCTTAACTTACAGTACGAAAGTAAAAGAATCCACTGACGATTCATGACGAAAAAGGAACAACAGGATAAATGGTGTAATAATAATAAAAATAAATGGAGTAAAAATAATAAAAGAAACTAAGTCCTCGGATGGACCGCATTGTGAAAAAATGTAAGTAAAAGTCAATTCAAGATATAATATTGAAAAACAAATTCTTCCAACGAATGAGAATGCCTTCACCTCTGAGGTACCCCGCGGAGATACAGAAACTTCTTAAAAAAATATGTCTGGATTTTAGCCAAGAATAATATAGAAACAAATAAGAAAATTTTCAGAAATTTTTGAGAAAACTTATGAGAACCGTGTGAAAAATGATAAACTATGTGAAGAAATTGGTAAAGTAAGAATACAAGATCAACTTGAAAAATTGCAATCTAGCCCGCGTAATATTATGGAACTTTGTACGTCGGATTCGAGCGATGAGAACACTTATATTGAACCTGTAGAGATTGTGGTATCTAGAGCAAACGTTGTCTAATTTGTCCCTGCTCAACGGCGTTACGGGGCGCTGCTTCCCTTTTTGCGGCGCTTCGAGCTCTCGGCTTGATCGGTGTGGCGTATTCACCATTGTCTTTCGAGAACTTCAAGCTGCAACGTGCCTACTACCTTTGTTTCATCAATATCGGTCAGCGCTAAGTGTTGAAAAATCATTGCACTACGCCAACAATTGTGTCCTGCTCGTCTTCGACGAACGGTTGTAAAAGAAACGCGATTCTCGTTTTTGTGTATTTGTAATTTAACGTAATTGAACCAGTGATTGTTCGAATAAAGTTCCGCTTCGAGGCGTGCGCGTTCGCTTGACCATCTCCTCGTTATTGCGTTGCTACTCTCCTCACCAAACCAGATTCACGCTCAAACATTTTTTGGTCCTTCGAGGTGGATACGTGAGAGGGTAGTGCTCATCATTTGTGCAGCTCGTATCGAAGAGCATCGTGTGGTAGGGCCCATGTGCGCGGTTACGTGCTACGCGCGTAGACTATTGTGAAGCGTCGCTCTCTCTCTCTCCTTCGCTTCGCTAGTGGGAAGTGTGCGCTGTCTCTGTACTTATTGCTCGGTTCTCGCTCGGTACCCGCGCTTCGCGTGACCTTCAGTGTACGCCACTTTGCTTCTGTGCATGCTCTGTCTCTCTCACTTTCGTTACCCGACTCTTACGACCTGTGCTCCTTACATCGCGTAGTACGTGTCATCGTCAACTCTGTGTGTATTTGGCGTCTCTCGCTCATATGACAGATGTTTGTCCGATACCCACACGTCGCGTGACTCATTTGAGGCTCTCAGTGCTCTTCGGTCTCTAGGATCTCTTACCGCTCCTAACCCTGGGACTCCGTGATGGTCCACGCTCTGGTCCGTCGACTCAGCTCGAAGCTCAGGGAGGCGTGGGAGAACAAGATTGGAGCGTCCACTGAGTATCGGACTGACGCAGCTCATGGACTTCCTCAAGGGGCGCGCACTCGCGATGGGAAGTCTGGAGATTGGCTCACTCCCGCCCAGCTCGGTACAACGGCTTGCAGTGTCCGGTGCAAGACAGCCAACTTGGCCAGTGGCTAAGGTTAATGCCATCTTTACTCCTTGATCAGTTCCAATACAGTCCACTAGGACCAGCTCGGGGCCTGCTGCCAACAGGTATCCGTGCTCCCTCTGTGAGGGGAACACTACATCGCCAACTGTTCCTCGTTCAAGAACCTCTCTCCTGGCGAACGGAAGTTTGTAGTGGATCATCTCTACTTGTGTTTCAACTGCCTTGGCAAGCACAGCATCCGAGAGTGCCAGACGACGCGCACCTGTCAGACATGTCAGCAGCGCCACCACACCCTGTTGCACCTGGGCAGGCAACCCTATGAGAAGCCCAGCACCATCCTGCAGCCGACTCGCACGTCGTCACCGAGTTCTGTCTCTGCAAAGTCAACTCCTCTTTGAACCCAGAGTCCAGCACCCTCCGAACAGTCGACGTCGGCTACACCATGAAGCGACGAGTCTCTGCCAATGGTCCAGAAATGCTCCGCTCGCTTTTCCGCCCGAGAATCCTGCTCGCGACCTGCGTTGCCCTTATTGTCAATGATCATGGTACCGCCCACCAGGTCCGAATCCTCATGGATCTGGGCTCGGAGTTCTGGCTTGTCTCTGCGCAGCTTACTGGCAAGTTGCACCTCAAAAGGAGGAGATCCACCAATCGGCTCTCTGGCGTGGGAGATTCGTTGTTCGAAACTAGAACTGGCGTTGTCCCGCTCGTACTCAAGTCATGTTACTCAGGTTATACATTCAAATTAATAGCTCGCTCACTTGATCATCTCATAACTTCTCTTCCGTCTTTTTCAGCCGAAAATCTTGTCTGGGATAACCTCAAGGGACTTCAGCTTACGGACCCGGCATTCTGCGTTCCGGCTCCCATTGACTTCCTCATCGGCGCTGACGCGTTAGGCCGGCTCTTCCAGCGCGAGGTGATCAAGGGGGGTCACGACTCGCCTGTAGCACAACGCACACACATCGGCTCGATCGTGTATGGACCAACGGGAGCGGATCAGAATCTTGACGCATCCTCTCTTCATGTTACGGTGTCTAATGACTAACCCAATCACCTACTCACAACTTTCTGGATCCAAGAGAAGGTCTTCGAGCGCACCGACTCAGAGTTGATACCAGAGGAGCTCGAGTATGAGCAACACTTCCTCGAGACTCACTCACGCGACCACTCTGGTCGATACTTTGTTCGGCTACCCTTCTCAGCTCCAGGCTTATCTTTCGGCGACTCGTACCAAACCGCCCTAGCTTGTCAGCATCGGATGGTAGCTCGGATCGTCAGTGATCCTCGCCTCCGGCAGCTTTATTGCACATGGTGATTACTCACCAGGAGGGTTGAGGATCTCTGAAGGCTGTTAGGGACGGCAGGTTTGCTCACGAATGGGCTATTTTTTGAGGCATCATAGAGTCCAGTGCAATGATGAAGCTGTGAGTCGTCTTTAATGGCTCTGCGAAAACCTGCTCAGGCCTATCGCTCAACGACATTCTCCATACCCGGGCCAAACTACAGAAGGACATTTCCGACGTACTTCTGCGGTCTTGGCAGTGCAAGTTCGTCTTCATGGCTGACATCGCCAAGATGTTCCGCCAAATTCGGGTTC
This sequence comes from Cylloceria caligata, assembly GCA_963942595.1. Classification (NCBI taxonomy): domain Eukaryota; kingdom Metazoa; phylum Arthropoda; class Insecta; order Hymenoptera; family Ichneumonidae; genus Cylloceria; species Cylloceria caligata. The sequence continues at coordinate 52,354,228 of OZ012705.1, read as the reverse complement.
ATGAGGACGATTGGCCCATGCAGCCGATTCTCTGGACAAACTCGAAGGGGGAGCTCAAACTTTTCCAGCTCACAGCCGTCATTTGCGGCACTCGACCAGCGCCTTTCCTCGTCATTCGCACGCTCATACAGCTCATCAAGGACGAAGGCCATCGTTTTTTCTTGGCCGTCTCGCTGAAGTCAAATAGTCGGTACGTCGACGACATTTGCGGAGGTGCTGACTCACTTGACCAGCTTATCGAAACCGCTCGATAGGTCAAATGTCTCTGTAATGCACACCAACAATGTCCAGCTCTTCCAAGCTCCCTCGCTCTCTCGACAGCACCCACGACGATCCTCACGCGTTCGTAACCCCGGTGACAAAGATCCTCGGCCTCTTATGGGAGCCCAGCTTGGACCTGTTAACCTTTGCAACTAGGCATTCTACCAGCCAAGGATCTCGAAATGTACGATCCCTTCAGAACTTGGCCGGCTCCATGACCCCCTCAGCTTTCTCGCTGCTGTGATTTGGGGGAAGATGTTACTATAGGAACTCTAGCTTAACAGGCTCGGATGGGACGACGAGGTTTCCCCGCAAACCACTCAACGCTGGGCATGTTTCTGCAGCGACCCCGAAATGCTGTCATAGGTAACCGTCACTCTCATTCGAACGTCGAGATCCATGGATTTTCCGATGCCTCGCATCTTGCCATAGCCATCGTTGTCTAACTTAAAATACTCAACGATAATAAAAACCCTCGGATCACCTTGATCTGCTCCAAAATGTGTGTTGCCCCGCTCAAGAAACTCACCATACCATGGCTTGACCTGTCTGCTGCCGTCCTGCTGGGGCGCCTGATCAATAAAATTAAGGGGTTATACGCAGTTATGATTTTCAAAAAATCGATGTTTTTTATTGCATTTTTGTAATGTACATATATTCAAAAGTATACACACAAAATTTCAAGTCGATCCGAGCAATACGTTCGGAGTTATACCTATATATGTAGAGACGCCTCGGCGCGTTTGAAGGTAGGTGGGGCAGAGGCTCAAGCGGCAGCTGTTTACCTGGACCGTTGCTCCTTCTATATACCTGTGTATTGTATTCTTATACATTGTGTGAGAGTGTAGTAGTGTTTTCCTTGTACCTGAGAGCAAAATTGAACGGTTTCTAGACGTTTATTCAGTATATACAGCCGAGGCAAGCAGTGAAGAAGTGCGTTCGTTTCCGTATTTTCTGCAATATTTCGTTCGGATTTCTAAGATAATTGTGAATTATAGTATAATAATTTAATATGAAAGTAAGTAGAGAACGGCGTTCTGTTACAAATGCGCACAAATCAAGAAATCGAAAACGGAAAAACGTTTTTAATCCGACTAAGCTGAGACGGACGAAAGCAGCTTCAGCGCATCTGCGAAAAAATTCAAAATGCAGGAGAAAATTATTGTGCCTCGTGACACTTCGATAGAATATAGAATTTTGAACTTTATTACAGTGTTTGCAGCAATTTCCGAGTATGTAAAGTGCAAAACTTGTAATAAAGATATAAAGTTTGAAACTAGTAGCGAAAGAGGACTTGGTTTTAAAATTATTTTGCTGTGTGATGACTGTGCTTCGCGTACTGTAAATTCGAGTCCGTTTGCCAATCATTCCTACGCAATAAACAGACGTTTTTTGTTTGTAATGAGAGTGCTTGGATTAGGATTAAAAGGTGCTAAAAAGTTTTGTGGTTTGATGGACATGCCAGCTTTTATAACTCAAAATACTTATGATTTGCTTAGAAATAATATGCACGGATGCATACAAACAGTCACCGAAAAACTTTTCCAGCAAGCTTGCGCTCAAGAGAAACAGCTCACGTCTGATAATCAAGGCGAAACCCATGCTACAGAATTAACTGTATCTGGTAATGGGACGTGGAAAAAACGAGGATATACCTCTTTATATGGCGTATCATCATTGATTGGTTATTACACTGGAAAAATTATTGACATTGTGGTGAAAAGTGTATACTGCAAACAGTGTGAAGTATGGAGAAAAAATATGAACACTGAAGAATATAATGAGTGGTGCGAAAGCCATAAAGAAAGTTGCTGTGCAAATCATTCCGGCTCCTCAGGAAAAATGGAGGTCGATTCAGTCATTGAGATGTTCAAGCGTTCGATAGAAAAATACGGAGTTGTGTACAAAAATTACATCGGCGACGGTGATTCGAAAACATACTCGGAGATTTTAAAAGCTTTACCGTATGGTATTAATGAAGTTATAAAAAAAGAGTGTATTGGACATGTACAGAAGAGAATGGGCACGCGGCTTCGAGAACTTGTAAAAAAAACTGTTGAAACCGTCAACAAAGCCGGAAAAAAAATTGAAAAAAAAGTTCTCGGTGGCAAAAGAAAACTTACGGGCAAAATAATCGACAAACTTACAGTTTATTACGGTTTAGCAATTCGGAGAAATTGCGAATCTGTTGAAGATATGCGCAATGCCATATGGGCAACGTATTTCCATTACTGTTCCACTGACGAAAATCCACAACACGAGAAGTGCCCGGTTGGGCCGGAGTCATGGTGTTCTTGGCAGCGAGCAGCAGCAGCAGACAAACTGACCGAATTTGAGCACGATTACCAGCCATTACCCACGGATGTTGCTGAAGCTGTGCGTCCAATTTACGAAGACCTCAGCAGCGAGACATTATTGGAACGATGTGTAGGCGGCTTTACACAAAATAATAACGAGAGTTACAACCAAATCATCTGGAAAATTACGCCGAAAATCATTCCGAGTGGCTCAAAAATTGTTGAAATGGCCGCAAATATCGCCGCCGGTATGTTTGAATGAAGGTTCAATTTCACTTTTGTACCATATGAATGCCATGGGACTGTCTTTGGGGCCCAATGCGCATGCATATGTACAAAAGGAGGACAAAGAGCGCGTTACGCTATCCGAGCGCAGAGCGCACGAAGCGACACGAGAGGGAAGGATGGCTCGAAGACAGCACCAAATTGAATTGCTGGAGGCTGCTGAAGGAATGGAGGGTTTATTATATGGCCCTGGAATAGACGACACCATGTAAGTTGAAAAAAAAAATTTTTTCTATGTGTGAACCGGTTTTAAAACTTTAACGCGTTTTTCTCAAAACAGCATTTTTCAAGTCGGTGTACACGATATCTCAAAAACGGCTTGTTCGATCGGTCTAAAATTTTAACACAATCTTCTTAGATACATATTCTAGTAATTAATCGTTCCTTTTGTCAATCCGATACTTATTTTCCGTTTAATAAACAATTTAAGGCCAAATTTTACATAATTTTACATAATTTTACATACAAAATTTACAATCGTTTTTTTTTAGAGGAGGTTCCGGAAATCGCCTGCAGCGCCCTCTATAATCAACATTTTTATAAATAAAAAATTTGTTTACGTTCTTGAAGGATGCTTTTATAACCACAAAAATTTTCAAATTAATAAATTCAAAAGTCTCTTCAGAATAAATCCTTGAAAAACCGTCTTTTTTTTGCCTCATAACTGCGTATAACCCCTTAAATATCCCCTTCAAACCTCGAAAAAACAAATATATATTTTCCCCAAATATTTTTTTTTTGTATTTTAAGCGGAATATTTTTCCCAATATCGTGTCCGACTGGCTTTGGCTCTGACTCGGCTATATGTAATAATAATAAATGTAACCGCCACTTACAGATTAATGGTCTTGAGACGATCCTCTCCATGGAGTTGAATACTGAGTGCTGTTGATCTGTGATCTTGCAGCTCCCCTCTGTAGTTGGTCGTTGACGTCCTTCGTGACGCCGTTGACCCGTTCCTTCGGTGGTTCCTGGGCTTGCCCTTTGGTGTGTCGCCAACTGTTCCGCGACGGCTTTATCGCAAGTCCACTCTCACGCACTTGCTTGCAGACTTCGTGCGTTCTCCGCGTCTTGACGTTTTCACTGTCAACCGGGACGCTCAACGGTCTGACTGCTATGCCGAACGGCGCCGACTGCACACAACGCAACTTCGCGTCCGATTCGTTGCGTTTAAACGTACTATAGTGGTGTCCGGACACGAGTCGTAGTCGCCAATTTAATGTCACTTTACGTTGTCGGGAGTCACTTTGTCGTTGCAAATCACGTATCGCAACCACTTCAGTGTATCCCACCGCTGCCACTAAAATATTATGCTGGAAACGCGTAATTGAGTATTACTGTCGTGGATATAATATTTAAAGAAGTTATTGTTTGGGATCATGTGCCGATAAGGAGATGGATCTTGCGTGGGAGTGATAAATACGTGAATTTACTATAAAAGTGTTGATTGGACGTTTATTATAAGTAATGGCTATTTCCGTTATTTATTACATAACGATATTTCGTACAAGTAAAGCAATTAAATCTTTCTGAGATCGATAACACAGGGATCTAGGTGACGCTAACACTAACCGGGTTGCGAACTACCGAAAATTTCCATCATAAAACTTGGTCTATAACATTGTCGCTTAAGATTTATCACTCTGAATAAAGCAATTAAATACAATTTAGGAATTCTCGAGTTACTGACGAGCAACCGACCTGTCTCGATCGAATCTATTTTGAAGACTGATCTCGACCAAGAGACTCTTAACCACTTTTGGCGATATTGATTACGCATTAATGATCGAGTACGAATTGCATCACTTCGTACATCAGCACATTATTTCTCCTTCGCTGCTCTAGTTCGTGAGCAGTCTACTCACTTACTCGCGACCGAGCGAAGGAGGAATAATGTTGCAACAAATAATGCAATTTGACGATTAATCTATGGCACAATAACCCACGATTATTTTGGAGCATAACACCGGGCTCGAAACTAATGCGACAGGAAATAAAATGATAAGAGCGTAAGTTCGATGTCGTATATAAAGCAGAGAAATGCGATATAAATGCGGATGCTTTAAGACGCATATGTATGACCAAAAGAGCCGAAGAGAGAAGAGAGCCAGAATTAGCACACATGCATCGGAAAAGGATAGAGCAACGAGGCGGCTAGATAGCAGCGCGAATCACAGCACAAAGAGGGGCACCAAGAAGAGATAGCGCGCGGCAGAAGGTGAGCGAAGCAGCACACCCGAGAGAGAAAGCAGCGAAGAGCGAGATGAAGAGACTCGCAGCGTGCGTGCAGAATGCTGTACTGATACGTGATGCCCGGCCGCGAAGCCGTGCGGTTAGGGTAGGGGAAGTGAAGGTGCTCGCCCAAAGCAAGGCACCGAAGAAACGGGGAACGCTGTGAGAAGAGGAAGCGACAGCACGGGAGCAACAAGGCCGGGCGAAGGGAGAGATAGAGCCAGCAGTGCAGCAAGCAGTGGGCGGCACCGGGTAAGAAACCCCGGCCAGTTCAACGCATAGCATCACCGAGGAAGCGAGACACAGGGAGTGCCGAGACCCGCGCTTCTTCAGTGACCACGAAAGAGACAGTAGTATCAATGAGGCGAGCTGATGTAGCAGCGGTGTAGCCGGCCCTGCAGACGATCAGCAACAAAAAATTATGCAAGAGTATCATGACGCACCATTGGGGAGTCATCAAGGATACAAACACACCCTGCAAAGGATTCGAACCAAGTATAATTGGCCCGGCATGAGAAAGGACTTCGAGCGACACATCGCCTCCTGTGAAAGCTGCCAAAAGAATACATGAAGGAAAAAGGAACCCGTGCCGATGGTCATCACGGACACCCCATCGACGTCATTCGAGAAAGTAGAGGTCGACATCGTAGGACCATTACCCAAGACTACAGACGGGAATAAATACATACTTACGATCCAGAACGCCTTCACTAATTGTAAGTGCAGCGCGGCAGCGGCGATACCGAACCAAGAGGCGTCCACTGTGGCCAAAGCACTGGTGGGAGAATTAATTTGCCGGCATGGCACACCAGAGACAATTCTGTCAGCCCAAGGGACGAATTTCCTGAGTTCAACTTCCAAAGAGTCATGTCGATTGTTGAGAAGCAAAAAGATTGAAACGACAGCCTACCATCCAGAGCCAAATGACGCCCTAGAGCGATCGCATCGCACCCTCGTCGAATGCTTAAGCGATTCTATAAATGAGGATCAGATCAATTGGGATGGGTGGCTACCGTATGCGATGTTCACATACAACTCCATGCCACATACGGGGACCGGACTGTACCCCTATGTATTGGTGTTCGGTTGCGAGGCGGAGCTGCCGACTTTCAGGAAACAGGAGCCGCGCACAAATTCGGTAACAACTATATGAAATACTTTATTCGTACAACTAGAGAAACGTGGTGACAAAGACGGAGGTCGCACATTTAATGACAAAGCGAGCTCACTTGTGCTGGCTTGCTTTGTATCAGTACCTCGCGTGGGAGAACCGACGAAGACCGAAGTCTCCCGACCGAGCGTTTTGCTATCGCCGGCGAGGCACTGCCACCCATACAGGTACGTTAAAATCATGTTCTAATACTACCGCCGATTGAGTGCCTGTTTACATTCAAAACTATACCTATCATTTCGCATAGTTTACTAAAGCGATCTCTCTGTCGCGACTAGACCATCGTCAACGAATAAAGCTAAGTATACAGTTTCGTTGCACGAGTTACCGACAAAGATACACGAGTCCGCTTCACTGCACGTAAACTGGTGTTGATTCAGAAATTCGAGAAATTTCCGATTCCAGCTCCTCGGTGATTGCTTCAGCCCGTACAAAGATTTTCTCAGTCTGCACATCAAGTCTTCTCGACTTGCCTCTCCCACGTTGAGTCCCTCCGGCACCTTCATGTGGATTTCCTCCTCCAGCTCTCCGTATAGAAAAGCCGTCTGGACGTCGAATTGCATCAGCTCAAGGTCTTTCACAGCCACTTCTGCGAGAAGAGCTCTAAGCTCAATCATAGCGCACGACCGGTGGGAACGTCTCATTGAAATCGATACCTTGCCGTTGCATAAATCCACGAGTACACAGTCTCGCCTTGTACCGTTTTGTCTTCTTTGTTGAGTCCGTCTTGACCTTGAAGACCCACTTGGAGTCCAGCGGCGTGACGCCATCTGTCTTCTGCACGATATCCCAAGTATTGTTGACTTCGTGAGATTCCAATTCCTCGTTTATGGCGCATGCCCACTGCGCGGCATCGTTACCCTTAATTGCTTCTTGATACGTGGCAGGAGCAATGTACTCCGCCACGACTCCTTTGTATCGTGCCGGCCTGTGTATTCGCGTTCGATCCCGAAGCACTCGTTGTTCTTCGTCGTTAGCAAGTACTTCTCATAGCTGCTCTGTCTGATGACGATTCACGGACTCGACTTCTCGCCTCGGCTCCCGTTCTTCCGGTACCTCGCGCACCGGAGTCTCATCAGTCACTTGCTCAGGCTCGTCGTCACACTCGCTCACTTTGCCCGCCTGCTCGTGAAATGTCGCGTATCGCGTCACACTCACTTTCCCAGTAACGGGATCGTACACTCGATAATTTATCGAGTTGCCTTCGTAGCCTACCAAAACCAATTTTTTCTCTCGCATCGATCGAGCTTTTTCGTAAATTGTTTCGATACCGTCACGTAGGCCGTTGATCTGAATATCCGCAGGTGACTCAGTGTAGGCTTTTTCCCAACTCACGCCTCGTATGGTGTGTTGGTACCTCCCGATGACACAGTGCGATTCAGCACATATATTGCTGTGTTAACCTCTGCCCACAAGGTCAATGGCTGGGTTTTCGAGTGTATCATCGTTCGCGCACTCTCGACGATTGTTCGGTTGTCGTGCTCAGCCTTTCCATTCTGCTGAGGGGTGTAGGGAGCAGTCGTCTCCCTCACAATCCCCCTTTGCTCCAAATACTCGTTCATTTAGCGGTTGCAAAATTCTAGGCCGTTGTCCGATCTCAGCACTCTCATCGTATGACCGAACTTATTCGCGATTATCTTCTCGAAAATCTTGAATTTCTCAAACACGTCCGATTTTTGCCGCAAAAAGAAAACATGACGGTACCCTGTCGCGTCATCCTTCAAAGTGAGAAAATACCTCGAGCCACCCGGTGACTCAACTGAGAACGGGCCACACACGTCCGTGTGCATTACCTCGCCCGGTCTCGTCGACACTTTTTTACGTTTCTTGAAAGTCATTCTGTGCGCTTTCCCGAGGTGACACATCTCACACACAAAATCACTTTTATCGTTCAAAGATACTCCTTGTACCAGCCCTTTCGACATTAACTCCCGAATCGCTCGCTTGTCGATGTGGCCGAGTCTCTCGTGCCACACGCGTAGATGCAATGACGCCGCGTTAGTCTCTCCGGGGGACTTCTTTGGTACACGGAAGAACATACGATAAATGTCACAGTGTTCTCGGACACCCGACGCGACTTCTCTATCGTCACGCACTATGCTTACTTTATTGTCCTTGAACAGCACTTCGAAGCCTTTCCTCGTTATCGCACCAACTGACAGAAGATTTTTCTTCAGATTGGGCACGGGAAGCACATTGTCAAGTCGGGCTTCACACCACGAAGCGTTGATGAATTTTTCGATAAACACGGTACCTTCACCCGCGATATCACATTCCGTGCCGTCGCCTAAACACACCTTCCCGCCATCACTGGTCGGCCGATAATTCGATAACCACTCACGTCGATTCGTCATGTGCCTAGATGCGCCGCTGTCGGTAAGCCAGATATCGCTCTGTTTGGCTGTGAGCAACTCTCGTTCGAGACTCTCGCTCTGCTTACCTGACCCGCGATTCTGCACAATAAACGCGCAGTCCCTCGACCGCCCTCGGTTATCGCTGCCCCTCTTCTCGCTTGACATTCGCGCGCGAAATGTCCTGTCTTGCCGCACCGGTAACACTCGACGTCTTTTTGGTTTTTCTTCTGTGATTTTTTCTTTTTGTTTCCGCTACCTCGCTTTGAGACAGCAAGCGCACTTCCGCTTGCCCCGGTCTCTTTGTCAAGCCTCGCTTCTTCTTGAATGAGACGTGCCTCTAGAGTCTCCAGAATCTGACGGTCTGTATCGACTCTGTCCCACGTGGTCTGCAATGTAGCGTATTTCGGTACCACATCCGGTACCTTTTCACCCACATCTGCAATTTGCGCGGCGATATTTTGCACTTTGGCCACGTGTTGCACGACGGAACACTAATTTGTTCACCGCCGACTTCTGTTTATGTATTCTACACAAACTGTCCCACATGTCCTTCGCGCTCACACACACGTATAGTGGTTCAAGATGCGAATACTCAACAGCCGACGTGATTAAAAACATCGCTTTCGCATTATCACGAACCCACTATTTGCCCTCGGCTGTCGACAGATCGACAGGTGCCACTCGCGACCCGTCTACAATTTCGCTCAGATAATTCGCCGCAAATAATGTGAGCATGTGGAATTTCCACCCTTGGAAATTCCGTCCGTCGAATCTCCGAATATTACGAGCTAGGATGTTTGAAGCCATCCTCAATGCGAGTCACACGCACACTCGATTACTAACGGTACCTTCGTCACGAAGGCCACCACGGGACCGACCACGCCCTTACAACCACCGATTTCCAACACAATTACCACGCAGTGTCAGCGTGTACTGGGTCCATAACCTGTTGAAGCTAATTAAAGCCTGAGGTTTTCAGTTGTAATTGTGTTGGGAAAGGTTGTAGTTCAATTAACAAATTCGGTAACAACTATATGAAATACTTTCTTCGTACAATTATAGAAACGTGTTGACAAAGACGGAGGTCGCACACTTAATGATAAAGCGAGCTCACTCGTGCTGGCTTGCTTTGTCTAGTCATCAGTACCTCGCGTGGGAGATCCGACGAAGACCGAAGTTTCCCGACCGAGCGCCTTGCTATCGCCGGCGAGGCACTGCCACCCATACAGACACGTTAAACTCATGCTCTAATAGGTAACAATAAAAGCAGGGGAGGAGCTTCTCAGGGCACGAGTCGAGAAATTCAATAAAATTGAATTCGGCAAGGGTGCGGAAAATGAAAACTATGCGTCAGAGACCGAGTATAAAAGAAATTGTACATTAATCACGCAATTCAGAGCGGTCAGCATACCACGACCACCTCGAACATTTTATATAATATCAATGCTGATGCGAAATGCCGTTTACCGTAGAGTGTAGAGAAAGATATACAGAGTAAATTGAAGAAATGAAGTCTCGCAAGAGCAACAAAACATACTTAATTGTGGAAACAATAATTCACCGTGGACACTCTATACGGTTGATACACATGTCTATTGGTAATTCGATTTCTGCAACTACGACTATATATACGAAAATATATTATTTCAATATTTCACGACAATATTAGTATTTATGCAAAAATATAAAATTTCATTGGTTACCGATACTGACCCACTGCACGAGGACATCTTGACTATACAGGCTTCTCATCGGGCACTAAATGAAGGGTTAAAAACCCAGCTCTAGGTGGTATGGTCGGCATTAGAGATGTTCACTCAGAGTGCATCAAGTATAGGCCAACGACAAGGCCCTTCTCAGCAACGTGCAACGGCAACGTGCGCTGGGTAGACAGGCGCCAACATTTAGACGAAAGTTTGAATGTTATAAGTATAGTAGTGGAGACCCTGTTCAGCGACGTAATTGATCTAGCATAGCTTATCACGGACATCATGCATGGAGGAGTCAGCTGCAGTACTCTCACCACGAACACTCACACGGTACTCACTGACGCCTTACTACACCTACCACCGGGCGACAGTTTCCCAGTCGCATTAGAGTTCGGCTAAGCGGCAACACTGATGCTCCTGGCCGACGTCAAGGCCTATAGCATTGAGACTAGAGGGAAGGAGTGCTATCTTCGTATGGCGAGGTTGTACAGAAAACGTCCGTAAATGTGTCCTGACGATAAATCGGCCTGTAGGCGTCACATGGTAGTTAGTGACCGAAAATATAGTAATACAGTCAATGCACAGGGTGAAACTGACCATCATGGTGGTTTAATAAGTTGCGCTCACTTTATTTACGTACTTGTATGCATTTTAAATTACTTGTTTGCGACGGCGATTTTAAGAGAGACGTAGGGAGTATTTATTTCCCCCATTCCAGAACACCCAAGAGCGGGATCACTCTCAACCCAAATTACTCTTTTATCTTAATATAATAATTAAGAATTAATGAGGCAACCAGACCTGACGATTTTTAACTTCTGAAGAATGAGTGAGGCAATCAGAGTTGACTAAAAATTAATGATTCGATTGTTAGAGATCTTTCTGAGATCGATAACACAGGAATCCAGGCGCGCTGACTCAATCCGATCCACGATCTGCCAAAAATATTCCGTCTTAACATCTGGTGAAAACATTGTCGCATAGATTTACCACTCTAAAGAAGATCTTTATCATTTGAGAAAAATTATAGAAATCTTTAGGATACCTAATACCCCAAAAGGGAAAATAAGTATTAGAATCGTACCAGAGAGCGATATTTCCAAGGCAAACTCTGAGCCGACGGTTCAAGATAAACAGGGAGTTGAATAAAATCTGGGGCACGCGGTCAAATCTGAAATATTTCCTGAAGATAAAGAAGATCGTGGGACTACTGCATATATCAGCGTATCAGAAATTAATTGTACTGGTAAACGGCGCCACAAAGCCGAAAAACGAAACATTCTCACAACCGTGTTAAATAAACCCTACTTTTACCTACTCAAAAGTCTAAATTATTTATCCCTGTGTTCGAGCCTGAATTCTTCCCCTCGGAAGATAAAAATTAATCTAACGATCAAAATTACCGGTACAAGTTATATTGATTGTTCACACAAGTTACATTCTTTAGAATTGTAACGAAGGACAAATTATTTAACGCGTGGGACTGACATGCGATACACCCTTTTCTCGGCGTTTTCTATTGACTCGTGGTCTGGTGTCCCGGAGCCAAAAAACTGTATATTGGAAGTTTTAATGAAGTGCTTTGCAACGCACTTACACGAAGCTTCACCTCTTAGCACTACGTGCCTTGATAATTGAGAGAAGACCTTAGTTCTCCTCGCCTGGACAGGATTCGCGAACCCCGTGCAGGAGAAGAGAAGGGCAGCTTACTCTGGACTCAGCACTTCTTCCTGTGCAAAGTCTATTTCACCTCTCTCTGCATTCGCCTGGGGATGATATCATCATTGCCAGGTGAAGGCAGAAAGTAGATATTATTTGTCGTCGAGTTGTTTCCTGTCCAGAGCGCGCGCTAGTCATTTAAGACTATCGCGCGGCGCGATCCAGACAGATTGATTCGATTGAAATGTTGAGAATTCCTCCCCTGGTGTTGGTGTTCCCAGCAGGTTTAGTTGCAAGAAAGTATATTCAATTAATAAGCATACATGCAATTATATTAATTCAGTGGGCAACGCGTGCAGAGCACGCCACAGTGTGAGACCTCTATGTTGATGTACTGCTGAGATTTACCCTCCTCCCCGTCATTGAATTATGTTAAATTGTAACGATGACCTCTTACTGTTGATTTGAGTTCTGATGTGCACGAGAATGCTGAGTGGATCCGGTGAGATTGGTGAAAGTTGTCCGAGTTGAGAGCAGAAGATGCGCTGTTCGAGCGGATTTTCTCAGAAGTGTCAAATTTTTCAATATGGCTGCGCTTTTCAAAAGCGTTGTTGAGCGACGCTGAAGTCAAGCGAGTGAGAGCCGGTGAGCGATGCCGAAGTCAAGCGAGAGAGATAGCCTCTCCCTTCAAGTAGTATGCGTGCGAGGCACTGCCTCGGATCAGAGAGGCACTGCCTCGGCTATCTCCATCATAGCCGAGCGCAGCACGCTCCCCAGCAGCAACAAGTTGACGCACGGCGAATATCGATCGCCCTGCGCCAGCTGATTCTCTAACAAACTGCAAGGGGGCGCATCGCACATCAAGCCAGGCGATAAGGGCGCTGTTTTCACGTGCATACGTGTCGATCGCGGGACTCGGAAAATTTTCGTGCTCAAACAAAACATATGAAAAAAAAGGAAAAACAGAATATCATCGTATAATTATATTACTAGGGTCGATCAATAAATAGTCGGCTTGGTAAAGAAAATCGCGTTTTTTTGACAAAAATCTCTTTATTTCTCAACATAATCTCCTTTTAGCTCGATACACTTATTCCAACGATTTTCCAATTTATTGATGCCCTCCGAACAATACGATTTCGGAAGGTCCTCAAAATAGGTCTCTGTTTCGGCGATGAGGTCATCTCTGGAACCAAATCTCTTTCCGCCAAGCTATTTTTTCAGGTTTGGAAACAGAAAGTAGTCGGAGGGGGCAAAATCTGGAGAATACGGTGGATGCGAAAGCAATTCGCATTTGAATTCATGAATTTTCGCCATGGCTACTGGACACGTGTCAACGCGTGCATTGTCTTGATGGAAGAGCACTTTTGTCCTCGCCAAATATGGACGTTTTTTCTTCAATTCGTCGTTGAATCGGGTCAGTACGGCTGCATAGTATTCGCCATCAATCGTTTTTTTCGGCGGAAAAAACTGTGGCCATGACCTTACCGGCTGATGGCACCGTCTTCGCCTTCTTCGGAGCGCGTTCGGTCGGTGACATCCATTGTGTCGATTATTCCTTTGTCTTTGGTGTATAGTGATGGATCCATGTTTCGTCCACGGTTACGTAACAACGTAAAAACTCAACAGGATCACGCTTATAGATCGCCAAACACACCTTTAAATCAGCTACACGTTCTCTTTTATGGTCGACTGTGAGCAAACGCGGCACCCATCTAGCGGAACTTGTTCATACCCAACTGATCACTTAGGATTGAAATCACTGAGCCATATGATATGCCTGTGGCCTCAGCAATCTCACGCACTTTTAGTCTCCGATCTTTTAACACGATATCGTGGACTTTTTCAATCTTTTCTGGTATGACGACCTCATTTGGATGACCTGGACGTTCATCGTCAACAATGCTCGTACGACCGCGTTTAAATCCAGCTGTCCAATATATAATGGTTGATAACGAAGGTGCAAGGTCCATATAAACTTCGTCTAGCTCCGCTTTGGTTTCATTGTTCGTTTTCTTTTTCAAAAACAAAAATCGAATCACTGCACGATACTCAATTTTTTCCATTTTTGTAAAAACACAAAAGTTGTTTGTCTTTCGATGGCTGTCAAACGCAAACTAAACATCGCAGCGAGCTGAAACTTTGATAACAGTCATGTGAAGGATGGCCCTACTAAACGTCGCTATTGATTTCTTTCCTCGACCTACAAATGGCGCAAGGCCGACAATTTATTGAATGACCCTCGTATTAAATCGCTTACTTATAATGCATATTATGTTTAACAGAAATGAGAACTACGAGTTATTCATTCAAATGGACACCGAATTGCACTGGATATTTTAACCAGGCATCTACATATCTTTTTAGAGAAAAAGGAAGCACCCATTCATAATCTAATCATCCAGAGCCACTGAGTTAACGCCAAGACCGTACGATAAGATTCATACCTACATATTGTATTTATACATGCATCAATAGTTACTATTCGTATCAAGTTAACTACGACGATGGATGTTGTAGACGAAGCAGAAAACGAATATTTTAATCATGTAAATAGAATATTAATAATAATATGAGTTATGAAAAGAAACAGATATAAAACAAAATATACAAAGTCCCTGAGGGACATTGTTTAAGAACGTTAAGGCACTCACGAGGTGGATGTAGCGCTTCGCGATTCGAGATATTATTTGGACGTCGCACATAGCACTCCGCTGTCGTCTCTATATATGTTGTTTACATTGTATTGTTGACGAACAAATGTAAAAAACAATGTTTTTTAAATTTCAACTTTCGTTAAAAATGTTTTGAATTTCAGTAAATTGTAGAACGTGGGTTTTCCGCCTAGGTTAGAGATATTCCTGGACCGCCACTGGCGCCCCTATCGACCGCGTTGTACCGAGCGTATGGAGTCGGACACTTGTTGTGGCGCCGACTAAGATGTCGATCGCCGAGTGTCCGTGGATTTTCACCGGGATGCACATATTGTCTCAAACTTGGTTTTCCTAGTGTACTCGTATTTTTTTTTACTTGTTTTCTCGTGCTCACCGTGTTTGTGCCATTCCCCGACAGGACGAATACTGCTGGATCCTAAAGGGATAACTCGCTCGCCCTCTTCCTCCCAGATTTTTACTACAAACTAAGTATTGGTAAGTTGCATTTGATTTCTTTTCTCCATGGTCCATCATTTTGGCGCACAGCTCACCTCTGTCGAGCTCTCCCAATGTACCGTCTTTTCCCTACTCTCTCTAAGGTCTGCATAATTGTTATGAAAGCCATACTGAACTACCTTTAAAAAGTATTAACGACTGCAGGAAACTATAATAAATAGGTAATGAGAAATCAGCTGGTATGCGGCGACAATGGTCGCTGTGCGGCAGTTCGTCTCTGATACTGCCTTGCTGTGCTCGGCAGCCGTACGGGCAGCTGGGCGGCCGCACCACACGGGCATACTACTCATACAAAAGGGCGACAATCGGGCTCCCGTCAAGTGTTAGCGTCGCTTAACGACACATTTGAACGCGCAGCCATCTTGACTTTTTTTCCGGAACGCCAAACATACAACAAGTGCTGTCTACTCGTCTCGGATATTTTCTCACCTCAACTTGGATCTTCTTATCAATTCGTGTTCTACCGGACTCTATTTCATCTAGTAAAGTGACGTAATGATAATTTAAACAAATTTTTTCAGTGCGCGTACGGTAATACTCAACAAGGGCAACTACATTTTGGCTCATATCGTGACGTGCTTTGCAGCTCAGGTTGCTCACACGCTCTCTGGACAATTAACTCCACGCGGCTCTCAATTAATATAATTATGCTTATCGTGTAAATTCAGTGACTGCTTAATTTCATATTTGTTTGTATCGTGTATAGTTAATATAGACTCTTCTGTCAATTACAACTATCTGCATTATATTTCCCTCTGTCACGAGTCACGTCTCATTTCTTTTCAATATATTGCAGTTAACTACATCTAAACAGCAGAGACTTTTTCAAATATTTGGTTTTTCGAGCCGGATCGTGGACTCGTATGCAGTAGTAGACGGAACGGTCTGGTCACTTAGCGAATTTCATCGGCACAGCTCTTCGGGGGATCAACTCGTTGGACTTCGCAGTCATCTCAGTTCAACAGCAGTCGTGATGCTTCTCGTCGGTTCGTTTGCATAGCACTCAATTCGTCGTTTTGACTCGTCGCCTGTTTCATCAGTATCAGTAAAGTATAACTGTGCAAAGCTATCTTCGTTCTGACTTGTATGGATACTGTGTCTCAGCGATACATTTGCGCACCATGTCTGAGCGCAATTTGCCTGACAACGGGACTGGATCAGGCGACCCTGATGATAAGCAGTCGTTGCAAGTGCCAGATCCAACGGAACCGGGAGCTCTCATCAAGAGGACCCGATCACCAGCTCGGCTGCCGGCCGAGCTGGTATTGACCAGAGGCATCCAGCATACGCTCTCGGAGGATTTTCTTGTCGCTACATCTGTAACCCTCGATGCCTTCAGAGAGTAGGTTGATGATTTGCACAAGGACTTTCACAAGGAGCATGAGTATTTTGAACGGACGTGTCCCATCACCTTCATTGACTCCGAGTAATTCGCAAAGAACCTGCAGATAGAGGAAGCCAAGCTCACCCTCGATACGAAGATTGCTCTGAGGATCTTGCGGGAGCAGATGGGGGCCGATCAACAGCCTGCAGCCGATCAGCACTCAACACCGCGCTCACAATCTAAGTTGCCAGATATGAAGGTACCATCGTTCAAAGGAGAGTATACCAGCTGGCCAGCCTTTCGAGATTTGTTTGGATTACTCGTGATTGCAAACCAATTAATCACCGATGTCGAGAGGCTGATGTATCTCTGCGGCTGTGGTGACAACTCGGCTTCCCAGCTCATCTCAGGCTTCGCTCTTATAGGAGACTTATTCTAACTTTCATGGGCCACACTCACATAAAAATATGAGAACAAACGACTCTCAACCCAAGAGCGGTTGGATACAATCTTTAACACCCCATCAGCCAGTGGTGATGCTAAGTCACTAGCAACACTCATAGCTGCGGTGTCGGAATCAAACAAAGGCTCATATCTTTGACCTCGAAAGAACACCTCTGGGATTATGTGGTTGCTCGTCACATCGGCAACCAATTAGATAGGACTACTCCCTAGGAGGCATGGCAAACGTCGGTGGGATATGCTCAAGCTTACGTTTACATAACTAGAGGAGTTCATCGATATAAGGGTCATAGCCTTGGATATTACTGGGACAGCTCTAGCTTACCCCTCTGCTTCAGCAAAGACCTCCACATCCAAACGGGCATCAAACAGCTCAACCAAAGGCACCAATCATTGGGTTGATGCTCACCAAGCTTCTGCCACCACAAGCGCTACTAATAACACTCAGTCATCAAGCAAGGGGAATTTGATTTACCCCTGCGATCGTTGCCAGTCACTGGATCATTATATCGTAATGTGCCCAGATTTTAGGCAACTCACCGTGGCTGAGCATCGGAAAGTGGCAGAAAAAAATAGATTGTATTATAACTGTCTTGGATAGCACAATGCCTCGTCGTGCAGGTCAACTCACATCTGCAATGAGTGCTCAGGGAAACATCATACCATGTTGCACTAAGCATCCACAGCCGCAGCATCCGGAGCAACCAAGGGACCCTCAGCTCAACCATCAACTCATTGAGGTGTTGGCGCAGCTGTTCACTGCCCGGTGCAACGCACAAGGATAAGCTCAACTTTGCTAGCAACAGCTTTCGAAGTCATACACTCAACGGCAGAAAATCATCAAGCACGGCTTTTTATCGATCCAGGGTCGGAATTGATCTCCATTACTGAAGATACCGTCTACCAACTCAATTGACCACGCAATTACTCATCTATTTCAATCACGGGGATTGGTGGAAGACACTCATCACAGACACGCGGATCGGTTCAACTCATTTTGTGCTTTGCTCACACCAAGGAGAAAGTCACGGTTCAGGCCCACGTACTCAGAACTGTAACCACTAATTTACCATCATTTGAGGCGTCAGCACAAACATGGTCACACATTCTTAGGTTAAGGCTGGCGGATCCGGACTGCCTCAAACCTCGGCCAATCGACATTACCATCGGTGCGAATATTTACGGGCAGGTTATCAAGCTCAACATCTTCAACGGCTCAGCATCTATGCCCATCGCACAGCTTTCGATATTTGGATGCTTCATTATTGAACCTGTCAACCTATACTAACCAGAAGCACTCACCACTCATCACGCGACCATACAGTATGATGATCATACTCTGCAAAAGGTGCTCACAAAGTTTTGGGTTCAAGAAAATCTGCCAAAAGACAAGGTCGATGAACTCATACCAAACGAGCAGGCATGTGAAGATCACTCCCATAGCACACACTAACGTGATCCTGCTAGAAGATACATCGTTCGGCTTCCCCTTACATCATCGTCTGCAAATCTGGGCAGCTCATACTCAAAGGCTCATCGGCGTCTACAACACATTATACGGAGAATCGCGTGAGACACGGAGTATGGTCACTCTATGCTCAGCTCATAGACAAATATAAGCAACTACCGCATATGGCAGAAGCTCCAATAACCACACCAGGCGAGGCACATTTTTACCTACCTCATCATGGCGTTCTCCAACCAGACACAGCCACCACCAAAATCCGAGTGGTATTTAATAGCTCAAGTCCAATCTTATCTGGGCAATCTCTCAACGACATCATGCATACTGGCCCTAACTCGCTGCTCAATATTTCGTATGTGCTCAATTGGATTCACCACTGCAGGTACATCTTCGCTACGGACTTCACTAAAATGTATCGTCATATTCGAGTTTATCTCGAAAACTAGAATCTTCAACGGATTTTGTGGAAAGATGATCAGCTCAATGAAGTACTCTACCATCCGACAACTGTGACGTACGATACCAAAGCTGCTCCATTTTTGGCACTCAGAATTCACGGTTAGCTTACCGAGGATGAGGGAGATCACTTTCCACTTGCTGTGCCAGCGATCACTTATAGCAGATGCATGGATATACATTGTCGTTATGCGAAAAAGTGTTACGCAAGAAAATCCTTTCTGTTTAATATTCATGGAGTTCTGATATGGCACGGGCACAACATCAATGTTTTTGGTAAAAAAACCTTGTTTTCTCGGTAAACATATAGTTCAAGTTAGATAAACAGCATTATACTCCACGTGTTTTGAGTCCACACCAAAATGATGCTGTATGCGAATGAACAACAAATTGGTTTGATAGTTCCTGACATATGAAGAGATATGGACGTTTTAGAAGCGAGGATGGCAATTGCAATAGGTACTCTGCCTTATTTATAAGTGAGTGCCTAGAAAAGAAAGTAAGAATACTCTAACCAAGTTAATAGTTCACCAATAGTCCGGGGAATAAAGCCTGAAGATCCCATTTCAGGGGCTTGGAAAATACTTGTAGAGCAACCAAACTTAAAAAAATTTACTCCTGAAGAGTGCCACTATCATGTACAATTTTGAGGCAACACGATTTTTGACAATTAAGTGAGTGGAAAATGGCTGCAAAAAGGGGGTACGTTTTTTTTAATAATTAACAAATAGTCAATAGTCAATTTTTATGTTATAAAATCGGAACTAAAGTTATTGAAAGACTGCTATTTCCACACAAATTTATTTTTAAAAAAGTGTTCTACATTAATTAGAGGGGAGATAATTTTTTTAATAACAATTACTGCAATTGTCCTTTTAACATAGAGAGCTTCAATTTGGGTACAGTGCAGATAAAGACTTATACTAATCGCAATACAATTTTCGAAGAGATTAGATATAAATTGACTGTTTGTTATTGCAATCAATTCACCAGCAAGATGTGACGCCGTATATGATGGCAGAGTGGGGGAAGCCATTCAAGCCTAACTTAATCGCGCTGGAATTGGAGTCACGCGTTCAAACTTCACGATATCGGAATATCTCGTGAACGAATCAACATATTAAGATGTATTTCTTTAAATTTGGACTCACTTTTTGCGCTGTGTATGAATTTTGTATCCAAAACTCAAAAAAACTATATCTTTAGCTTGGCATTTTTTATTTATAAAAAATTTTTTTTTCAATATCACTACTATTTATTACATTCTTCGGTTTAATGTGAACTGTATTTCTCTGTTGTAAAGTTTCCTAATTACTTTGCCAAGAAATATGGACTGAATAAAAAATGTATTATTAATTAAGCCTAGGTCCAAACGTTTTGAGAAAAAATTGATAATAGCTTATTTATTTCAAACAAATTTTATAAAAACTACTGTTACAAAAACTACAAATGTTAAAAAATCATCTTATCTAATTTATAAATGTCAATGTAATCTAAATCTTAATCGAAATCTTTAAATCTATGCCTCTTTATCGGCATCTGTAATTGGTTTTCGTCACGTTGAATACTTGTACGCTCTTGTTTGATTTCGTCAGTGCCATTATCATTGACGTCAATAACGGCTATGTTAATGTTCGTGCATGTTTCACCATGGCAGTTTGAACACTGGCTCGAACAGCACAAACCGTGCTTTCAACATCCGCAAGTGGTCTTGCAACTAGTTTCACATCCACAAGTTATAATTTTTAATAAATTGAAAATGTCACACTGCAATCTGTAATGGTCTGCGCCGTTTCTTTGTATAATGCACACAGTCCTAAGAATGACAGTGAATTTATAAGACTCTTTGAATCGTGTTTTCTATGCTTCATGGATGAACGTCTTAACATCAGTGAAGATAAAAGGCCCTCAGCCTTACTGACGAAATCAATACATACTTATGTGATATCATCGAAATGTTTGAGAATCGTTTTAGAGTTGGTGGAATATCTAACAATACTTCACCAACGAAACTATTTGGAGCTTTATCATTTTTCGTCTCATAACGTCGAGCTCGAATATGCTTCAAATTGATATTGATAGCCATGTCAACAATCCTACGTTCTTTTCCTTCGTTCTTCGCTCGCTTTGTATACCAAGTGTCATTGAGAACATTCTTTTGCGCGTCACGGAAACAAATGATTGCATCGTTTTTCATAGTATAAATTACAATGTCATCATCAAAAAGATCTTGCAACTTTTTCTTGCAAGATCTTTTTCTTGCAAAAACCTACAAGGATTTCTTTAAAAGATAATTGACATTCTTTTTCGAGTATATAATTGATAACAAACTGTAATGCTGTATTCATAGTCTCGCCTAGTGGATGACATTCAGAACAACGGCTATTATACCGAGCATCTTTTTGGCATAAATCATCAACGTTATTCAAACGACAATACAATGCCTAGTTTAAATCATTTTTGTATCGGCCTTTCATTTTTTGGTTTTGTACCAAACAAATAGAATATCGCGTGAAATTACGGGCCACAGTATTTCCGCAGATAAAACAACTGTAATAAGGAACAGATATAGGGATACGACATTTTCCTGTCCACAGTCCCATCCGATGCCAGTCACCTACCACTAGTCTGAGGGTATGTGACCCAATGGGTGTTAATTTACATAAAGTCATGGTCTCTGATTGGTTGGATAATTTTCCCACCCCCCGTGCTTGGCTACTTTAACAGTGAGCCCACAGTGGTGGGACTGATTTGCATAATGCTTGGACTTCTCATTGACCGAAAATGTTTCCCACCCCTTGACTGTCTAGTCAAAAAGGTGGGCCTAATAATTCCCCGACTTTTGAACGGTTGCTTGTAATTTCCCCACCCTTGAGTCTGTCTAACTTACAAGATGTATCCACAGTGGTGGAATCGTCATGTATAATTTCCCTGAACCCTGATTAGCCAGATAATTTTCCCAATCTGATTCTTTATTTTCTGTGACGAATTCTTTCGAGCTGAGAGCGGAGCTGGAGACGCTTATTATACGGATAGTGGAATAAATTATTATGCTCCGTTTTTCAACCTTTTCAAAAATATGACAAAGTATTCCTGTGTGAAAATTCGATTATCTCTTAATTTGTATAAAGATTTTTTCGAAGCCTTTTCTTTATTTATAAAAATATTAAATAAATAGTTTTTTGCATAGGAAATAAATATATTCACCCCACTGTCTCAGTAGTAAAGCTTTAGGAATATATTCAAGTTTCTTTTTCGGTAAGTTCCTAGGCGTCCTTACCGCAATCGATTACGAGTATATCACTTATAATCTCCAGTTTATGGCTTGACGTTAGTACTTCCATGGTTCTTCGACAAGTGTATCTGGGCGTAAACTCAGAGTTTATTTTATACCTATTAAAGATGCTGGTAGAATGGTGATGGGAATATTCGATATACAATAATAACGTCGCTTGAATTTTATTGTTATTGTTTTTATTCCATATATTCACGGGTGACATCCAAAACAAGCTGTGCATGTCTGTATATATGATGTTGTACATGCATTTTCAGCTCTCTCTGATGGCAGGGTTTTGGTGTTCCATTGATAACTTGCGGTGTTTCGATGTATACGATTGTGATGTCTGTTGATGAGAGGGGGCAGCTCGTACCTGTCGAAGAATGAGCCTTGACCATTGTCGTCGACGTGTATTGCAACACAATGCGTTCCAAGTTTTGTATTGGTATGTATCGGAGACTA
The DNA here is from genome assembly GCA_963942595.1 of Cylloceria caligata. Taxonomy (NCBI): domain Eukaryota; kingdom Metazoa; phylum Arthropoda; class Insecta; order Hymenoptera; family Ichneumonidae; genus Cylloceria; species Cylloceria caligata. The sequence goes on along the minus strand of OZ012705.1, from coordinate 52,331,644 downwards.
TTGCAGTAGATCCATACCAGCGACTCGAGAAGCGATCGGCTGGAAGCACTCTTTTCATCTGAGCTGAGACATGTTGTTGACTCTTTAGTATCTCCAGACTGTTCATTGTAGTTACGCTCCTGTGCGGAGAGGGGTCGTCGTTTCCGCTGATGATCGTAATGATGAAGATGTTATGCCGGTAACGCGTAATAGAAGATTACGGTCAGCGGTGTAATATTTAAAAAAGTTACTATTTTTGGGATCGTTCGCCGATAACGAGATAGATCTCGAGTTAATGACAAACACGTGAAATACGTGTACGGTAAAAGTAATAGTTGGTATTTTATTATAGACAACGGCAACTTTCCGTTATCTATTCAATTGCGTGAAAAAACGATTGAAATACAATTCATATGTTCAAGTTACTAACGAGGAACTAACCCGTTCTTTCTGAATATATCTTTAGACTTTAATATTTCGGGTGAGTCCAACCCGCAATCAACCGATCAGGTTAATGATAAACTTTTAACTGATTTTCGTAAAGCAGTTGCTAACTGCATTTACGAACATCCTTTCGTTAGTAATTTTGCATTAGCCTATCGTCGATTACCAGGCGAGTCGTCTCATGCTGTGTCGGCGTTCTCGGCGGATCGCACGACAGGGCATTGGACTTCGTTACCGGTCCTGAACGAAATCCAATGAAATGGAATATTCCGCGGCACAACAAAGGCTATGCTGATGCGCGCCTCGGGGCGTAGCCGGTGCTAACTGACGCTTAGGCGTAGGCGGTGGAGGGCCACTATTTCACCATCGGCAGGTACCGTTGCGTCACAGGTATTTAACTTGACACTGCTGGCACTATTTACAGGTACAGGGGCTATATACTCTTTGCCTGTGATGCTAGGCTTGACTTGATTCGGTATCTCAATAAGTATTGTTTTTTACGGTGTGACTTGACCTGTCCTTTCTCGGCACTGCGCCGACTGGCTCCGAATAAATAGGATGCACAGTATCCAGCAGTTTTATTTGAAACCACCGCTCAATATTTTCAATGTTATTTAATGCGCATTTCGCAGAATATTCCTAGGACATACCATGATGTCTACATAATATATCGTAGGGTGGTATATTCTTAAAGCCGACACGGCGTACCTCAACGAGGAAGAGCACAACGCACTCAAAGAAATCACAAGTGAATAGGAAGACATATTCAACCTGCATAAGGATAAGTTGCCATGCACACACATGGTGGAGCACCAGATACCCCTCAAGGAAGGAGTGCAGCCTATTAAGATGCACCCATACAGACTGCCAGAGACCCACAGAAGAAAGGTGGAGAGGTAGGTGGACCAAATGCTAGCTGAAGGAATAATCAAGTCTAGCAGAAGTCAGTGGAATGCATCGTTTTTGGTCGTGGCAAAGAAACCCGATACAGCTGGTGTGACAAAAATGCGTGTTTTGCTGGATTTTCGGCAGTTAAACGAAGTCACAATCGGTGACTCCTACCTGCTGTCCAACACCACAAAGTTACAAGACCAGCTGGGAAGAGCTCAATGCTATTCGACCTTGGATCTCGCCTCAGTATTTCACCAAATCCCGATGGCACAAGAGGATAATGAAAGAATAGCACTTTCTACTCCGCAGGGGCACTTCGAATACAACTGAATGCCGTTTGGGTTGAAGAATGCGCCACCGACTTTCCAGCGGCTGATGAACACCGCTCTAGCCGGGGCAACTAGCAGTGCTATCTGGCAAGTGCCAATTCCTGCGGACAGATACGCAATACCTTGGTCATATTATCTCCGAGAACGGGGTGCGTGCAGATCCCAAGAAGCTGGAGGGGGTCGAGGAATTCCCAGTACCAAAGAACGTAAAAGGAGTGCAATCCTTCCTTGGATTGGCTGAGTACTACAGAAAATTCATAAGGGAATTCTCGAAGACCGCAAATAGATAGATTCGATAGAGCCATCGGAGCGATATTATCGCAGGGCCAGGTCGGGGACGAGCTGCCTATATGTTACGCGGATCGTACGATGTTAAAAGTAGAGTTGAACTACACGACGATGGAAAAGGAGCTACTCGCAATAGTGTGGGCCCTGGAACAATTCCGACCTTATATGTATGGAACACGGTTCAAGGTAGTAACCGATCATCAGCCCCTCACTTAGTTATTCGGGGAAAAGGATCCCGGATCGAGACTTATGCATTGGAAAATTAAATTGTCCGAATATGGGTTTTGCGTTGAATGCAAAGTTGAAAAAAAAAACATGAATGCAGACGCTTCGAATCGCATATCCGCAACCACACGAGCTCAAGTGAAACAGGAAAAAAGGCCCTACGAGAGAGAAAAGGACAGCGCACTCGGATATACGAACGGCCGCACAAAGCTGAGGGCCGAAGATACCCAGGGCGAACTTAGCAACGCGGCAGAGTGAGAGGCGAAACTAGTTAATGCGAAGAAGAGAGTCAGTGAGACTTGCTTCGTGTATGCAAGTCGCTCGACTGATCCCCAAAGCCCCGTCGTGAAGTCATGCGGACGTGAAAGGGGAAGCGCATGCACCTAAGTAAAGCGAGATGAAGGTAAGACAGCGAGCACCGCTAAAAATAACGGAGAGCTAACAGCGCAGCATGGACGACCCGCGAGGCGAGGGAGGCCGAGAAAGGAGCAAGCTGCAAGGCCGTCCGAGGTAGAGAGAAATCCAACAGCGCAACAAACGGTGGATATCACGAGGTGAATGATCCCGGACAGCTCGCCACACAGCAGTGCTGAGGGAGTAACGCACGGAGGGGACAGTGGCCCGCGCTTCCCCAGAGGGTCATGGAGAGACGGCACCGCGATTGACGCGAGCGACTGCGACAGTGGCGTAGCCTACCCTGCTGCTGAAGACCAGCTGAAAATCATCAAAGAATACCATGACATCTCCATAGAAGGGCATCATGATTAGCCCGGCATAAAGAAGGTTCTGGAGAAGTACATCACGACCTGCGAGAAAAATAAATTAAGAAGAAGGGATACCGCACCAATCGTTCTCACGGACACGCCAAAACGGTCGTTTGAAAAGGTGGCGGTAGAAATTGTAGGGCCGCTATCAGTAACGTCTGCGGGAAACACGTACATACTCTTCTTCCGAGACGCCCCCACGAAGTACAGTACTGCTGTGCAAGTGTAAAATCCGGAGGTACCAACGGCCGCCAAAGCTCTAGCGAGAGAAATCATTTGCCGGTACAGAACACCGGAGTATCTATTATCCGACCGGCCCACAGTGGGGCCGATTCCCGAAAAGCTGGTCAAAAGTCGAAAACGTAGTTTATTCTGTTTGAGATATAGTATATAAGGGTTTTTGGGGTCGCTGATTTCGAATCTGGAGTCAAAATTGTAAAAAAACAAAATGGCGGGTTCAAAATGGCGCTAGAAAACCGAAACTACTCAGTTATAATACGGAATGTTTATCGAATTTGTATAAAACTTGGTTTCTGTAAGTTTTCAAGGTCGCTGAATACGAATCCGGTGTGAAAAAAACAAAATTCAAAATGGCGGATCCAATATGGCGGACGCAATTTTCGTAATCGGCCGGATTCGCTTGAAACTTGTTATTTGGGGGTTTTCGAGGTCGCTGAATACGAATCCGGTGTGAAAGAAACAAAATTCAAAATGGCGGATCCAATATGGCGGACGCAATTTTCGTAATCGGCCGGATTCGCTTAAAACTTGTTATTTGGGGGTTTTCGAGGTCGCTGAATACGAATCCGGTGTGAAACAAACAAAATTCAAAATGGTGGATCCAATATGGCGATTATAAAAATTTATTAACTTTTTATAAATCTGTAAGTAAATTATATATTTGATAAAAAGTAATAAAACATTTACTTTTACATCTATAATTGTATTGATTAAAATCACTTTTGAAAGACTTATTTTATACTATTTACAAGTTACGATTCCTTTTTTTATTGAAGTGAATGTACTTCAGTCACATGCAAGTATTTTTTTCTTTGAAGCACATATTTCTTAAAATCATTTTCTGAAACAAAATAGATTTTGTGAAATAAAATTAACATGTTCAAACAGTTAATTTATAATTATTTTAGTTTAAGTAAACATTTTTTAAGATTACTGTATAATAATTTGATTTACAGTTTTAAAATAAATGTATTTGGATTGCAGAGTAATGATTTTCTTGTTTAAAAGAAATATTTTGTACATATTTCAGATAAGTAATTACATTTTTAATCATTTATAAAAATATTGAAAAATGTATAATTCAAATATATAAGAAAGTATAATAAGGAACACGATTTTTTAAATACTAACATATTTATTTGAGAAATACAGTACAAAACCAAATCCAAAAAATAAATTTATATTAACAAGAATATTGTTTTAATATTAACATAAAAATTAGTCTTCATCATCAGTCGAATAGTCTGTATAAAAAACTGAAGAATCTGACGACATCAAAAAAGAAGAGATAGAATCATCAGTAGACGCATAAACAGTTGGTGAAGTAAGCAAAGCAATTGTTTCCGGAAATAAGGATTTTAATTTCTTATGTGGCAATTTCTTTGAGCTTGATATATACGGATCTGATGCCACTAGTGAGCGCAAGAAAAGATCTTCCATCGATTTTGTTCTGCTGCATTTTCGTGCAAAATCTTCACGGTATCGTTTAATATATTTATTACCATTATTATTATTCGCCACTGCCTCGTAACTCGTACCCAGAGTTGCATCAAGCATATCCCCTTGCCAGATGCGTGCCCTTTTCAGGCATGCGCAGTGCATGCGAAAGAATTTCCAGGCATGTATATAGCCATAAGGAACCCATATATTTTCCAACAAATAACTACCCTTATAAAAATTTAACGCAACTTGTGATAAATTTAGCAGTAATAAATTATTGAGCGACAGTAATTTATTATTAGTTGATTTATCATAGCCGGTATTAAATTTCTATAAAAATAACATCTCTCTTTCAAAATAAGGGCTATCTATCTATCTATCTATACCTTTAAATAGTTGAACTAAGTACTTCACTGATGAACACGTGGATGCCAAACTGAATGGGCATGCGCGAAAAAGATACGTATCAGGCAACTCTGCTCGTAACTGCCACAGGCCCACAGGTAGGCCTATCGACCTTTTGTGTCGTGATCGACCCTTTTCAAATATTCCGTTATCCTCTATAAATGTTAGAATCCAACAATATATACTCTAAAACGAAATAAGTTATTTATAACATTAAAATAATTATTAAAATTATGAAAATTGCTGAATTAATTTAACTACAATTTTATTAAATAATTATTATGCAAAATTGAAAAAAATCACCTACACGAGATTTGAACTGAGAACTATAATGTACGAGTCCAGCGTGTAAGCCACTCTGCTACGGAACTATTCACGTTGCATAGCCAAGAAAAAAGAAAATAAAAAATGGTGGTTTTCTTTCGAAAATTATGTTCGCCGTATTGGATCCGTCATTTTGAATTTTATTTTTTTGACACCGGATTCGTATTCAGCGATTCCAAAAACCCCCGAGTAACAAGTTTCAAGCGAATCCGACCGATTTCAAAAATTGCGTCCGCCATATTGGATCCGCCATTTTGAATTTTGTTTTTTTGACACCGGATTCGTATTTAGCGACCCCAAAAACCCCCGAGTAACCAGTTTCAAGCGAATCCAACCGATTTCGAAAATTGCGCCCGCCATATTGGATCCGCCATTTTCAATTTTTGTTTTTTGACACCGGATTCGTATTCAGCGACCCCAAAAACCCCCGAGTAACAAGTTTCACAAAATTATATTCATTTGAAAAAAACGTGCAACAAGTGGTTAATGTGAATTTGTAATTTTTTTTATTCAAATGTGCACTAAAAACAAAGTTGCAGCTAGCTGCAGCTGATTTTTACTAATTTTGTTACATAACAGTACAAACTTTGATTTAAAACTTGTTTCGTTGCGGAACACTGCGGAACTTTTAACTTTTTCCCAGTTTTTCTAATATGATTGCACATAATTTTTCATTTTTTTCTACTTTAGACACTGTTTAGCTATTAATTTATATGTATCTGTTATATTTTTCGACGCATATAATAATAAACTACTTTCTTCAACCTGAAACCTCCATTTTGCAGAATTAAGAAACACCAATTTTACGATTTTCTACGAATTTCTTAATATGACGCTTGAATATGAGCTCGAACGATCGAGCTATTACTTGCGCGAAGGTCTCTTTTGTACTGGCTTATACTTGCCAGGTATACTTCACTAGCTGTTGAGAATCAACAAAGATGTTGAGAATCCGTCCGGATGAAGCTTGACTGATCTGTGGATATATTGAAAACGGGATGAGAACTCACTCGAGACAAGAGGAAAATAACCAGACACATAGATGTTATGCTGAGGAAGCGGTTTATTTCTGCCTTCCTTCGCAGTATTCAAAATACAATTTCAAACAACACCAGTTTAATAAAAGAATTGCAAATTCATACCAAAAAGCTTTAATTTAGAAAATTGTTCGAAATATAAATTTAGTTAAAATACAAAATTATAAAATTAAACAATCAAATAGAATTTTAGACTTAGAATGTGAGCAGCACACAATTATATTAATTGTGCGCTGAGTTTTAACATGAGAGAGCGGTGCGTGCAACGCAGTGATAACTGCGCAGCACGACCCTCTAAGACCAGTGAGTGTGAAACATGAATTAAACTGGCGAATAGAATTTTGTTGTGATAATGTAAGCAGCACACAATTGATATAATTGTGTGCTGAATGTAATTTTGAGACAGCGGTGCGTGCAATGCAGTCAGGACTACGCAGCACGACACGCCGATGCTACTGAGTGTAATTCACTGCATCCACTCAGCAGTGTATTGCAGAGTGGTTGCAATGAATTAATGAGAGCACTTACAACTAACGTTGCTTGAGTGCAGTAATTTTGTGTGCGACCAGCTACGCAGTCAACACTGCGTAGCACAATACAACATAGAATGAGGCTGTACGGTTGAGCAAAAAATATTCACTGTACTTTCCCAGCAGATTTACTGGGGGAAAATACAGTGAATATGAGGCACATGCTTAATTATATTAATTAAGCCGGCAAAATAACATGAGGAGAACGTGGTACAGCATGTGCTGCAACGCACGCCACAAGTGAGACCCAGTGCTGATGTACCATTTTCTCCTCTCTGACAGTGAATTAATACATAATTATGCCAGAGCACTCTTACCTTGAGCAATGAGTCCTGAAGAGCGAGAGGTTGAGCGAGTCCGATGAATAATGTCCGTGGAAAAAGCCTGAGAGTCCTATGGATGCGCGTGCTGTCCAGTGGATGTGTAGCGAAAAAGTGCCAAATTCTCAAGATGGCTGCGAGTATGAAAGTTTCGTTGGGCGCTGGAGTCAGTTGAGCGAGATAGCCGGTGAGCGAAACCGAAGTCAAGCGAGAGAGACATCCTCTCGCTCGACGCGGCGTGCCAACGATGCACATCCTCGGCTTCGCGAAGCCCATGCCTCGGCTATCTTCGACTCAACCGAACAACGCGTGCTAGAGCAGCGCAACAGGTAGGCGCACGACGATTATCGATCGCCGTGCGCCAGCTGATTTTCCAACACTAGCCCTTATAAAATGTTCCATTATATTCTTTAAACATTACTCTATCCACCTATGTACTCTAAATCCTATAAAATGAAACTTCATTTTTCGACTTTTGACCAGCTTTTCGGGAATCGGCCCCACTGTGCGGCCGTCCGGCAGGAGCCCCGCTTTACTTACGCTTACGACAACTACGCACAAGAGCTACGCGAGCGATTGCGCGCCACATGGACCCTCGCATACGACAAGCAATACGGAGCAAAGGAACGAGCTAAGTCTATATACGACAACGCTACGACTGACAAAGTATACAGTATTGGTGACCGAATACTCCCGCATGACGAGGCCGTACATCGCCACCGGTCGGCCAAGGTGACCACCAAGTGGACGGAGCTGTATCCCAGATCGGACTCGCCCGAAATATTAAAGTCTACAATCAGTTTCGAATACGACAGGTCGGTTCCTTGTCAGTAACTTTAAAACTTCAATTTGTACTTTAATCGCTTTATTTGTACGAAACCTCGAAATTATTATAAACAACGGAAAGTAGTCGTTATTTATAATAAACATCCAATCGACACTTTTGTAGTAAATTTACGTGTTTATCACTCCCACGCGAGATCTATCTCCTTATCGGCGAACGATCCCAAACATCAACTTTTTTAAATATGCCGACTACGGTAATATCGTATTACGCGTTACCGGCATAACATCTTGGTGGCAGCGGTGGGATACGCTGAAGTGGCTGTGATACGTGATTTGCAATGACAAAGTGACTCTGGACAACGTAAAGTGACATTAAAGTGACGACTATGACTCATGCCCAGACACCAGTGTAGTACGTATAAACCCGACGAATCGGACACGAAGTCGCGTGGTGTGTAGTCGGTGCGGTTCGACATAGCAGTCGAACCGTTAAATATCCCTGTTGACGGTGAAACGTCAAGACGTGGATACCGCATAAAGTGTGCAAGCAAGCGCTCACGGGAGTGATCTTGCAATAAAGCCGTCGCGCAACAGTTGGCGACGCACTGAAGAACGAGCCCAGGAACCACCGAAGATACGGATAGGCGGCACCAAGGAGGACCCCAACGATCAACTACAGAATGGAGCTGCAGGATCACGGAGCAATAGCACCCAGGTTTCAACGCCATGGAGAGGATTATGTACAAGACTATGAATCTGTAAGTGGCGGTTAAAATTATTACTAGTACATATAGCCGAGATAGAGCCAAAACCAGTCGAACACGACATTTGGGAAAAAAATCCGCCCGACATATAGATAAAGAAAAATAATATTTGGGGAAAATATACATTTATTTTTTGAGATTTTGTGGGAATACTTAGTAAGCTAAATCCAACCTCGAAGGTCGCCACATGCCGGGTAATAGCAACGCATGACCGAAACGTAGGGGAAATTGGTTTGATACTGCGCTACCTGGCGAGGGTGTAGACTCCGCGGCCGGATTAGATGCTGCAGTCGGGGACATTTCATTCAGGATGCGAAGAGCGTGATCAGAGCTCTCGTCGTCGGGACGAATTCCCGCCGACCGGCAAAAACTCGTCGCGGGCCGACTGTCAGCAGAGTTCGGTGTAAATCCGCTTAGGTGTACGTCGTTTGGGGATCATGACAGTACTGTCAGTGACAATCTATTCATTATGGCTACTGGCGAGCAAACACCGGAACATGTCACGGAAGATATGATCGAGCGGGAAATCGAACACCTACGTACCATAGTTCGTGTAGGTTTTCCGACAGCTACGATTACGACGACGCGGCCGACACCGGAACGCTTGCAAGAGTAGTACGAGGCGGTTAACTGCAGTCACTGCGACTTGGAAAGAGCTCGACGTCAGTGCGAGAGGCTGCAGCGCGAGCTCGACCTCGAACTCAGGCTCCAGGAGACGGATGCACCGTCGGCGAGAAAGAACTTAACCGACACGCTAAACGAGGTTGGTGGAGATGAGTTTTAACTCATCCACTTCCTACGAGAGCAAAATGCCGAGTTGCGGCGACGACTAGGAGGAGCAGGGTTGGAAGACTACTCGCGAACCCTGCAACAATAGAGGCGTACGCAATTCGGAGAGACGCGGACATCCTCCAACATGCTCAGCCTCAGGCGATGTTAGTAAATGGTAAAAATGTTTGACGGCAAGGATCCAAAGGCCCTGCCGCTATTTTTAAAGACCTGCGAGACCATATTCCGCTGGGTGGCCGAGGAGATGCATGACACTCTTTTAAATGTGATTGTGATGAGCAAATTAGAAGGGGCGGCAGCGAGGCAGCTGCAGCACAAGACCATCAGTACGATGGCTTAACTCATGAGCGAGTTGGAAGCGTTGGATGGACAACGGAAGTCCCTCGTCGCGTTGCAGATAAAGTTCAGCTCTTTCGGGCAGGAATAAAGCAAGGACATCACTGCCTACGCGGTAAGAACAGAGTGTATCACGGTGGACATTACCGAGACACTCTACGAGCCGCTGCTGGCAACGGAAGATCGAAAGGTCACCGTCGAGAGCGTCACCCGTCGGAGTACGCAAGCGAACTTCGAAAATGGGCTGCACGGCCAGGTGCAGCTGCTAGTTCGTGCGAGAAATTACCAGACATTGCACGACTCGGTGGCGGGGGCAATTGAGATCACCAACATGGTGCAGCCGAAGGGAAGGTAGGTGGAGGACCAAGCCACACCAGATGGTCCCAAGGCGCGTCACCTCGATAGGGGTCAAATTGTTTTACCTGCGGAAGACCTCGGCACGTAGCACGAGACTGCACCTAGAGGTCAGCGCGACTAAGCCTACCGGTACCCAGCGAAAATAAATCGATCCACAACGTGGATGTAATCTGTAATTACTGCCAGAAGAAAGGACACCTGTGGAAAGACTGCCGGAAGAAATTGTCGCAGAATAAAAGCGAGCCGACGCAGTCGTCACAGCAGCCCCGACGGCCGAGAAATGCAGGTTACAAAGATGCAAAAAATACGGTAGTGCATGGCCAGATTGAGTCACTGCAGGCATTAACATGCTGGGCGTTCTGAAGCTGAATACGATTACTGCCCATCAGGGACCGGCAAACAGAGGAAAAAACATAGCAAGAGGTACCAAGCTGCTACAGGTAATGCTGCTGGCATCGAGCGCCACCGCCAGCGACTTCGAAAACGCTGCGCCGTTGGCCACGACTGGGGTACTTACCCTTAAAGCAGACACGGGAGCGCAGTGCAGCATCATCAAGAAAGGCTGTCTGAAACCCATGACTGACGTGTCGGGAAGCAGTCTGGAACTGCAAGGGGTAGCGGCGGAGAAATTCACCTCCCTCGGGAAAGCAAAGATCGTAGTTCCGTGCAGCATGCCGCTTGGGATCAACGGTTTGCTCTGCATGGATTTTATAAAGCATCATAAGGCGGATATCCTGCACGGTGAAATGCTCAAATTGTATGGGCACTGCATGCCGCTACTGGACGGTTCGAAGAGGGTATCTCTGCCGCCACGCAGCGAGACGGTCACCTACGCCGCAACGACTAGCAAATTCACAGGTTTACTCTCGAGGTTAGAGCTTGAGGACGGGGTTATTATGGGCGTCTGTGTTATGTCGCCATGCGGTTGGAGCTGCGCTGTAAGCCTGATAAATACTAGCGAGCAGGTGGTCGAGGTGAAACGCCCCGTGGTGAAACTTAAGCCGCTCGAGCTTGCAGCAGTTGGTCATGCGGCCAAGTCGAAAGGGGGGTCGACAGGCTCGCGCGACTAGCACAAGAGCTTGACACGACGAACCTCAATGAGGAAGAGTATAGAGTGTTAGAAGAAATTTCAAGGTAATACAAAGATATATTTCACCAAACCAAGGATAAGCTACTATGCACACACATGGCGGAGTACCAGATTCCCCTTAAGAAAGGGGTGCAGCCCATTAAGGTACACCCATACATGATGCCAGAGATCCACAGGAGATAAGTGGAAAGGCAGACAGATGAAATGCTAGCTGATGCAATAATTCAGCCTAGCAGAAGCCAATGGAATGCGCCGCTGTTGGTCGTGGCAAAAAAGTCCGATGCGGGAGGGGTTAGAAAAATGCACGCAGTGGTGGACTTTCAGAAGCTGAACGAAGTCACAATCGGTAACTCTTACCCACTACCCAATATTAACGAAATATTGGGAGCACGATAATATTCGACCTTGGATCTAGCATCGGGATTTTACCAAATCCCGATGGCACAAGAGAATAAGGAGAAAACAGCATTTTCCACCCCAACAGGGGCATTTCGAGTACACCCAAATGCCGTTTTGTTTAAATAATGCGCCACCGACGTTCCAGCGGATGATGTACTCCGTGCTAGTCGGGCTTCAAAGAGTAAAATGCTATGTATACCTCGACGACATCGTAATACACGGTAAGACCCTCAAGGAACATAGTGACAGGTTGCGAGAGGTTCTGCAGTGGTTGAGAGAGGTCAAACTGGCAGTTCAACCCAGTAAGTGTCAATGCTTACAAAAGAAGACGCAATACCTCGGTCATATCATTTCCGAGGAAGGGGTGCAGGCGGACCCCAAGAAGCTGGTGGCGGTCAAAAAATTCCCAGTACCGAGGAATGTAAAAGGAGTACAATTCTTCCTTCGATCAGCTGGATAATATCGGAAAATTATAAGAGATTTCTCGAAGACCACAAAACCACTTTCATAATTAACCCAAAAAGACGTAAAATTCGAGTGGACAGCAGTGAGGGATGCCGCCTTCGAGGAATTAAAGCACGTACAGCTCCACGCCGCACACGGGGACCGGAATGCCTTCGTATACGATGGTATTTGGTTGCAATGCGGTCCTACCGACCGCCGTCCGGCAAGAGCCCCACTGTACGTATGCGTACGATGATTATGCTCAGGAACTGAGGGAAAGGTTGCGCGCCTCGTAGATCGTCGCAAGTAATAATCTCCGTGGGACAAACGAGAAGTCAAAAGTGACGTCCGATCAGAGGACGATAATTAGAGGGGTAGACAGGAGGAGTATAGGCGACTGGGTGCTCCTGCACGACGAAACTGTACGTCGAGGCCGGTCAGCCAAACTGAACTGTAAGTGGACCGTGCCGTACGTCGTCACCGAGAGGCGCTCCCCGTCACCTATATCGTACTACAGGTACGAAGGAATCAGTTGATACATGTAAACAGGCTAAAACACTTTATCGACCACTAATAGCTCAGGCTCGGGGAATTTATAAAATTATGCATATATTATTCATATATAAAGAAAAAAAAGAAAAATTAATGTCCGCTTATGCGCGAGTTACTTCTAGTTAGTTAAAATAAAATATAGTCTAAAATAAATGGGGAAAAGAAGCTCCGCAGAGCGCAAGGTAGGGAATTTCAAAAAGAAAACGATATCATAGGTATCGCTATAATTGCGTTTAAAGCATCATGTTTGCTTACAAGAATAAATCACGTTAGGAATGATTACAAACTAAATCAAGAAGATTAAAAATAGAGAAGGGAGTTTGTCCGTGGGGGCGTCCTCCATAGCAATGCCCCCTGCATGGGTTCTTCGAATAGTTGATGGATCCCCAAAAAGTAGGGATCCTTGACATCCCCTGCTTAAGAACTACATGAGGAAATCTCCAGACCGATGGCCTCGTATCAGACACTACGGAAGGGGTTAGAAAACCAGGTGCAGGTGGTAAAGACTATCCTGAGCTGGTTCAATGACAGCGCACATCAAATACCGGCTAACGAAGAGGCTCTGCGGGCACAGATACAACGCATCAACTACACGCTCAATGACGACGTATACGATACAGTAAGACGCCAACAGTTAGACGAAAGTCTAAACGCAATAAGTTTTGCCAGTAAAATCACTGCTTGGCGACGAACAGGAGTTGGTATGGCTAATAAATGATATAGCAAGCGGCAAGGCAGGAGCAATGGCCCTGCCGCCGAGATTGCCTACGCGACACCTCATCGACGCACTACCACACATGCCTAGCAGAAGTTTCCCCGTACCCTATGTACGGCCAAGCGTCAACACTCATGCAACTGGCGGACGTCATGGTCTACAGCGACGGCCATGCTATACTGCTCGTGCTCGACCTACCACTGATCGGGCAGCAACAGTACAGTATACAGAAGGTATACCCGATATCACCTCGAGCATGAAACGGTGGGTACTACTACATAGAGATAACCACGAATTAGGTGATAGTCGACAAGGAAAACCGGAACTACCTCGGGATAACTGACAATGACATGCTAGCCTGCAAAGTAAAGAGTAAATTGTATATTTGCCCGCCTATACATCCTCCGATTTCACTGACGAACGATGCCCGCAGCGAGGTTCGGATATACGCGAAATTCGACACGGTAACGGCGAACGATGCGCGAAGCGAGTTATTCAACTAACTCACACCCTTATCGTCCCTATGCAGCAATGAGGGTTATGGTTATACGTCGCACCAATCCCCGAACCCATCGGGATAAGCTGTGGGAAAAAATAAATAACAGGGGAATACTGGCTTTGTCAAGCATATGTATAGTAACCGACCAAGATTTTAGAGTCCAGACCATTGGGCGGACGTCGCAAGTCATCCAGAAAAACTATCTTACGCCGTTCGATTTACAACTAACAGAGATCGAAACCCAGGCGCCCCCAACGCAGACCGAGAACCACACTCTATTATCAAGCATTCTGCAAGATCCACAGAAGCTTCGAAAACTCAGAGCTCGAGCAGACCAGATATTGGAAAACCTCGACACCAATAGGGACGGGCAGCACATCCAAAACCAGATCTTATACGCTCTGGGTGCTGTATCACCGATCACTTGGGTCGGTTTCACTATGTTTAAATGTTACAGGTATAGGCGAAACCGGACACCAGCAGGGACGAGCGAAGTACCGACCCCGGCAGCAGCCGAGGTAAATGTAAACCGGAGTTCGAACCGAGACACCGAACGGATGGCACATACCGAAACAGTACCGTGCACCCTTCAAACTTCTATCGCCTCACTCGAACCAAATATACTACAGTGCCAAGTATACACTACAGTGCGAAACGTTAGAACCCGGCTAGTTTAACTCTATACAGTGCTAACACATTCCGAGCTATCTCAAATTTTTCGCATCCACTAATATGTTGTTATGTAATAAAAGTTTTATATGAACTTTCCCTGTTCTATTAAATTAAATGAAAAGTGCTGTTTGACATATATTCAGTGAATCCTGAACTCTCGTCCACCACAACAGGATCGTTCACCACACCAGGATTAAAATGTAATCGATCCCAGCTGCAACGCCAAAATTAATGACAGCAACAGTAGTACAACGGGCTACCCCACTGGCGAAATAATGGACAATATACCGAACATGTCGAATAAGACGTTAATGACAGGTATCAGTCACCGCCCACTAACATCAATTACTAATCATTCATGCGATACAGTACGAATAAATCTCAATTCAACTAATCTGGATCATTTATATAAAAAATTACCAAAGAGAACGTGCAACCCTCACATCCAAAATAATACCAAATCTGGCGGCGGCCCGCAAAAGAAAAAAACACGCAGAGTACACCCGACAAAAGCCTTGACCAGGCCCAACAACACCCACTGACGGCTACTACCAGTGACTAGTGACTGGGAAATCCCAAAGCGAATGACCAAACTCCGACGTAAAACTAATAGCAAAGTTTTCAATACGACCACGACCACTAACAATCGATATGACCTCATATCAGAGGGAAGTGACATGGAAGAAGAAAATACACCAACAATATCAGACACCAAAAATAAATCTTAGCCGACCCCACCGATATATACAACTAATTTTAACATCAATCTGGTAATCAACATCGCCAAAGATCTCAACAAAGAGAAAAACAATTTCACCATCTCCGAAACAGACAAATCCCACCACACAGTATACCTAGAGATAATTGAGGACTATAGTAGACACCTAGAATCAGCCAAAAACAAGGAACTGGAATTCTACACATTTACACCAAAAAATAGTAAACCAAAATCGCTCATCATCAAAGGCAGCTTCACCGACGAGGACATCCTCAACGAGACTAAAGAGCTACAAATACCTAACACCAACATCATTAGTCTTAATATATTCTACTATGACAAATATAATTCAATTTTCACCAGACAGTCTGACTAAAGAGCTCAGCAACATAAAAACTCTGTCCTACCAAAAAGTGAAATGGGAACTACTACGGAAAAAAAAATTATATCAATGCAAAAAGGGCCAACGCATTGGACACGCTAGTAGTAATTGCAACCTAGCTTTCCGATGCGTTAAATGCGCACTTTCACACGGGCCTGGCAAATGCACCATTACTCACGCTAACGACAAAGCACAGCTAAAATGCGCCAACTGTGGTGGTACGGGACACCCGGCCTCCTATATGGGAACCCCGTACATTAAGATGGCACTGAACTTAAAAAAAAATATACCCGAAAAACGTCGACCAACATCCAACATAAAATTACAACGTCGCTGCAACAATCACACCAGGGACCACCTTCACTCAAGCATTCAAAAAGCCACTCGAGTCAAACCCCAACTACACATGGCTCCATTGTACTCACCAAGGACACTCTATAGCACCACACCCACACAAAACCCAGAGCCCCGCATCATACCAACAGATCAGTATCGGGCTCAAGCACAGGAATGGGTAAAATCCTTGAAAGATGATATTACATCTCTAAAGGCCACACAATGTAACACATTATCACCGCAAATTGCCGAAAATGCACGTAGAATAGACTTCGTCTTCAACTCTCTTTATGGATAGTCGATCTATAATGCTTAGCAAATTAAGAATCGCAGCAATTAATGTTAATTTCATCATTGCTAGTTACCGAAGACTAGAGCTTATGGATTTAATTCGCACACACAAACCCCACATAATACTCTTATTTATTATATTTGATAATCACCACATAGTACGCACCGACCGACCCAACTCTACCCAGGGCGGAGGAACCGCTATATTAATTAATAAAAGACTCAATTTCGACACCATTAGACGCCTCTCATCAATCAACAATAAAATAGTAGAATTCACCATCATCAAGTTAACAACCCAAAACAAAAACAGACTTCACATAATTAGTATCTACGCTAAACAGGACAATAGAATTCTTTTTATATCTGAGTTGGATAATCTATTCACTTCACTAAAACTACTACCTTGATCAGAAAGTTTTAGGACCGGCCACCGTGTGGTGCTATCAGTCACCCGATTGGAATTTTTTTTTGTTAGGTTACCACATCTGTCATTGATACTTTCCTCCAAATTCAGCGTCATAGCTTGACATTTGTAACAGTTACACTGTACTGAGTACATCTACCTATGTGCGTGTTTTTGAATTTTTACAAGTTTGAAAATAGCATCAACTGTGCATGTTGGATAATCAGCTGGCGCACGGCGACCGATATTCGTCGTGCATCGACCTGTTGCTGCTGCGTAGCGTGCTGCGCTCGGCTATGCCGGAAATAGCCGAGGCAGTGCCTAGCAGGCATGCCGCGTGAAGCGAGAGGCTATCTCTCTCGCTTGACTTCGGCATCGCTCAGCAGCTATCTCACTCATTTGACTTCAGCGCACAACGACGATTTCGTAAAGCGCAGCCATATTGCAAATTTAGACACTTCTGTGAAAAACCGCGAGAACAGCGCACGCACTTGAGCATCGCTCGGTCAAATTTTCACCGCTTTCACCGGATCCACTCAACATACTCGAGTCGTTCGCGCTATACATTCCCGCGTCATCTCACGTAGCTATTCATTAGTTCCACTCATATTTTTGTCTACTCAGTAGTGTAGTGTATTATATTCTTTGTCAAATCACCCGTGTTTCAAATCGGTGTCAGTGCGAATCACCGCTGATCATCAGAACTATCGAAACATTCACATAAAAATCGACGCCGTAGTTCGTCGGTGGCAGCATAGACGCCACGCAACCTCGCATCACACGTTGGATATAGCTCACTCACCAGTCCACCATGTGGCTTCAATATAGAGCTCTACAGACAGACCACATCACCAGGATCATCCACACAGGTCAACAAGTCAACTCAACAGCCTGAGAACCCACTCAACATTAGTACATCATCACACAGGCCAGACAAATCAAATTACATTTTTTGTGTATTTAACAGGTATTTTTTGGCGATCATTGTTAATTAATTAAATAAACGTTGAGCTATTATTGTTAACTACTGAGTGCATTCAATTGATTATGCTTGTCACCAGGATCCTTAATATTAATATTCGCAGCTGTCACTCGACATGCTAAGTGCGAATGCATCGACCTGCTATCTGTCGACAAAATAGAAATACTCAAGTGATACATACTCACTGCACAGAGCACTATATTCATTGCTATTTATTATGTTTTACTCAGGCTGACTAGGCGCTCACTCTGCGCACTTATCGATATCTCTCATAGTGCTTTGTCGCATCAGTTAGTTTTCATCTTAGAATTTTTAATCATTTTTTTGGAACATTATCAAATGTTTCTAATTCACATTCAATCATTCTCATATAGAAAGAAAAGACGAAAAAGAAAAAGAAAGAGGAAAAAATTTTTGGGTAAAATTTTTCCGATGAAGGGGGAGGGATGTTATGCCCCAGATTAATTGTGGGTGGTTATGCCCCAGACTAATCGTGGGTGGTCATGCCCCAGATTAATCGTCAAATACCTTATTTGTTGCAACATTATTCCTCCTTCGCTCCGTCGCGAGTACCTTACGATCAAAAAGTACCCAGCATTTGTCAATAAACGAGCCACCCTTGAGATATTATCACAATCATTTTTTTTCTAGGTTGGTACATCTGTCAGTTGTTAACATGTGACTTTTAAGCACAATGTGTCAGATAATTTATGCACAATAGCTTTGTAAACAAGTCATTGTTTGGTGTACTCTGCGAATTTTGCTATGTCGAATTTAGTTGAGCAAAGAGTGTGCCTGACATTTTGTGTTTCTAACAAAATATAATGTACGGAAGCGTTGAAAGTGTTAATGGTAGCCTACAGGGACTCGACAATGTCGAAAACACAAGCATACGAGTGGTACGAACAGTCTAAAGCGTGCCCTACTGTGGTTGATGATTTGCCTCGTTCCGGTCGTCCATCCACGTCTGTGACTGCCGAAAACATCGAAAAAGTTAAGAAAATTGTGCTCGAAGATCGTTGTGTGAGCATCAAGAAAATAGGAACCGATCTTGGTATCTCCTTCAGTTCAGTGCAGAGCGTTATGCACGATGTTTTGGGCATGAGACAAGTTTCATGTGGAGAAACAACTCGTGGTTTCTTCACCACGACAATGCACCGGCTTACACATCTCAACTTATACGTGACTATTTGACCAAAAACAACGTTAATACCATTCCGCATGCTACGTATTCACCTGAAATGGCCCCGTGTAACTTTTTCCTGTTCTGACGACTCAAGTTACCACTTCGCGGAAAGCGTTTTCAGACGATTGAGGCGATAAAGGAGAATTCGCAGAAGGTGCTGAAGGCAATTCCAACATCGGCCTATGAAAAGTGTTTTAAAGGTTGGCAGAGGCGTTAGAATATGTGTATTGCTTACGATGGAGATTACTTTGAAGGGAATAAAATAAATATCGATTAATAATTGAACCGATTTCGTTTTATTGATAAATTCCGGATACTTTTTGATCATAAGTTAGGTAAGTACGCCGCTCGCGAAGTAGAGCCGCAAAGAAGACAGAATGTGGTTATGTACGAAGTGGTGGAATTCTTACTCAATCATTCGTTAATTCGTAATCAATTTCGCCAAAGGTGGTTGGTAGCCACTTGGTCGAAATTAATCTAAAGTTTAACGTCAGCCTGAACGGTTGATCCCGGGACGGACTCGCCCGAACTAATAAAGCCTACAATCAGATTCGAACACGACAGGTCGGTTCCTCGTCAGCAACGCTAAAATTCCAAATTGACACAAGCCATTTCCCATCGTATAAAAGCCCTCGGAATGATCCAAAAGCAAGGACATTGGGTGCCGTATGAGCTGAAGCCGAGAGACGTCGAGCGCCGTTTTTTTGCATGCGAACTGCTGCTCGAACGGCAAAAACGGAAGGGTTTTTTGCATCGCATTGTCACTGGTGATGAAAAGTGGATCCATTACGATAACCCGAAGCGCAAAAAATCATATGGTTACCCCGGCCATGCATCATCATCGACGGCCAAACCAAATATTCACGGCGCCAAGCTCATGCTCTGTATTTGGTGGGACCAGCTGGGTGTGGTGTATTATGAGCTATTGAAATCGAACGAAACCATCACAGGAGCACTATACCGAACTCAATTGATGCGTTTGAGCCGCGCACTCAAAGAAAAACGGCCACAATACGAGCAAAGACACGACAAAGTAATTTTGCAACATGACAACGCTCGGCCACATGTTGCAGCGCCGGTCAAAACATACCTACAAACGCTGAAATGGGAAGTCTTACCCCACCCGCCGTATAGCCCAGATATTGCTCCTTCCGATTACCACCTTTTCCGATCGATGACACATGGCCTAGCTGACCAGCGCTTCCATTCTTACGAAGAAGCCCAAAAATGGGTCGATGACTGGATAGCAGCCAAGCCGGCCGAATTTTTTCGCGACGGTATCCGTAAATTGCCAGAAAGATGGGAAAAAGTTGTGGCTAGCGATGGACAATACTTTGAATAATTCATTTGTTACCATTTTTTCAGAATAAACGTTCAAAAATAGAAAAAAATCCCGCATTTTCAATTTGTACTCCTGAGGGGTACAAATTGAAAATGCGGGTTTGATAACAGATGGCGTTACTAACGCTATACGCATCAGGCAGTACTGTGACTATGTTCATGTCAAAGCTACGTCTTATACCTTTAATTTTCAGTATGTGTCAATTAGTCGCAGTGTCAAATTCATAGTTTTTTTGAGCTCTCAATATGTCGAGTTTCGTGCCAACAAAACAGCATTTGCGGGAAGTTTTAATTTACTTCTTTAATTTGAAGAAAAGTGCTGCTGAAGCACATCGATTGGTCTCCGAGGCTTATCCGAGTCATGTTCCATCGGTTTCAACGTGCGAGAGATGGTTTGTGCGGTTTAGAAGTGGTGATTTTGACGTTGAGGACAAAGAGCGGCCGGGCCAAGTGAAAAAGTTCAATCAGATTCGAACACGACAGGTCGGTTCCTCGTCAGCAACGCTAAAATTCCAATTGATACTTTAATCGCTTTATTTGTACGAAACCTCGAAATTATAATAAATAACGGAAAGTAGCCGTTATTTATAATAAACATCCAATCAGCACTTTTATAGTAAATTCACGTGTTTTTCACTCCCACGCGAGATCCATCTTCTTATCGGCGAACGATCCCAGACATTAACTTTTAAATATATTATACCGACGACGGTAATATCCTATTACGCGTTACCGGCGTTACATTTTGGTGGCAGCGGTGGGATATGCTAATGTAGTTGTGATGCGTGATTTGCAACGACAAAGTGACTCTGGACAACTTAAAGTGACTTTAAAGTAACGCCTATGACTCGTGCCCAGACACCAGTGCAGTACGGATGAACCCGACGAATTGGATGCGAAGTCGCGTGGAGTGTAGTAGGTGCGGTTCGACATAGCAGTCAAACCGTTCAACGTCCCGGTTGACGGTGAAACGTCAAGACGTGAATAACGCGTAAAGTATGCCAGCAAGCGCTCATGGCAGTGATCTTGGAATAGACAGTTGGTCTCGTCGGCAACTCGAGAACTCAAACATTGTACGAGGGTCGATCAATAAATAGTTGGCTTGGTAAAGAAAATTGCGTTTTTTTGGACAAAAATCTTTTTATATCTCAACATAATCTCTTTTTAGCTCGATACACTTATTCCAACGATTTTCCAATCTTTTGATGCCCTCCGAATAATACGATTTCGGAAGATCCTTAAAATAGGTCTCTGTTTCGGCGATGAGGTCATCTCTGGAACCAAATTTCTTTCCGCCAAGCCAATTTTTCAGGTTTGGAAACAGAAAGTAGTCGGAGAGGGCCAAATCTGGAGAATACGGTGAATGCGAAAGCAATTCGTATTTAAATTCATGAATTTTGGTCATGGCAACTGCGCACGTGTCAACGCGTGCATTGTCTTGATGGAAGAGCACTTCTTTCCTCGCCAAATGTGGACGTTTTTTCTTCAATTCGTTGTTGAATCGGGTCAGTACGGCTATATAGTATTCGCCATTAATCGTTTTTTTTTGGCGGAAGGTAATCGATGTAGATTATGCCGCGTGCATCCCAAAAAACTTCACCGTGTGTAAACCGGTGTAAACTTCGTCTAGCTCCGCTTTGATTTCATTGTTCGTTTTCTTTTTCAAAAACAAAAATCGAATCACTGCACGATACTCAATTTTTTCCATTTTTGTAAAAACACAAAAGTTGTTTGTCTTTCGATGGCTGTCAAACGCAAACTAAACATCGCAGCGAGCTGAAACTTTGACAACAGTCATGTGAAGGATGGCACTACTGAACGTCGCTATTGATTTCTTTCCTCGACCAACAGATGGCGCAAGACCGACTATTTATTGATCGACCCTCGTATTTTAATTCTTTTTCTAATACTGTAATAAATAACGGAATGTTATTTATAATAAACATTCAATCAACACTTTTATCGTCAATACAGGCGTTTATCTCGTTTACGCGAGATCCAGCTCCTTATCGGCGAACGATCCCAAATAATAATTTTTTAAATATTGGGTTTGGGAAAAAGTTCGTGGCGTCTTCTTTAATAAAATTTAACTGGGTTTCTTGTAGTATGAAAATGAATTTATTTAAACCAACTATGCTCCATTATTATCGACAATGTTTCGCCATTTTTCGGGTAGAGCCATGATGCCTTTAATGAAAAACTTCTAGTGGTTTCTGGTTGAAAAACTGAATCAAGTGGTTTTCACAGGCTTCTTTTGAAAGCAGCTTAATTCCATTGAGAGAGTTCTGCAGAGATCGGAATGAGTGATAGTCGAAGGGTGCTATGTCTGGACTATACGGTGGATGCATCAAAACTTGCCAACCAAGCTCTCGCAATTTTTGACGGGTCATCAAAGAAGTGTGTGGTCGGGGGTTGTTATGATGGAAGACAACACCTTTCCTATTAATCAATTCGGGCCGTTTACTTTCAATTGCTTAGCGTAATCTCTCTAGTTATCCACAGTATTGTTGAGAATCAATCGTCTGACCAACTCGAAGTAGCTCATGGTGGACGATTCCCTTCCCGTCCCACCACACACACAGCATCACCTTTTTTGCCGTCAATCCTGGCCTTGCGAACGCCTGTGACGGCTCAACATCCCTTGTCCACGACCTTTGAGGCTTCCGACTGTCGTACGTGATTCATTTTTCATCACCGGTTATGCCACGTTTCAGAAATGGCTCGATTTCATTGCGTTTCAGCAGCGCATCGCGGATGTTAATTCGGTCTATCATATTTTTCGCGCTCAACTCATGAGGAACCCATACATCGAGCTTCGTTTTGTAGCTAGCTTTGTGTAAATGGTTCAAAACAGTTTTGTGGTCAATGCCTAGCTCCATACAAATATCGACACATCTGATATTGTTTGAGAATGCTTGAGCACTCTGCTGCGCGTAGCTAGACTGCGCACTGCAGGCTAGCATGGGCAACTGCTTGCTGCCGCCACTCAGCACCACGCAGAAGCTGTAAATCTCGCACTAGGTCAGCGTGCCGAGCAACAGGTCGCTGCGCGCAAGCGCTCTACGACTGCTTGGCTAGACGACGGCTGCTTAGTATAACGCAGCCATCTTGCGTTTTGCTCTGGCACGGTTTTCTTTGCCACCGTGTTCGTGCATGATCATAAAAGTTCTGTGCATCCTAACAAGTCTCAAAGTGCAGCTCTGCCGACCTACAGTTTCAACAAACTCTTCGATCGTATCAGCATTGGTATATAGATGTCGGCTCACCAGTACATCATCATTTGGCTCGACTTGTCGTGCACCCAGCATCAGCTTCACCGCGAGGCTAGGTCATGACAGATCTACTCAGAGATTACACACGATTAATATAATCGTGTGTGGTAAAGGCTCACCACATTTATTAACTCATTTTATTCATTGCTTTTTCCTGCATACTTTAATATAATATACGCTATATTTTATTTGTTTTATTTATGTATTTTCATCCACGGCATTTGACAGGTGGAGCAATAAATGCCACTGTAAACCACATCCGTGTACCGCTTATTAATTCACCTGTAACTCTTTACAGTCCATTTCTCTCCACCAACTGAATTCTCGAACAGATATGCTTATCTTGCTGGACTTTTTCAAGAATTTCATCAGCTTTTTCTGTGATTGGACGACCAGAGCGTGACTCATCTTTCACATAAAAATTAACAGAACGAAAGCGAGCGAACCATTTCCGCGCAGCAGATTTTGATAAAGTACCTTCACCGTACACAGCACAAATTTTTTCACAAGCCTGCGCAGCGTTCTTCTCTTTGTCGTAATAATATTGCAAAATATAACGCATTTTTTCATTAATTTTCTCCATTTTCAAACGCAAACAACTTTCCAACCACTGCACCAATTTCGATGTTTATACGCTCACAGTAACGCTCGAAGTGTCACCTTTCCAACGAGCGTTTAGTGGTGTCGCTGCGATCTGTGTTTCCTGACTTATTTGCAATTGATTCCAGCTATCGGGAAAAACGCGACGAACTTTTTCCCAGACCCAATTTTATACCGACGACCGTAATACTCTAAACGCGTTACCTGCATGACAAAATGATGTTGAAAATTAAAGGGGTTTAGCGTTCTGTCACCGTTGAAAGCTCTCTTGTGTACAAAACCGAGTATTATACGTTTCGGTAATTATCCAAAAGATTTGGGATACTTTGCAGTCGTTTTGACCAAGGTTTTAGCATGTGCTCTAAGTACTTCTTGATTCATTTTTGCTCAATCTACCAGTAGAGTCACATCAATAATTTTCACTTTGTGTGAAATACCTTGTACTGGTGCCTCCAAAAGTTAAAACTTGTCTTTCGAACATACAAAATGCACTTCCACGCTGTTCAACAAAATTTTTTCCTGATTGAATACATCATGGTGCAAATGTCCAATTATACCTATGGTTTTGGCGGGTTTGATAAACGCTGATTTTGTCTCTGGACTTTTATTAATCGGATTGGTTTTCGAGCCCGGCATCAAGTCAAAAGTATCAGGATCATCTGCGAATCATGAGGCAGTCAATAAATGTGACTGCTTTGCGGGTGGTCCATAATTCACTAATGTTTCAGTGTATGCACCGTAGGCATAAGCATTTTTTAATGCATAAGAGTTTTTGGTTGAAAAACACGTCTACTGGGTTAAAGAGGCTGTGCAGAAAATAATTAACAGGCGTACCCTGTATACCGGGTCGACTGTGAATCGTACTTTTTCGTTTATTCAAATCATTGTGTGTGCGAGATCCAAATATTCCTCAACGTGTCCAGGTATGACAAATTCGATGAGCCCATCGCCCTATAACGAGGAAACGGGTTTGTAATGAACCCATTGAGATGCTACTACGGACGTCTGCATCGGTGGTGTGGTGAATAAGTCGAGCTCTGACTTCATAAATTTACAAGAATGAGAATTTAAAAAAGATATGTTTAAGCACTTCCAAAAATATCAAAAGCTGTCCTGTTCGTCTTTTTTCGTCTCTTCGTCACTTTTCCCGTCTTCGTCCTCTTATGTTGCTTCTTCTTCTTTTTCTTCAATGCAGAAGAAGTATTTCGCTTCTACCTTTTCGTACTATTAATGTTTTTCCTCATAGAGGTACGTGTATGGTACACGACCGATCAACGACTGCATCGCTTTAGCAGCGCTCGCATTATTATAGTCAGAGCCATTTATATGTAAAGCGATATTGTTCTTATCTTTTCGTTTCAAATTTTCTCCAAATTCTACAGCGCGTCTTTTTAGACTCCTCGAATGGTATATTACTACTCACGTCATCCATAATTTTTAAGCCTGTACGTAATGCCACTCTTCGTGTAGCTTTAGATCCTTTTGTGAATAATGGTAGTACGGTTCTGAAGAGATCACCGAGAAATCTACCGATTCTATGCCCCCATTGATAAGGTGCACCATTAAAAGCGTTGCCTATATGAGCACCACCACCACCAAGAAATTGATTGCCGTAATAAGTCGTATAATAGATGACCATTTTGGCTAAGCGATCCTCTTAAAGTGAAGCGGTTAATGTGCCGTATTCGAATGTGATTAACTTACCCAAATGATCCCTTATATGTATATCGATCGATCGAAAATAATTATTCAGCAAAGGTATGTAATTTGGTGGAGAAAAATATTTTATCTCTGTCGTTCCGTATGTATATTGAGAAGTGTTGTCATTAACTATGCGCAGTTGAACGACCTGTGGGTCGCTCACTCTATAGGGTACGCATAGGTCTGTGTTCAGGTAGACCTCAAACGATACAGGTGGGCAACTGATCCTCACGCTCGAGTCCACGAACGAAACTCAGGTATGAATCCTCGGTTGTTTCCGAGACTTCGCCTAGTGTTAAAATCTGAGTATTCGGCGCATCTTCGTACTCATTCGCAAAACATTTTCCGACTGATTAATATGAGGGCGACACTTGTCTTATTACTTTTCACTAACAATACTACTATAACTACTCGCATTTTTCACATTGACAAGTTGTATACCTGCATCGTGCATACCAGGCAGATTATTTATATTCATTGTCAGCTTTTCGTGACTTTTGTATATACCAGACGGTATATGAGTGCTCGTACCAGGTGTACAAGTATAAAATGCGGATTTTTTTTCTAAAAAAACATGTTAAATGCGGAAGAATGATAAAAAGTGCTGTATTCAAAGCATTCTCCATCGCTTGTTATACATTTTTTCCATCTTTCGGGCAATTTGTGAATACCACGCCAGTAAAAATCTTCCCGTTCTGCTGCGAACCATTCATCGAGCCGTTTTTTCACATCTTCGTACGAACCAAAGCGCTGCTCAGTAAGTGCGTGACCCATCGATGCAAACAAGTGGTAATCGGAAGGAGCCAAGTCTGGTGAGTAAGCCGCAAGGGGTAGAACTTCCCAGCTAACAAGGAAGGATAGTTTGGTGTGCCCCTCCGATTTGGATGAAACTCACGTATGTTGTAGAGCATCGAAAACTAAGAGACAAGTTTTTTTTATCCTCGGAAAAACATTTCTAACGGGTGAAATCGCCTTTCAAAGCTAGGGGTGATTATGCAGTTTCACCCCTGCGAATGAATGTTTTTCTTCAACTTCACGTGGAATTTTTATTGTCTTCAATGAGGAATATTTTGGTTTTTGTTTCATTAAAATCGGTTGACGCCTTCGGGGTGAAACTGTATAATCACCCCTCGACATGCCTAACTTTGAAGGGCGATTTCACCCTTTAGAAATGTTTTTCCGCGGATAAAAAAAAATACGTGTCTTTTAGTTTTCGATGCTCTACAAAATACGTGAATTTCATGTGAGTGCTTCCAACATGTCGCGAACCGGTTTTGCCGTATGTGATGGACCAGTGTCATGAAGAAAAATGACTTTGTGTTGCCTCTTTCGGTATACTGGCCTTTTTTCAAGCCGCGAATAGTTCAAATCGGTCAATTGTTGTTGGTAACGTTTAGTATTAACTGTTTCCCCAGGTTTTAACAGCTCATAATAAACCACGTCCCTCTGGTCCCACCAAACACAGAGCATCGTCTTTCTGCCAAAGCGATTTGGTCTTGCGGTCGATGTGGATAGTGCGCCTGGGTCTACCCATGATTTTTTACGCTTGGGATTCTCAAAATTAATCCACTTTTTATCGCCTGTAACTATACGATGTAAAAACGACTTCCTTTTGTACCGAGCGAGCAAAATGTCACATGTGTTTTTGCGCTTTTCCATTTGCCTGTCATTCAAATCATGTGGTACCCATCTACCGGTTTTCTGAATCGTTCCCATCTCTCGTAGCCGATTGGAAACAGCTTGTTGATGACACAACAAAATGGCGCAATGTCAAATCTTTATAGCGCAAACTGCATTCGTGCGCCATTTGTTGTCTGAAATCCGCATTTCATACTTGTACACCTGGTATACTCTTTATTGTCACACGGTATTCAATGAGTCTTAGTCTCATCTCGTTGCACATACTACTGTGTTCAAAAAGTAAGGTGAATTTTGTTTTAAAATAAAAAATTTTCATTTATTCTTCCAAATCGATTTCGTCCCCCTCGAAATAATCCCCCCTAGCTACAATACACTTATGCCAACGTCTTTTTCAATCTTTGAAGCATGCTAAAAAGTCGTCCTCAGGTATAGCCTTCAATGCGCGTAGCGATTCACGTTTGATCTCTTCAATCTACTCAAAACGATTTCCCCGGAGTGGTCTCTTGAGCTTTGGGAACAGCCAGAAGTCACACGGTGCTAAATCAAGCGAATACGGTGGTTGTGGAGCGACATGAGTGGAGTTTTTGGCGAAAAACTCACGAAGAACCAAACGCGAATTTTGGCACCAAACGCGATTTGACTCTTCTGAGGCACAAATGATCCTTCAAAATTGCTTGCACTGATACAATTGATATTGCAAGCATGTCGGCAAGGTCTCGAATTGTTAATCGACGATTTTCGAGCACCAATTCCTTGATTTTCTTGACGTGTTGCTCATCAATTGACGTCGATAGTTGTCCAGAGCGTTCCAAAACATCAACACGTTCTCTGCCTTCTTTGAAGTCTTTGTACCACTTGTAAACATTTTTCTGTGACATAGTCTTGTCACCGAAGGCCTTTTGTAAAATTCGATACGTTTCAGCGGCGGAAATTTCATTCCGCAAGCAAAATTTAATAGCACTTCTTTGCTCAACAAAATTCGACATCGTAAAAATCGCCAAATTCACTTTTCTTTGTTCACAAAACCAAGCGTAAACTAAAAACTAATGATGATATTGACATGTAATTTGTCACAGATGTCACTAACAGTCCTACCAACTTGAAAAAAATTCATTTGTCCGATTCGGTTAACGCGGGAAGTTTAAATAAAAAATTCACCTTACTTTTTGAACACAGTAGTATTATTTAAGTGTTATGCGTCGTTTGCGTAAAGCTATTCGCAAGAAAAGGCCAGAATTATGGAAAGACAACACTTGGATTTTGCACCACGATAATGCACCGTCGCACACAGCACTGGTTCTTCGTGAGTTTTTCGCCAAAAACTCCACTCATGTCGCTCCACAACCACCGTATTCGCCTGATTTAGCACCGTGTGACTTCTGGCTGTTCCCAAAGCTCAAGAGACCACTCCGGGGAAATCGTTTTGAGTCGATTGAAGAGATCAAACGTGAATCGCTACGCACATTGAAGGCTATACCTGAGGACGACTTTTTAGCATGCTTCAAAGATTGAAAAAGACGTTGGCATAAGTGTATTGTAGCTAGGGGGGATTATTTTGAGGGGGACGAAATCGATTTGGAAGAATAAATAAAAAATTTTAACTTTAAAACAAAATTCACCTTACTTTTTGAACACAGTAGTAGATAATAGATTGGAAAATAATTCCAGAAATTTTTCGCGAGAATAGCGAATTGACAACGGATAAAAATATCAAATTTAAATATAACTACTATATTAATAATAGACGTGAGGGAGTGCGATATAGCCAAACCAGAAGTAATGGCAGATCCTGTCTACATTCATATACTGTAATGAAACGAATTTACACACAACAAGGTTATCCAATGTAAGATAGAAATATATCTAATAATTTATTATTGCGAAATGAGCTCGCATGAGTTGATTGTAGCACATGGGCAGTTAGAATATTTGTCGGATTTGTCATGTTATGCCTGACAACAATTACACATCTCAGGAATATTTAGAATCGGTAACGTTCTCATTACTGCTGTACGTAAAAACCAAGTGTTAATTCGTAGTATAACTTTAGCAGGGTCTATAAAAGACGACGGATCTTATCACAAGTCACAGTATTCCGATCCGTATGGAAGCTGAGACGATGTACTCGTGCAAGGCATGGTTAAAAGCACTCTAATAGAGGATGAAG
Source organism: Cylloceria caligata (assembly GCA_963942595.1). Classification (NCBI taxonomy): domain Eukaryota; kingdom Metazoa; phylum Arthropoda; class Insecta; order Hymenoptera; family Ichneumonidae; genus Cylloceria; species Cylloceria caligata. Next base: position 52,302,002 of record OZ012705.1, on the reverse strand, counting down.
CCACCGTAAATTTAAACACAAATAAAATTAATCTAAAGTCAGGAACAACGTGCCTATTAACGGACCAAAGCTGTATAGATCCCGAAGGACATACTTTTTAGGATTGATTACCAATCGACAATTGCAAATTCAATTGGTACGATGTATTGTACGAAGGAAGGGCGAAAAGAATAAAAAATACGGGTCACACCTATCCCCAAATAGTCTATACTCTTTCCACTCAATGTTATGCCGATATCGCGTAATTGGGATATTACGGTAGTCGAGATAATATTGAAAAGTTATTGTTTTGGGATCGTTTACCAATTAGGAGATAGTTCTCGAGTGATTGTAGCAAAGACACGACTTAGTGGTAAAAAGTCTATGTTGGACTTTTATTATACGTGTAGATAGAAATTATTGAGACGACGGGTTCGTCTCATACACGCGAACATACACACTGAGGCACTGGTACCACGCGTTACCCCACTACGAAGATTAACAAGCTGAGATACACGCAAGACATACACATCGATGCACCTGTACCACGCATTACCCACACTACGAAGAACAACAAACCGAGATACACGCGAGACATATACATGGAGGCACCTGTACCATACGTTACCAAGTCTACGAAGAACAGCGAGCCAAGAAACTAACTACCGTTACTCGAGTTAAGACAATACAACAGCTAGAGTACTAAATAACGTAGGAAAAGGATTCAAAGAAGAACACGTTATATCACGATAAGCAGATATGAGAAATTAACGGCATCGATGGGCCACAGGAGATGGGCTACAGGACGATCACCAAATACAGTAATACACTTTTATACAGGTAGAACATGGAAGATGAGTGGGGAAGCTAGTATAAACGGGTACGAAATGTGACAAGCAGTACAAAGGGGTAGGAGAAAAAAAATTTAGAAGATTCTCCAAAATAGGACTAAAAACCCATAAAAAAGTAGCTAGGGACGCCCCTGCTGTCATTTCGATGCACCGATGCATCGAGAATGCATCTCGCTGATATTTCCACCGCAGCGGCGGTCGGGCAAGCGAGCAGCTAGGATAGCTGGGGGAGCTCAAGCGAGAGCTCCATCTTCACCAGAGGGCCCCGTTGTATCGATATAGGACACGATAGACCAGCGATCGAAGAGTGATAATAGACTACATTTGCGCGTTGCTTGGTTATTGACGTATGATCTAGATTACTGAGGGCGCGAGTAAGCATAGGGTGATAAATTATCGAGAAACAGGGCCGGTATAACAACATTACTTCTTACCATCAGTAGTAATTCCATTTACATGAACCAGAACGGTATCATACCATTTGAGAGATGATCTTATTTATTTAAATTCTCATTTCTTCGCGGACACGATTATATAGGCGTGCGTGAGCCCGGTAAAACTGTCTGTGAGGTGCATGGTTGACATAAACCAAAGAAAAAGATTCAAAAGTATGATTATTATCAATATTCTATTTTCTTTCTCTGTATGGCAATATTATTTATTATGTCTTTTTGGATAAACCCTACTATTACCTAATAATGAAGCTTGAATTAATTTCCTCCCTGCTCGAGTCTGCACTCAACTCTTTCAGGGTAATGTTAACGTTAAATATCATTACAGTATATATATTTGCGTATATAAACTCAAAATTCTTATTTGTCGAAAAACAGTCAGTTTTTGTAGTCACAGTAAAAGATCTCTGACTCTGTCTGTTTGAGAATCCTGATGTTCCGATGTTGTGGACTATAATATATTAAAAGTGGGATAAGTACTGACTCGTGACAAGTGGAAAATAATCAGACAGATGACGTTGAAAGAAAATAGGTCTATATTCACACAAAAATTGCAAACAAAAATATATAAATAAAACTGAGTACTGAATTTACTGGGTAAGCTGCACGTACAATTATATTAATTGCGTGCCGTGTTTAATAAAATATGAGACAGCGTGAAAGCAGGCCGAGCTGCAAAGCACGCCGCGAGGTGAGACGAATAACGATGCACGTATTTGAGTAATTACCGTACACATATTGAGGAAATTCGCTAAAATTATCATTGCGTCACCTTACCGGATGAAACTGAGTTCTGTTGAGCACGATTTAAGGCTGAGAAGATCCGAGTTGAGTTAGGAGAATATCCGACACGAGTAGAAGCACCTGTTGCACGCTTGGCGTTTACTGAGGCCTTTTTTGAACAGCGGTCCGGACGGATACACTATATCATTTCCATTTAGGAATTTTTTCCAATAAAAAAATTATAAAACATACTCAAAGATATTCCTCTTACTGTGAAAAAAAAGTTCAAACCTGTAACCATTTTCAAAAAAAAAAAATCACAAAAACACGCCCTTTTTTCGGCCGCTGAGTAGATGTGACCCCTTAACGGGTTATACGCAGTTATGAGGCAAAAAAAGACGGTTTTTCAAGGATTTATCCTGAAGAGACTTTTGAATTTATCAATGTGAACATTTTTGTGATTATAAAAGCATCTTCAAGAACGTAAACAAATTTTTTATTTATAAAAATGTTGATTATAGAGGGCGCTGCAGGCGATTTCCGGAACCTCCTCTAAAAAAAGACGATTTACGGTGAACATCGTAACTCAAGATCGGATTATCTGAAATCAAAAAACCAAACAAATTTCGTTAATATATTAGATTATCTAGTAATTAATCGTTCGGCTAATCAAAATATTGAATTTTTACAAAATGGCGGCTTCTCAAAAAAATGTTTTCGATTTTTTATGTAAAATTTGGCCTTAAATTGTTTATAAAATGGAAAATAAGTATCGGATTGACAAAAGGAACGATTAATTACTAGAAAATGTATCTGAGAAGATTGTGTTAAAATTTTAGACCGATCGAACAAGCCGTTTTTGAGATATCGTGTTCACCGACTTTAAAAATGCTGTTTTGAGAAAAACGCGTTTAAAGTTTCAAAACCGATTCACACATAGAAAAAAAAATTTTTTTTCAACTTACATAGTGTCGTAGACGACACCATGTAATATGTGGAATAGATTCCAGGGCCACATAATAAACCCTCCATTCCTTCAGCAGCCTCCAGCAATTCAATTTGGTGCTGTCTTCGAGCCATCCTTCCCTCTCGTGTCGCTTCTTGCGCTCTGCGCTTGGATAGCGTAACGCGCTCTTCGTCCTCCTTTTGTACATATGCATGCGCATTGGGCCCCAAAGACAGTCCCATTACATTCATATGGTACAAAAGTGAAATTGAACCTTCATTAAACATACCGGCGGCAATATTTGCGGCCATTTCAACAATTTTTGAGCCACTCGGAATGATTTTCGGCGTAATTTTCCAGATGATTTGGTTGTAACTCTCGTTATTATTTTGTGTAAAGCCGCCTACACATCGTTCCAATAATGTCTCGCTGCTGAGGTCTTCGTAAATTGGACGCACAGCTTCAGCAACATCCGTGGGTAATGGCTGATAATCGCACTCAAATTCGGTCAGTTTGTCTGCTGCTGCTGCTCGCTGCCAAGAACACCATGACTCCGGTCCAACCGGGCACTTCTCGTGTTGTTCTTGATTTGTTCGCGCTTGTCACAGAACGCCGTTCTCTACTTACTTTCATATTGAATTATTATACTATAATTCACAATTATCTTAGAAATGCGAACGAAATATTGCAGAAAATACGGAAACGAACGCACGACTTCACTGCTTGCCTCGGCTGTATATACTGAATAAGCGTCTAGAAACCGTTGAATTTTGCTCTCAGGTACAAGGAAAACACTACTACACTCTCACACAATGTATAAGAATACACTACACAGTTATATAAAAGGAGCAACGGTCCAGGTAAACAGCTGCCACTTGAGCCTCTGCCCCACCTACTTTCAAACGCGCCGAGGCGTCTCTACATATATAGGTATAACTCCGAAAGTATTGCTCGGATCGACTTGAAATTTTGTGTGTATACTTTTGAATATATGTACATTACAAAAATGCAATAAAAAAATCGATTTTTTGAAAATCATAACTGCGTATAACCCTTTAAACGGAGGTAAGAAAAATAGTACTTATATGCACAAAAAGAATCATCCCGTATCTAATCTAATCACTTTATAAAGGGTGATTTTTTAAGAGCTTGAGAACTTTTTTTAAAAAAAAAACGCATAAAATTTGCAAAATCTCATCGGTTCTTTATTTGAAACGTTAGATTGGTCCATGACATTTACTTTTTGAAGATAATTTCATTTAAATGTTGACCGCGGCTGCGTCTTAGGTGGTCCATTCGGAAAGTCCAATTTTGGGCAACTTTTTCGAGCATTTCGGCCGGAATAGCCCGAATTTCTTCGGAAATGTTGTCTTCCAAAACTGGAATAGTTGCTGGCTTATTTCTGTAGACTTTAGACTTGACGTAGCCCCACAAAAAATAGTCTAAAGGCGTCAAATCGCATGATCTTGGTGGCCAACTTACCGGGCCATTTCTTGAGATGAATTGTTCTCCGAAGTTTTCGCTCAAAATGGCCATAGAATCGCGAGCTGTGTGGCATGTAGCGCCATCTTGTTGAAACCACATGTCAACTAAGTTCAGTTCTTCCATTTTTGGCAACAAAAAGTTTGTTAGCATCGAACGATAGCGATCGCCATTCACCGTAACGTTGCGTCCAACAGCATCTTTGAAAAAATACGGTCCAATGATTCCACCAGCGTACAAACCACACCAAACAGTGCATTTTTCGGGATGCATGGGCAGTTCTTGAACGGCTTCTGGTTGCTCTTCACTCCAAATGCGGCAATTTTGCCTATTTACGTAGCCATTCAACCAGAAATGAGCCTCATCGCTGAACAAAATTTGTCGATAAAAAAGCGGATTTTCTGCCAACTTTTCTAGGGCCCATTCACTGAAAATTCGACGTTGTGGCAGATCGTTCGGCTTCAGTTGTTGCAGGAGCTGTATTTTATACGGTTTTACACCAAGATTTTTGCGTAAAATCTTCCATGTCGTCGAATAACACAAACCCAATTGCTGCGAACGGCGACGAATCGACATTTCACGGTCTTCAGCAACACTCTCAGAAACAGACGCAATATTCTCTTCTGTACGCACTGTACGCATTCGTGTGGTTGGTTTAATGTCCAATAAAGTAAACTGAGTGCGAAACTTGGTCACAATCGCATTAATTGTTTGCTCACTTGGTCGATTATGTAGACCATAAATCGGACGTAAATCGCGAAACACTTTTCGAACCGAACACTGATTTTTGTAATAAAATTCAATTATTTGCAAGCGTTGCTCGTTAGTAAGTCTATTCATTATGAAATGTCAAAGCATACTGAGCATCTTTCTCTTTGACACCTTGTCTGAAATCCCGCGTGATCTGTCAAATACTAATGCATGAAAATCCTAACCTCAAAAAAATCACCCTTTACTAATCTCGTATCTCGTCGTGTTTGTGATGATTTATATATATAAATCAATCATCTACGATTTTTTAAAATTGGCGCTGTCGAAGGTATGAGGAAAGAGTGCACCGCGGCGAATTGCTCTAGTGGACAATACTCTAAAGTGAAGCTGCGAAAAACACAAGGGAAGTGGCCGTTCTTTTTTTTTTTAGCAGCATCGAAGGTAAGCCAAAGAAGGAAAGACTTTTTAAAAAATGCAAGTGAGCATGTACAAGTGAGATTATGATCTATATGAAACATGGGTTGGGGAGCTAGGCATAATGACATTTGGCTTGTACCAAATAATACTTTATAATATCTCGTATAGTTATAATATACCGACGCCGTTTAGAGGGTGCGGGGTGCGCGAGATTCAACTCTGTCAGGAGTACTTGGTTCACGAGGGTATAGCGATCATTGTTTATGAATTTCTCAGCTTCAGAAAACGCATTCCGGCTCTGTACGATGGGCGAAAATTCGTACTCTCGGCAATAGGTCAAATCAATCGTACCTCTTTATTCTCTATTACGAGCGTTCTCATCACTGCCAGCCAATATTAAAACTTGCTGGTGCCCTAGGTAGTCGGGAGTTCGGTGTAAATCCACTTATTGCAGCGGTAATAGAGACTCGCAGCCTGAGTATTGCGCAGACTGTAATCGTTCGTTCTTTGGCGTTTTTTGCTTAGCTCATCACAAGGGTGAGGGCTCCGCAGATCTTACCTCTCGTAAATATAGACGGTACAGTGTCTGTAAACCATCGAAAATCTGTAGAGGCTGCTCGCGTATGATTAAAACCATAGTTAAAAAGATGGATGTATGTGGTATATCATTTTGTATTACATACAGGCAAACTCGGCCGAATACTCATGCGTGTTTTATAGCACCTCTTAAGAAATCAGAGCCGCCAAAGGAAAAGAAAAAAAGGCAAGCCTTCGACGAGATTTTTGTTTTATGATTTTGAGACGCAGCAACACGAACAATTGCACGATGCATAAATCGACACGAATTCAGGAGCCGAGTTTAGGTTTTCACAATGCGTATATGGTAGATGACATGTCTCGATATCACAGATATAGAGATCACTTGTGCTCACTATGGTAAATGCAAATTCGTGTTTATCGATGATCCTGTTGGGGAGCTCGTGAAATTGGCATTATTGCAAAAATTTTAAACGTCCATCTGTATTGCTCATAATGCTAGAGGCTTCGACCCACAGTTTATTCTACGGTATCTAATAGAAGTGCTAAAAATACAGCTGCCCTCTCTGATTAGGAATGGTACGAAGATTGTCTCGATGAAAATTGGCAATGTAATTTTTCTCGATAGTCTATTTACCCATGGCTCTTAGCGCTTTACCTAAGGCCTTCGATTTTGCGGATAAGGTAGCAAACGGTACATTTCCGCATTTATTCTACACATCGGAATATCGGAATTACTCAGGTCCTCTACTGACTCTGCATTTTTACTTACCCGAGACGATGTTCTCAGAGGATCGCGAGCGATTTTTAAAATCGTATGAGGGAGAATCGAATCGCGTCGATTATAATTTTGATTTTGCGACGGAACTGGTGCAATATTGTTGTACATATGTTACGATTTTGAGAAGCGTTTGTCTAGCTTTTCGCGAGTTACATATATTTACGTTGCAGAAGCGTGAGTTCCTTTACAGAAGCTTGAACGATAGCATCAGCATGTATGAGAGTATTTCGAAAGAATTTTCTACGGACGGATTGTATTAGGGTGTTACCATCAGGGGGGTACCGCTGAGGCGAAACGCAGTAGCGCAATGCCGTATCGCTCGTATGGCTCGAGCGCGAGCGCAACTGCGTTATCGCTAATGCTGGACGCACGAGAGAGTATGGCCCTCCACCGGCCCTACCAGCTGACGACGGATACTACGTGGAGGCAGGGGTCCATCACATTCTTAAATTTCAGGTCTGCTTTTGACATGGATGTCCGCTATGTTATCGCGTAAATAGAGATGCTCGAACGAAATTCGGTGATACCGTGGATGAGCGATACGAGCGTACCGTTCTTATTTTCGAGGAAATCAGATCGAAACGGTACACTCTAAACGAGATATGGGAATACGATTTTGATAGATTACTCGAGAATAACGAGGAAATGTCGTTATATAGGGAAACTACTGTTCCCTCTAAGTAGAACATGCAGTACAGACATGAACACATCCACGGGCTGCACACACGATGACGCGACTGAGCGGGCGTTTGACGGCACATGGGTCGCGGACGAGTGGAAAAAATCTGTCTCGCTCGGATATAAGGTGACATGTATCGATGAAATTTGGTAATAGGTTGTCACGCAGTATGACTCGAGAATGCGTCGAGGTGGGCATTTTGCCGAGTACATCGACACATTCCTAAAAATGAAACAGGAGGTGAGTGAGCCGACAGCAAAGTGTAGCGATTACAAGGAAGCAATAGAGCCTTTCATAGTGTTGTACGAGGAGTCTGAGGGTATACGCTCGAACGAATTGCTCTGCAGTCAAATCCCGGTGTACGATCTCTCACAAAATTAGCGCTCAATTCGTTCTGGGGAAAGTTTCATCGACGCGAGTATCTCACGAAAACCGTTATCGTTTCACGCGCTCGAAACTAATGTACTTACTAACGAGTCCGGAAATTGAGGTGACGAGTATGCTACGGCTTAATCACAAGATCATGTATGTGAACTATGTAAAGCAACCGCGATGCTATCCAACTATCCCCGACATCGAACGCCATGATTGCAGCATACACGATCGCACAGGCTCGCCTCAAACTATACAGTTCTCTTGAGGGGCTCGGGAGGCGAATATTGTACTGCGATACGCACTTCTGTATTTACGTGAGTCGCCCCGGTAGCAACGAGTATGAGCCCTCAATCCGTCAATTTCTGGGAGATCTCACGGATGAAGTAAGTGAATACGGGTCAGTTATACAACTGACGGGGTAGTTATACAAGTTCGTTCGTTTCGGGAGGACCAAAATTTTACGCATACCTTGGACGTAAACCCGACGGTACGATTATTGAAAAACGTAAAGGAAAGGGTATCACGTTAAACCTTGCAAATAGCCGTCACGTAAATGATGACGCAATACGCTCCTTCATGACAAGAGCTAGGAGCGTACCTATTATTTTTAAATTCGATGCTATTCGACGCACGGAATTCCATCAGGTGGTAACGCGTAAAGAAACAAAATCATGCGAACCTGTTAACACGAAGCGAAATCGGCAGGAGAAGTACTCTACTGTACCGTATGGCTATTGTGAAACACGCTAATTAGTATAACGAAAAAAGTTTGGGTCTGGGGAAAAGTTCGTGGCGTTTTTTTAGTAAAATTCAACTGGTTTTCTTATAGTGTGAAAATGAATTTATTTAAACCAAACATGCTCCATTATTATCGACAATGTTTCGCCATTTTTCGGGTAGAGCTATGATGCCATCGGTGAAGAACTTCTGTGGTTTCTAGTTGAAAAATTGAATCAAGTGGGTTTCACAGGCTTCTTTTGAAAGCAACTTAATTCCATTGAGAGAGTTATACAGAGATCGGAATAAGTGATAGTCAGAGGGTGCTATATCTGGACTATACGGTGGATGCATCAAAACTTCCCAACCAAGCTCTCACAATTTTTGACCGGTCAGCAAAGAAGTGTGTGGTCGGGCGTTGTCATGATGGAAGACAACACCTTTCCTATTAATCAATTCGGGCCGTTTTCTTTCAATTGCTTGGCGTAATCTCTTTAATTGTCCATAGTAGAGTTGAAAATCAATCGTCTGACCAACTGGAAGTAGCTCATGGTGGACGATTCCCTTCCAGTCCCACCACACATACAGCATCACCTTTTTCGCCGTCAATCCTGGCTTCGCGAACGCTTGTGACGGCTCACCATCCCTTGTCCACGATCTTTGACGCTTCCGATTGTCGTACGTGATCCATTTTTCATCACCGGTTATGACACGTTTTAGAAATGGCTCGATTTCATTGCGTTTCAGCAGCGCATCGCAGATGTTACTTCCGTCTATCATGTTTTTTGCGCTCAACTCATGAGGAACCCATACATCGAGCTTCTTTTTGTAACCAGCTTTGTGTAAATGATTGAAAACAGTTTTGTGGTCAATACCTAGCTCCATACCAAAATCGACACTGCCGATATGCTTATCTTGCTGGACTTTTTCAAGAATTTCGTCAGCTTTTTCAGTGATTGGACGACCACAGCGTGATTCATCTTTCACATCAAAATTACCAGAACGAAAGCGAGCGAACCATTTCTCGATACTTTTCTCTATTTTCAAACACAAACAATTTTTCAACCACTGCACCAATTTCGATGTTCTGCCCTTAAAGTAACGCTCGAAGTGTCACCTTCCCAACAAGTGTTTAGTGGTGTCGCTGCGATCTGTGTTTCCTGACTTATTTGCAATTGATGCCATCTATCGGGAAAAACGCCTCGAACTTTTTCTCAGACCCAATATATAGTTTTATGTCTTATGGGTGAATTCGCGATTTTTTAAAATAATTTTTTTTTCTAATTCACGTATCGTATTTACTATGTACAATACGTAAAAAAAATGAAAATATTGATTTATTATGTATAAAATCAAACTTCTACAAACGATACAGATGCCACGTGAAATTATCGGCAATTCCGAGTTACCACACGAGCCTATATCATCCTCGACACCGCAGCGGCATCTCATTTTACCACCCGATATCGATAGCAGCTGCAGCACCAGTTGCTACTGAGCAACAACGAGTCCGAGACCGCACACTCAAACACTCACGGCGGACAATGATATCATCGAGGGGTAGGAGACGGAGAAAAAAGAAGACGAACAAGACATCGCGCAAGTAGAGAACTAACGACACCCCAGCGAATATTAGTCCCCCGCACGGTAAGTAAAAGAAAATTAAAAGAATCCATTTAACTCATCCTAAATTCTATTCTCGAGTAAAAAATTTAATTCAGATGGATGGGAGAGTGGCGAGAAAAAATGTTTTACCATGGCTCGAGACACAGGATTCATATAACACCCATCGTCTCGTGCGACGGCGATTTCCTCGTCATACGTAAAACGTGAGTAATATAGACGATGTATGGGAGGCTGATTTAGCTGATCTTCGCTCGAAAGCTACGTACAACGACGGTTACGTATATCTGCTTATTGTTATCGATGTGTTGAGCAAATATGCGTGGGTCGAATCTTTGCATGACAAAACAAGCGAAAACGTGGTACGTGGTCTCACACGCATACTCGCGCGCAGTAACAATCGTCGCCGGCAGCAATTGCAAACAGATCGGGGCAAAGAATTTATCGGCGCTCCATTTCAGCAAATTCTCAAGAAAAAGAATATCGATTTTCGAGTTGCTCGTAATCCCGATATAAAAGCCTCAATTGCCGAACGCTTTAATCGCACGATAAAGGAGCGAATGAACGCTCAGAATCACCGTCCCTGATAAATATGAGCTCCAGGGATAGCTCTTTCTTTGTCATACTACCGAGCAGCAGTAGTATGAAGTATTTGCCAGATAATATCACGACGACATGATACGACGATGAAATTTATTACAAAACTACGGCGTCAGATACGTTTGCACGGAAAATGGTCTGTTTCTCTTGTGGAAATTGCTCATCCGATGACTCTTTCACCTGTTCCTACTGTAGGCAATCACGTATCTTTTGAGGATGGTGATTGTGATTTATCGGGTTTGAATCTTTTAACACGGAGATGCGTAGATAGCGATCAAGTTGCATCTGGTGTATATCGCTCTATAGACGCTCTTCTGGACAGTATAAGTAAGTTACCACACGTGGCCGGTCATCTGAGCCTTAAATCGCTTCCGAGCCGTCAAGTCGAAGTGGCGCGCCTATGCGACGATCTACGATACCACGATTTTCGCGTATCGCCCGCTATCGCAAGGCTGCTCGGATTCGCGGAAGAGGCCTGTAGGTCTGTGATGATAGAACCGCGTAGCGAATACGCGGGGTCGAGGCCTGCATCTCTCACTGGTGCTATACTAGACAGCACATTTGTATACAGCCATACCTACGAGAGCTATATTACAGGCGAGGTACAAACACTCCTTTCAGGAGTTGTTCGCATTGATGCTGACGACTTTCAGTATGATTCGATAAAAATTAAAGCGTTTTCGGTGCCACGATATATACCTCTCTTGCGCAACGATTTACACTATCGAGATCGATATAAGAGACAAGTTTGGAAATCCTATACCATTCGAATAAGGAATAGGTCCCACGATTGATAACGCCACTATGGATGATATTGACTGTGTGCAGCACGGATGAGGCCGTCGCGAGTACGCCGGAATTAGCTATGTTTATATCGTAACACCTAATTAACGAGGATACGGTATCGGCAGCTTTCTCGGGGGCCTGTTTCGTCGAGTATTGCCACTTTTAAAGAAGGGTGTTCAAACAGTTGGAAAAGAGGCACACCGTGCTGGTGTAAACGTAGCCGGTTATATCCTCGATAGAAATATAGCTGTGAAAGATGCTATTCGCGAGAGAGGGCGAGAATCCGGCAGCTATCTCAAACGCAAGGCCTCTGAAAAAATTGACACTCTCATAGGAGGGTCTGGTTATAAAAAACGCGAAATTTCGCGAACTCCTCATTCACTAAACGAACGTAAACCATGACGTATCTACTGTAAAAAAAGCGTAATAAAGAGAAAAGTAAGAAAGAAGAAGAAGAAGAATAATACCGAATACAATAAGAAAAACAAAACTCGTTAACGAACGATTGCCGATATTTTTGGATAGCTGAACCATGATGGCTTTTCTACATGCGCACTCGGGCAAGTGTTTTAAATCGGAACTTGAATTATTTTCATTTCCACCGACGCAAACAACTATCGAACGGTCCAATTGGGTGTATTATGAGCCGATTTTTTGGTTAATTGATAATTCTCCTATTGAATTTGTTATTCCTGGGCAGGGTGATGAGTATATCGATCTCGCGCGTACTATGCTTACACTACGACTGGTGCGGTCTAGAGATTCATTTTGTCTTGTGAGCGATATAAAGAATGGTCAATGCGGCTTAAAAATTCTCGAAGCAACGTTTTTCGTTCGTAGGACTCTGGCAAAATCTACGGCAAAATATCCGCTTACGAGAGTCGAGGTTATTGGCCGTTTCAATACACTCAGGTGTTCATGGAGAGACAATCGATAATATCGTGCTAGGTCAATTGTCGAAGCGTATAATTATCGGTTTTGTCGATAACAAAGCGTTTAACGCCGACTTCAGCTAGAATCCATTCAATTCACAAACTTACATGATCAATTATCTCTCGTTGTATGTAGATGGTGCTCAAATATCTTCGAACCCGTTACAACCGGATTTTACGAAAAATCATCTGTATGTGGATGCTTTTCAAACGTTATTTTCGGGAACTGGAATACATTCCCTGAACGATGGTAATTCGATCGATCGCGATAATTATCGCGATGGATACTGTCTGTTTGCTTTTGATTCGACACCCGATCTTTCGGCGAACCGCCCTTCACATTGGAATTTAATAAAGTACGGTAGTGTGGGTATAGAGGCACGATTTGAGGACGCGCTTGCTTCAACGGTTAATTGTATTGGCTACGCGGAATATGATAATGTCCTTGAAATCGATGCTTCTCGTCAGGTAATGGTGGATTTTACCCGATAAGCGAAAAAATGTGCTGATGCCGGAATAAAATTGTCTCGTGGTAAGCAGCGTAGAAGCGTCTTTATGAGTAACTAATCAGTCCAATTTGAGCATCTGCACAGATTAGACATGAAAATGGATATCGTCGTGGATATACAGGGAATCCGTGGTAAAAACTCGGAATTTATTCCGAAATAAATTGCCGTGGTAGCAGTTGATAGACCGTACTTTACTCATTGGATCGTCGCACCACGGTATCACTTTGCCGAATTACCACAGAATTTGAGAAGATAGAATAATTTTCTCTCGAAATATTTCGACGGTCTTGCATTGTACGAGAGCGATGTGAGCTGTAAACAAGCATACGCTCACTTGCGTGAAATTTCGTGAAAATCAAGACGTATCTATACACGCGGTAACAAGAAGGCTGTACTTCTTTGCGATAATACGAGTCGTGAAATGTCGAGCCAGGAGGATGCGGAGGGCGCACCATCGTACACATTTATGCTGAAATCTTTGGAATCGAAGTTATTGACAATATTCTTTTGATATAGCATTCGCACACTCCTCTAACTCCGCAATCTTGCATCTTTAAGCCCGACATCAGCTCTTTATCCTGAATGAATCTTAATCTTCAGAATGCCTGTGTCGGAATCTCCTACGCCCAGTGTGTTCACAATCCGGTGTATACTTGATTTGGCTGCCAATGCCCTGTGATTTACTCTGATTCCATGCATGTTGGATGACAAACTCGCTGTTGCCACCACGATGTTATTCTCTTCAATTTCGTATCCTATATCTTACGCAATTTCATATTTCTATTCTATGCAATTTTGCATTGTTGCTTCTTGAACTGAACCGTATGTCCTTATTCTGTGAGCTTTTTCATCGATAGTAAATTTTCTGTCAAATTTCGTACGTACAGTACGTCTTTAGTCTTGACATTAATCGCTTTACCACTCTTATTGAGACACTGTAGCTCACCAAAACCGACTCCCAATACTTTTGCGCCAACGCCATTGGCTGATCCCGCATCACGACCCGCATGTTCTTTCGCTGCAGAACACCGAAAAACCTCTCGTAATTTATCATCTGGCTCATTGCGCCGGAATCGACATACCATGTGTTCTTTTGACTCTTAATTTCGTGAACACTGAAGCTAACTGATCCTGCAAGCTCGTTATCGTGCTTAACCTCATTTGATTTTTCTATCTTCTCTGCATTGGCCTTCCACTTTTTATATTTGGAGCAATCTTGCTTAAATATGGAGAAAAAAGATAACCAGGGCAACAAGTACAATGTGGTCACAATTTAATGTACATTTATTGACCCATAATCAAAGACACTAACAAACTTTATTTTGGATGTTTAAAGCTTATGTTAACTATCAGATAATAATCCCCCGATGGAACCGGATGAAATACCAAAAATTAGTGTAACAGGAATATTTTATGTAAATTTATTCATTTGAGTTCCGTTAGTAATACTCACAAACTTTATTTTAAGTGTTACCGATTGAGTAAACTATAATAAACGACAAATTAGACTGAATAAATATTGTGACCGAATCTCTTGTATGTATGTATGTTTTTGTTTAGCCAGGTTTCCCCCTGGGAGCTCATTCTCAATGGAACATTGCTCCCGGGCCCCTTTAGGGCAGCTACTACTACTGCAGGGAGGTCCAGATTCGCTTCAAGCGCAAAGCGCAGAAGCTTTTCCGTGCCTATCTCTGCTAGGTTGAATTGTTCGATACGCTCCGCGTCGGAGATCCTACATCTAATCTCATTCAACGCTTCACAATCTGTAATAACGTGCAAGGGAATATCTCTTGCCGCATTGCATCTGGGGCAGTCAGCGTTAGTTGACAGCCCTATTTTGATTCTGTGATAGCCCATGTGCTAGTGTCCTGTGATTAAGCATTGCTCTTGTGTGTAGAAGGCCGGGTTCTTTGCCCCAGATGTCCTCGAGAGTTGCCTCGGTCCATCCGCGGGTGATCTCTTTAACCACCCCGGCCTCCACACCCAAATAGCACGCCTCGCTGTGTGCCGCTCCACGGGCTGCTCCACAAGCCAGGGTGTGCGCTTTTTCGTTGCCCTGGATTCCTGTATGGCCAGGTACCCAGAGGAAGTTTACTTTGTTTTCGCTCGCCATCAGAGAGAGCAGTTTCCTACAGCGGCTGGTCGTTCCCGAGGTCACTAGATGTTTATGCAGTGCCCTAAGCACGACCTTGCTGTCCGTACATACCATATATAGATGTGTTGGCTCGCGTAACCCTTGTCCAGTATAATTCTGGCACAGGTCCACACCGCAAACATATCCGCTTGGAATACGGTCGTGTGGGGTCCCAGGGCGATGGAGACGCTCGTCCGTGGTCCCTCACTCCATATACCAGCTCCCGCTCCGCTCTCCGTTTTTTCCCCACCCGTGTAAAAGACTAAGCCACCCGGGGTTAACAAGCGTTTTTCATTCTCCACTCAGACTTGCTTTTCTGGGTAGAGAACTTTGTATTTGTTGCTGAAGATGAACTCTGTCGGGCATCTTTCCCCGCCCAGCTCGAGGAGACCATGCAGATCTGTAGCCTCTCGTAGGACGGCAGAATATCCCAGCCGAGCCTCCCTCCACCATCCTCTTCAATGCAGTCTTAGTGCTGTATTGCGCGCGTTCACTATCGCGTTAACGTAAAAAGGTAAAATATTTAAGATAGCACTCATCGCCATGGTTGGGGTCGTCCGAATTGCTCCGGTGATCCCTAGTCCCGATAGCCTGAGTACCTTATTCAATGTTCTCCTGTTGAAGTCCCTTTTGAGCTAGGGCCACCATACAACAGACGCGTAAGTAAGTTGGGGTACCACAATGGCATCGTGTATCCACTTCACCATTTTAGGTCTTAGTCCCCATGTTCGTCCAAACATCCTCCTGCAGGCCCAGAAGGTCGCTATCACTTTCTGTGCCTGCTTCGTGATGTGGCTCTTCCAACTAAGCTTACTGTCCAAGGTTACTCTGATGTAGCGAACCTCGTTAGTAGTCCTTAGTTCAGTGCCGAAAATTTCAGGGGGCGTTAAGTTGATACGCCTCCTTCGTGTAAAGAGTATCAATTTGGTTTTGGTCAAATGAATCCTCAGACCTTTACTCTGGCACCAGTTTTGTACGAAGTGCAGTGCCTTTTGCATTCTGCTCCTCATACTTTCTGAGCCACAAAAGAGGTGAAATCACACCCCCTTGCGGGCATCCACGTCCGACCCGAGCCTTGACGCTGGTTCCTGGGAGACTGACAATGACGATTCTCGTGCTCAGAATGCTGTGTATCCAGTTTACGACCATGTCGCAAATCCCGAACACCCTCGCAACTGAGCATATTACATCAAAGGCGATGTTGTCAAAAGCTCCCTCGACATCAAGAAAGACACAGGGTAGAGTCTCCCCGTACCAATGCCCTTTCAATACCCCCTACGAGGTAGTGTACGGCCGTCTCCAGGGATTTTCCCTCCTGATATACATGTTGACACTCGTTGATGGGTACGCTCCTCAACGGTCCTCCCTTATGTGCCTGTCTACCAGTATTTCCATCGTTTTCAGGTCAAACAAAATGAGGCTGATTGGACGAAAAGCCTTAGTAGTATCGTAGGCTGTCTTCCCCGGTTTCGGTATGAAGAACCCTTACCTCTATCCAGGCTCGTGGTACATACCTTAGCGCTAGGCAGGCTCTGTACAAGAGCATCAGGTGCCTGGTCAGGTCCCCCCCCCCTCCTGCAGGAGTACGGGGAAAATCCCATCTGCCCCCGGGCTCTTATACTTGTCGAACGAGCTCATCGCCCACTCGATCCTGTCTAGCGTAACGATCTTGCCTGCTGTGGTCCAGTCCCTCAGTTCACCCGTGACTGGTGCCTCCCTCGAGGGTTAGCCCCCGGTCACTATTACGGACTCAGGGTAATGTACTTCCAACAGGTGTGAAAGGATGTCCTCCTGCCTCTCGGCCATAGTCCCATCGGGACGTCGGAGTCTTCCTATTTCCTTCCGTGGTTCTGTGGAGAATATCCTGCGGAGTCTAGCCACCAAAGATAGGTTGCTGTTCTCCCCACAGAATCGCTCCCAAGCCCTCGCCTTGGATTTGTTGATGAGTTTCTTATAGGTGACTTGCGTCACCCTGTACCTCTTCCAGTCAATTTGTTTCCCGGTTTTTAGGGCCTTTCTCAAAAGTCGGCGTGACTTCTTCTGGAGTGTGCTTAACTCCCCGCTCCAACACGTTACTTGCTTGTCGTTTCTGCGAGTCTTCGGAGTAGTAGGCTGAAGACAATCTAGCGGTGGTCCGAGAGCATGTCCTCTTCGTCCACCCGTCAGCCTGTCAACCACTGTTCCACCCTGCGAGTCCCCATCGTCAGATCAATCACCTCCTGTCTTCTGGAGGTTACAAATGTCAGACTGGTGCCCTTATTCAAGATGGAGAGCTTCTCTGCAGCGAGATACTCGAATATCGCAGTCTCTCTTGCGTTAGTGTCGAAACTTCCCCAGACCAGGTTCTTAGCGTTAGCGTCACATCCTATGACAGGTCTATTCTTTTGCTTCTTCAGTGTGCAACCAATTCTCTGAGCTCCCTTGTAGGTGGGAGCTCCGAGGAGTCATAGGAGAGGTACGCCGAGCATACCATAAGGCTAGTTTTCGCACCCCCCACTATCAACTCCATCGGTGCCGCTGCCAGATCTCTGGTATAGAACCTGTCCATTCTCAGGGCATTGTATCTTCTGTTGACGAAGATACAAGCTCTGGGTCTTGGCCCTGTCCCCTCTTCCGCGTAGATAAGTACGCCGTTGTTCTGTATTATTCCTTTTACGAACCCCCCGTAGACCTAGGGTTCTTGTATCAGGGATACGTGTGTGTGCCCCGCTGAGAGGTTCCTGCTGAGGATTGCAGTCGCCGCTTTGCAATGCTGCAAGTTTATTTGCGAAAAGTAAGTACCCTCCGATGCCATAGGGCCACGGTCTTCCTTCTTTCGCGTACTTCTACGTTGGGGCCTACGTATTAGGTCCCTGACCCAAGTCCGCCACCCGGTTTGTTCCCAGTGAGCGTCCGTTGGACGCCCTTTCGGTTCCCGAACAGTCCGGCTTTTTTATAAATAATTCTATTTTTGGTCCCACGAGTAGTCAGGAAATAAACAGTCCGTCCCCGCAAAGCCCGTTGTGTGGGTAAGGCTAAAATTATAATAGGATGTCGCCTGGTGCCCCAAGTGCATCGTTCAGGATACTATTCCCTAGTGCCACTCAGCCCTCGGCACGATAGCTTACACCTTGGCTTGGGAAGCCGGTCCGCGGCCAAGCTTTAGGTTTGGCTTGGGAAGCCGGCTGCTATCTCGGTTGGTTTCCCTTATAGCAACCGCCATAAGCCCCTGATCCAGGCTCCGGCCGTCGGTCAGGCGAACCGTTTCCTGGCCGCGGTTTGGCGTGTTACCAAGGTCCTTCCCCTATCCGCCACCTGAGGCTGCGCCTGGGTCGGTACTCAACCTCGGTGCGGGTTCTCCCATCGGTGTCGGTACCCCCGTGTGTTCGACTCCCCAGAGGTCCTCGAAGCCCATTGGGCTCCCCGCCCCGACCCGGGGAATACGCTCCGCCTGGACCAAATCTCTTAATTAAGGGAGGGTTCGGGTCGACAAAGAAAATTAAAGAGCGGCACATAAATTTGTGAAATAACAATGCTGCTCTATTCAAAGTGACGAAAAACAAAAGAGAACCAAAAAGAGAGTACATATAATTAATCCGCTAATACAGGGCCAAAATAAAAACAATAAAGATAAGCGAACTCAAAAATAAAGGCGGGGGAGGCAAAGCTATTATAACAATTAAGAGGGGGGGGAGGGACAATGTAACAAAATAATAGCAATTATTCAAAAGCAGGGGGGGGGGCAAGCAACAACGCAGTCTTGAAATAATGATGCACGATCCTAACTCAATTTACGCAAGATAATCTCGAACAATAACAAGAAACTACAACTAATCACATAGTCTCGACATAGCAACGCCTAATAATGTCAAGATAATAACGCAAAATAAGATCTCAATAACAACACCACAATAATCTCGAAAGCATAACGCAAAATAATAACTCAAATAACATAAATGATGACAAAATGATAGAAAGAAGCTAGACTGGAATATTTGGTGCCAACTACGTAACGGCGTAGCTCCGTTAACTCGAAACAATAGTTTGTACTCCATAACGGTGGGACTAGCTGTTTGGACTAGAATAATTGGTAATCCACCAAAAAAGGTACGGCAGGGAGGGTTCGAAGGGGACAGAACACTAAATGATTTAACTAAATCTACACTATTACCACTCACCACACGCACTAACGATCGTTATTCGATAGCTAAAAATGGCGATGCCGGCAACACGTGTGTTGAGCCACGGAATTTGACATGACATTCCATTACACTACATCACATTTCGTTCAAGATAGGAAACAAAGTTCAATGCTCTATCGCTCGAACGTTACCAAACCACTGAGGAACGCTGACACAGCATGAGGACTCGCCTGGCGAACGACGATAGGCTAACGCAAGCAATTGCAAAGAAATTATTGACGGTAAACGCAGTTAGCAACTGCGTTTACGATAATCAGTCTAAAGGTAGATTCAAGATAGATTGGTTGGTTCCTCGTCGGAGACCCGAGAAGATCGAAACCTTATATTTAACACTTTATTTTATCCTCTGTGTATTGTAATAAATAACGGAAAGTTACTCGATATTTACAAGAAATTCTGAGTTACTCGTTTTTTTATAAACGCATGTGGTTTACTCCATTCACGCGAGTTTTATTTCCTTATCGGCAAACGATCCCAATAATAAGTTTCTAAGTATGATTCCGTTGACTATAATATTCCAATTACGCGTTACCGGCATAACATTCTGGTGGCAACGGTGGGTTCTGCCCGAGTTTACGAACAGTGAAAATAAAGTGACGACCACCACTCGTGCGAAAGTCACCAGGGTAGTACGTGAAAACCCGAATAATCTGTCACGAAATCGTGCAGTGTCCAGCCGGTGCAGTTAGACACAGTTGTCAAACTGTTGAACCTCCGAATTGACGGAATACGTCAAAACGCGGACAGTAACGCACAAGCGTGTAGGCACATTCTTGAGTGAGTGAGGTTGTGAGGAAGTCGTCGCCCAACAGTTAGTGACGCACGGAAGGATGAACCCAGGAACAACCAAATCAATGGATCAAGGGCGTCGGGAAGGACGTCAACGATCAACAGCAGAGGGGACCTACTCGACGACAAATCAACAGCACCCATAGAACAGGGCCATGAAATGGATCATCTGCAAGACTATCATTCTGTAAGTGGCGGTTACATTTATTACTATTACGTACAGCCTAGCCAACTCCAAAACCAGTTAAATCGCGCTCGATTGATAGATAAAATGCAAAAAAAAAAAGAGAATATTTTTTAAGTAAAGCCAATCGCGTAAGTCGCCACATGCCTGGAAATAGCAACGCGAGACCGACACGAAAGGAAAATTCATTAGATTTTACGTTACCTACCGAAGATGTGGTAGGGATGTTCGATTCTCTAAAAAAAAATCGATTCTCGAATCGATTCTGAATTGAATGACGAGAATCGATTCTCCTTAAAAATCGTGATGAAAGAATCGATTTTGCAAGAATCGATTCAAAAATCGTTAAAAATTATTTATACATAATAAAAATATACGTAATGAAATATTAAGCCGTAAACCTTTGTAGTAATTTTTATTTTCGAAAATATTAATTAAAAAAGTATACAAAATAATTAATATTTTTTCAATTGCAAGTTTTTTATAGACAACGAATTCAGGAACAGTACCTGTTGTAGATGGTCAGGCGAAAGGCGGCTTCTGTGATCCATTAAAATATTTCCGGCCCTTGAAAACAGTCGTTCAGACGGCACGGATGTAGCAACGATTATCAAGTAAGTTTTTTGGCGATCTTACTTAGACTGGGATATATTGATCCGTATTGTTTTAACCAATAGAACATTGGGTTATCTTTACGATTAATCAATGGTTGATCCAAGTAGTGTTTGCGGTCAGTTGGAATTTCATTCTGGTGCTGTTGCGTAGCATTTATTGTTTTGATTTTTAGGTCATCGTGATAGGACCATAGGTCATCAGCTGTTTCCGAAATGTCCATGTCACTTTCGGCAACTGCATCAGTAGATGAATTCGTATTCGTATGATCAATTTCTCTTATGAATTTAGAAATACGGCCGATTGCATTTGAACATGGTAAATGGTGATTAAAATGTAATGTTTTGAACCTAGGATCTAGGATTGTTGAGATTGTCATGATAGAATTACTCTCTATTTGCCCAAATCTCGACGAAATCGATTGTTGAAGACTGTTAATTAAAGAAAGCGCAGTTAGCGTTTTCAGTTTCTAGCGAAGTTCTTCATTTTTATTTTTCAAGCAATTGATTAGCGGAATTATTTTGCTGGCCGTGACAAATTGTTCTCCACATAATTCCTTTGTAACTTTTTCAAGTGGTTGCAGTACCTCCATTATTTCGTTTGCCAGCTGTAGTTCGGATGCAGTCAGCATCGCGAGTGAATCGGGGATATTTAATAATATCGATCCAACTTCTTGTTAAAGTAAAATGAATCGTTGTAACATGTAGAAGGTTGAGGCCTAACGTGTATCAATGCTTTGGATTAACTTGAGGTGAGTGACCTTCCGCAAAGCAGCAGCAACCGTACACGACTGTTTGAAATAGGTGACAATTCTTTTTACTTTGGCGCACAATGTAATCGCATCTGGAAACTTCATTGTATCCTCAGCGACCAAATTAATTGAATGTGCAAAGCACGAAATATATCTGGCCGGTCCAAAGGTGTCTTTTACTGCTTTCTTCATATTCGATCCATTGTCAGTTACGAAAACGACTATTTTTTCATCAGCGATATGCCAATTCTCCAAAATATTCTTCATCCATTTTCCGATGACTGTCGAAACGTGTCGCTCTATTAGTTCTGTCACACCAATCGTGGTGGATTGCAATTCGCCTTCGAATTCGTAATGAACAGTCATCCCTAAATACCCAACAGTATTAAGAATATCGGTCCAGATATCCGCCGTTACTGATAAATCATCTATTTTTGGAGAATGGCATTCGTGATTTCTCCTGCTCGTGTACGTCCATCTGAAAAAATAAATATCATGCATTTTCGTGCAAACGTGCGATAAAGTCAGAGTTTTGTTGTTCTTAAGAATGTTGACTATAGAAATTCTTAGGCAAGCGACCGTGTAAATTTTAACATTTACGAGGGTCGATCAATAAATAGTCGGTGTTATGCCGGTACCGAGTTATTGGATTATTCGGTAGTCGGTATAATATTAAAAGTTATTATTTTTTGGGATCGTTTGCCGATAAGGAGATGGATCTTGAGTAAAAGATGGAAACGCGAATTTATATAAAAGGAAGTATTTATTATAAGCAACGGTAACTTTCCGTTGCCTATTTATATATCAAAGTAAGAAGTACAATAATGCGTTGTTTCGAGTATTAAACGAGGAACCAACCGTTCTCTTTGTAATCTAATTTAATACTGTCTTTCCGTAAAGCAGTTGCTAACTGTCTTCACGAAAATCCCTTAATTCGCAATTTTAGCGTTAGCCTATCGTCGAACGCCAAGCGAGTCGCTCATGCTGCGTCGGCGTTCTTGGGGTCGTTCATACGATCGGGCATTGGACTTCGTTTCTTGTCTCGAACGAATTCCAATATTTCTTTACTATGGAATATTCCCGAATATACTAAATACGGAGTGGAATATTCCGCGGCACAACATCCCTCCCCCCTTAAAAGGAAAAATTTTTTCTTTAAACATTTTTTTCTTCGATTGGTTTCTCGTTTGAAGTTATATAACAATACAATAAAATTTTTCATTTTTTCATTTGTAACGATGAAGTTTTTCCTTTTGCTTCTTATCGTCTTTCGTGCCGAGCGAGTCGTTCTCGGTTGCGGGGACATGTGCATAACCTGGCCAGCTCGGATCGCGGTTGCTCTTTTGGCTGTTGTCGTCCGATCGGCTCGAGGTTGATGTTTACCTCGGCTGTTGCCGGGGTCGTTGCCTCGCTTGTCCTTGTTGGTGTTCGGTTTCGTTGATACCTATAACATTTAAGCAGAACATAGCCAACCAAGGCTATTGGTGCTACTGCACCCAGTGAGTAGAAACTCATATTGTGGATGTGTTGCATCCCGTCTCCGGCAGTATTGAGGTTGTCCATGATTTGGTCGGCTCGAGCTCCGAGCTTTTGAAGCTCTTCCGGGGCTCGCAGCACGCTCTGCAGTGGAATTGTCCTCTCGGTCTGCGTAGGGGGCGCCTGGGCTTCAATTTTCGTTAACGTTAAATTGAACGATGGGAGATAGTTTTCCCGGATAATCTGTGAGGTCCGCCCGATAGTTTTTATGCTGAAATCTTGGGCGGTTACTATACATACGCCTACCAAAGCCAGTATGCCTGAATTTTTCTAAATTACCATTACTATGTATGACATGTTTTCCTTCGTGCTTTTTCAATTAAACAAGTTTTCATTTTACCTTGTTTCTCTTATTGGAGTTCCTTACCTTGCGCTTTGTGGAGCTCCCTACCCGCCTTTATTTAGCTTTTATTTCATTTTAGTGCTCTATAAAGTGCTTCAGGCGGTTTGCATGCACTGCCTGAGTTTTTCGTTCCTTTCGGATGACGTAATTGACGGGGGGCCTCTTTTCTACTATTTCGTGAGGTCCCGTCCACTTCGGGGTCAGCTTGGCTGACCGCCCCCTGCGCACCGTCTCGTCGCGGAGGAGTACGCGTTCGCCGACGCGGTACTCCTGCACCTGTGCGCCTTGGTCGTATGTAGTCTTCGACCGTCTTTTCGCGCTTTCCAGGTTGTCTCGTGCTACAGTCCATGCGGCGCGTAGTCGTTCGCGTAACTCTTGGACGTAGTCGTCGTACGCATAGGTACGGCGGGGCTCCTGCTTCACGGCGGTCGGTAACTCCGCATCGCGTCCGTATACCAATACATGGGGTGACAATCCGGTCCCCGTATGTGGAGTGGTGTTGTACGTGAACATCGCGTACGGCAGCCACTCGTCCCAATTACCTTGATCCTCATTTATGAAATTTTTCAGATATTCAGCGAGGGTGCGATGCGATCTTTCTAGCGCGCCATTTGATTCTGGATGGTAGGCCGTCGTTTGTATCTTCTTGATTCGGAGCAGTCGACATATCTCTTTGAAGGTCGAGCTGAGGAATGTCGTGCCTTGATCCGATAATATTATTTCCGGTGTCCCGTGCCGGCAAATCAATTCGTCTACGAGCGCCTTTGCTACTGTCGAAGCCTCTTGGTTCGGCAGTAGAATCGCTGCGCTGTATTTGGTAAGTGCGTCTTGAATCGTAAGTATATATTTTTTCCCGTTGACGCTTTCCGGTAGCGGTCCTACGATGTCGACCGCAACTTTTTCGAACGACCTCGATGGGGTGTCAGTTACCACCATCGGTACTCGTTCCCTTTTCCCGATTTTATTTTTCTGGCAGGATTCGCAGGATGTTATATATTTTTCCAAATCCCTTCTTATGCCGGGCCAGTCGTACTTGGTCCGGATCCGATGCAGCGTACGCCTGATACCCTGATGCCCTCCTATGGGGGTGTCGTGGTATTCTTTTATGATTTTCATGCGATCTTCGAGGAAGGGAATGGCTACGCCACTGCGGCAGTCGCTGCGCTCTTTCGTAACACTGTCTCCGTCTGTGCTGCCGGAGGTTCGCGGGCTGTGGCCCCCGCCTTGCCTCGCTTCCTCAGCAGGCTTGTGCGGTGCTCGGCCCGCGGTTTCTGCACTCGGTGTGCCCACCGGTGGCTCCGCCGTTGGGTCGCTCTCTCTCTCGAGCGGCCTTGCAACGTTTGCCTTTCGCGGCCTTCCGCGCTTCGCGGGTCCGCCATGCTGTGCTGGGCCCGCTCTATCCTTGTTAGCGGTGCTCGCAGACTTACCAGTGGCTTGCGTTGCTTGCTTGCGTGGTCTGCCCCTTCCCCGACCGCACGGCTTTTCGGTGGGGCTGTGGGGTTCAGTAGAGCGTTCTGCAGGCACGCTGCGAATCTCTCTATCCTCTTCTGGCGCATTGGCCAGCGTGGCCTCTCTCTGCCGCGTTGCTAGGCTGGCCCGGGGTATTCTTGGCTCTTCGCTTTGTGCGGCTGTCCGTACCCGGGCGCTTACTGTCCTCGTCTCTCTCGCGGGCGAGCTTGACCTCTCGCTCCAGCGAGCTACCATGGCTATACGGGGTATCTTCGGCTATCCTCTTTGCGTGGTCTTTCGTTGTGCCTACTTGCCCCGTCGTGCTGTCCTCTTTCGACACACGGACTTCGTTCTTCGCTCTCGCTTGCGCCCTCGTAGTAAGGCATATTCGACTTAGCGCATCTCCATTCGTATTGCGCTTTCCTGCCTTGTACTCAACGTTAAACTCATGTTCCGCCAATTTAATTTTCCAACGCATCAATCTCGAACCTGGATCCTTTACTCCGAACAGCCAGGTGAGCGGTTGGTGGTCCGTCACTACTGTGAAACGGGTACCTTTAATATATGGCCGGAATTGAGCTAGGGCCCATACTATCGCGAGTAGCTCTTACTCCGTGTGTTACTATGTCGACGAGTTATACGGGTTGCCTTGGGTATCCTCGACTCTCCGCTTTGTGCGGCTGTTCGTATACCCGATTGCGCTATCATTCTCTTTTTTGTGGGACTGTCTTTCCTGTCCCACTTGGGCTCGTGTGGTCGCATATATGCGACTCTGAGCGTCTGCATCAATATTTCTTTTTCCGGCTTTATGCATTTTACCGGACCCATGCCCCGATTTTACGGTCTTCCCAGGCAAGGGTTGCGATCCTAGGTCCTTCGATCCGACCTTAAAAGGGTGCGCGATCTTGCACCTCATGCGTGCGCTGTCGCTTGTTCCCTCGTAGTTGGAATACACCGTTGTATTCGCACTCTATTCCTGCGCGAGCTGCTTGCTTTTCACTGCTGGGGGGCACCAAGTCGGGCTTCCGTTGGCGCTGCGCAAACCGTTTGGCCTTCTTCCCCGTGCTCTCTGAGCTAACGCGCAGTGCCTTGACCTGGCGGCTACGTACGGTCTTCGCTATCTCCGACGGCTCGCATGTCACCGTCGGCTGTTGCACTTCCCCGTCGTGTTTAGGAACCTTTAGACTCACTCTTTTGGTTCTTGACGGTGTGACACGGGGTCTCTCTATGATGCCTCGGCCGATCCTACTCCTTGTAGGTAGTCTGAGAAATTTATTTTTCTTGGCGGCATCCATGTTAGGCCCGTTTCCGGAAGGAAGATTTTTCTCTGTAAGCAAGCCTATGTATTTGCACGTGGCGGCAGTTCTACTGCGTGGTGACGAATATATCCTCGTCGCGCCGTCCCTTAGCGGCATGCAGTGCCCATACAACTTGAGCATCTCGCCATGCAGGATGTCCGCTTTATGCTGCTTGATAAAGTCCATGCCGAGTAATCCGTTGACCTTCAACGGCACATTGTTCGGAACGATATAGAACCAATGCTCTACATTTAGAGCCGGTGTCTCGAGTACAATTTTAGCTATCCCGAGGGGGGTGAATTTTTCGCCCGCTACCCCCTGTAATTCCACGGAGCACCTGCTCACCATGGTCTCGGGCTTGAGACAGCCTTCCTGGATTATGCTGCACTGCGCTCCGGTGTCCGCTTTGAGGGTGAGTACCCCGGTCGTGGCCAACGGTGCATGGATATCGAAGTCGCTGGCGGTGGCGCTGGACGCCGGCAGCGTTACTTGCAGTAACTGCAGCGTGGTTTTCCCTTTTCTGCACGCAGGTTTCTGCTGGGCCGCGAGCGTGTTTATCCTCATGGTTCCCAGCGGGCTGGCATCGGTCTCTGGTCGACTCGTTCCGGAATTGACCGTAGACTTTTCACTCTGACCTCCGGAGTTCCTTGGACGTCGATTATGCTGTGGCGTCTGTGCTGGCTCGTTCTTATTTTGCGACAGTCTTTTCCGGCAGTCCTTTTACATGTGGCCTTTCTTCTGGCAGTAATTGCAGGTTATTTCCACATTGTGGATTGACTTGTTTTCACTGGGTACTGGTAGGCTTACTCGTCCCGTATTCTGGGTGCAGTCTCGAGCCATGTGTCCAGTATTTCCACAGGTGAAACAATTTTCGCTCTGCCGGGATGATGCGCCTTGGGACCTTCTGGGGTGGCTTAATACTCCACCTACCCCTCCCTTTGGCTGCACCATATTCGTGATCTCGATGGCTCCTGTAACGGACTGGTGGAGGGTGGCGTAATTACGAGATCTCACCAGAATTTGGACCTGCCCATGCAGTCCATTTCCGAAGTTGGCCTGGGCGCTCTTCCGTGTTATTTTTTCGACGATGCGCATCTCCAACATCGAGGTGAGTTCCTCGCAGAGTTTTTTTATTATATCGACGGGGATACGCTCAGTCCTGGCGGCGTATACCGCGATGTCCTCACCCTGGCCCTGCCGAAGGGAGTTGAACTCTACTTGTAACGCAGGCAACGACTTCCGCTTTCCGTACAGGGCCTCCAGCTCGGTTTTAAGCTGCGCTACCGAGAGGATGACTTTATGCTTCATCTCTCTGGACGCCCTTCCCTCGAGCTTGCTGCTAAGCACCAGTTCCAACAGGATGTCTTGATCCTGGGGCGCTTCTCTCTTGAAAACTGTCTCGCACGATCGCAAGAAGGCATCTAGTTCGTCAGCGTTGCTGCCGTCGAAGCGCTTTATAATTTTCAAGGTCAGCCCCAGGTCGAGTGTCCGACTTGGTGTTTCCGACACCCTCCGTTGTTCCCTTTGGAACACGGGATCCGCAGGGGGATAATCCGATTCCTCAAATCGGGTTTGCCTCGACCGCGGACGTGGTATCGGACGTTCTTCCAACCCTGTATTTCCCAGCCTCCGCGATAGTTCGGCGTTTTGCTCTCGTAGGGACCGGATGAGTTCGTACTCGTCCGCACCCACCTCGTTGAGCGTGACCGCCAAGTTCCGTCTCGCCGACGGTGTTTCGGCCTCCCTGAGTTCGCGATCGAGTTCGCGTTGGCCTCGATCGTGCTCGCGCTGCAGCCTTTCGTACTGGCGTCGAGCTCTTTCCAACTCGCGTTGGCTTCGGTCGACTGCCTCCAACTGATCGCGTACCCTTGCCGGTACCGACCGGGCTGTCGCACCGGTAGCTGTAGAGAATCCTACGCGATCTATCGTACGCATACTCTCTATTTCCCGGTCAACCATGTCCTCGGTGACGTGCTCGGGAGTTCGCTCGCCAGTGGCCATATTAAACACGTCGTCGCTACCGTCGCTGTCGAGATCCCCGAACGACGCACCCCTACGTGGGTTTACGCCGAACTGGGCCGTTAGTCGGTCTGCAAGGGCCTCTTGTCTCGTCGAAGGGATTCGCCCCGACGGCGAGAGCTCGAATAGCGCCCTGCGCGCTTCGTAAACGATGTCTCCTACTGCCGCAGCTAAACCGGCTGTAGGGGCTACCCCTGCGCCAGGCAACGTTGTCTCTAGCGAGTTGCCCCTATGCCTTGATCGGGCTCCTCTCGATTCTGACATGTTTGCTAATTTCTCGGCGAACTCTACTTCAAAATATTCCCACAAAATCTCAAGAGAAATATATATCTAGTGGAATATTTTCCCAAATATCGGTTCTACGCTGGCTTTGGCAAAATTATTAATTTTGTTTTCAAAAATTTCAAAATATTTTTCCCATCTGGCTTCAGTTTATCGGCTATATGTATAAGTATAATGTAACCGCCACTTACAGATAGATGATCTGGTAGACGGTCCTTTCCATCCTGTTGTTCTCGGGTGCCGTTCCTCCGGTGCTGTAGACCTGTTGTCTCGTAGCTTCCCTCGAAGGCTGGTCCAGTTATCCTCCCTGGTACCGTTGACCCGTATCTTCGTTGGTTCCTGGGTTCGTCCTTGGTGCGTCGCCAACGGTTGCGCGACGGCTTCTTTTCGAGTAGCTGCTGTGCGTACTCGGTTGCACACTTTGTGCGGTTTTGCGCGACTTGACGTGACACCGTCAATCGGGACTTTAAACGGTTGACCGATACGTCACTCCGCACCGACGTTCACTTTGCGTCTTCGCGTTAGATTAGTCGGGTTTTCACGAACTACACTGGTGTCCTTGCACGCGTCGTAGTCGTCACTTCAGAGTATTCTCAACTTTGTCCAAAACACTTTTGTCCTAATAAATCACGAATCACTTAACTTCGGCAGATCCCACCGCTGCCACCAAATGTTAGGCCGGTACCGAGTAATTGGATTATTCGGTAGTCGGTATAATATTAAAAGTTATTATTTTTTGGGATCGTTTGCCGATAAGGAGATGGATCTCGAGTAAAAGATGGAAACGCGAATTTATATAAAAGGAAGTATTTATTATAAGCAACGGTAACTTTCCGTTGCCTATTTATATATCAAAGTAAGAAGTACAATAATGCGTTGTTTCGAGTATTAATCGAGGAACCAACCGTTCTCTTTGCAATCTAATTTAATACTGTCTTTTCGTAAAGCAGTTGCTAACTGTCTTCACGAAAATCCCTTAATTCGCAATTTTAGCGTTAGCCTATCGTCGAACGCCAAGCGAGTCGCTCATGCTGCGTCGGCGTTCTTGGGGTCGTTCATACGATCGGGCATTGGACTTTGTTTCTTGTCTTGAACGAATTCCAATGTTTCTTTACTATGGAATATTCCCGAATATACTAAATACGGAGTGGAATATTCCGCGGCACAACATCGGCCTTCTGTTGGTCGAGGAAAGAGATCAATAGCGACGTTTAGTAGTGCCATCCTTTACATGACTGTTGTCAAAGTTTCAGGTCCCTGCGATGTTTAGTTTGTGTTTGACAGCCATCGAAAGACAAACAACTTTTGTGTTTTTACAAAAATGGAAAAAATTGAGTATCGTGCAGTCATTCGATTTTTGTTTTTGAAAAAGAAAACGAACAATGAAATCAAAGCGGAGCTAGACGAAGTTTATATGGACCTTGCACCTTCGTTATCAAACATTAAATATTGGACAGCTGAATTTAAACGCGGTCGTACGAGCATTGTTGACGATGAACGTCCCGGTCGTTCAAATGAGGTCGTCATACCAGAAACAATTGAAAAAGTCCACGATATGGTGTTAAATGATCGGAGACTAAAAGTGCGTGAGATTGCTAAGGCCACAGGCATATCATATGGCTCAGTGATTTCAATCCTGAGTGATCAGTTGGGTATGAAAAAGTTATCCGCAAGATGGGTGCCGCGTTTGCTCACTGTCGACCATAAAAGAAAACGTGTAGCTGATTCAAAGGCGTGTTTGGCGATATATACGCGTGATCCTGTTGAGTTTTTGCGTCGTTACGTAACCGTGGGCAAAACATGGATCCATCACTATACACCAGAGACAAAGGAACAATCGAAATAATGGACTTCACCGACCGAACGTGCTCCGAAGAAGGCGAAGACGGTGCCATCGACCGGTAAGGTCATGGCCACAGTTTTTTGGGAAGCACGCGGCATAACCTACATCGATTACCTTCCGCCGAAAAAAAATATTAATGGCGAATACTATGCAGCCGTACTGACCCGATTCAACGACCAATTGAAAAAAAACGTCCACATTTGGCGAGGAAGAAAGTGCTCTTCCATCAAGACAATGCACGCGTTCACAC
This sequence comes from Cylloceria caligata, assembly GCA_963942595.1. NCBI lineage: Eukaryota > Metazoa > Arthropoda > Insecta > Hymenoptera > Ichneumonidae > Cylloceria > Cylloceria caligata. The sequence continues at coordinate 52,271,231 of OZ012705.1, read as the reverse complement.
GTGCCCAGTTGCCATGGCCAAAAATCATTAATTTAAATACGAATTGCTTTCGCATCCACGGTATTCTCCAGATTTGGCCCGCTCCGACTACTTTCTGTTTCCAAACCTGAAAAAATGGCTTGGCGGAAAGAGATTTGGTTACAGAGATGACCTCATCGCCGAAACAGAGACCTATTTTGAGGACCTTCCGAAATCGTATTATTCGGAGGACATCAAAAAATTGGAATATCGTTGAAATAAGTGTATTGAACTAAAAGGAGATTATCTTGAGAAATAAAAAGATTTTTGTCCAAAAAAACGCGATTTTCTTTACCAAGCCGACTATTTATTGATCGACCCTCGTATATAGAATTAGCATCTATGTTCGGTCAGTAGAATGAGCATTTTACGAAACACAACTCAGGGTGCGATTAAAAGCGCGGGAACGGGAAGCTTAATTTAAATTCCGCATTTGCAAATCAAAATAGATATCGGGTCTAATTGCTCGGAACAATTAAGTCAAAATTGATTAAGCAACCAGATTCGACAATTCTTTTTTTACAGTTCCTTTATTAAAGCAAAAATTGATTAAGCAATCACGTTCGACAATTCTTTTTTTACAGTTTCTTTATTAAAGAATTGTCGAATCTGGTTGCTTAATCGATTTTAACTCAATTGTTTCGAGCAATTAGACCCGATATCTATATTGATTCGTAAATGCGGAATTTGAATCAGGCTTCCCGCTTCCGCGCTTAGTATCGCGATCACGCATCTTGCACCCTGAGTTATGTTTCGCAAAATATCTATCCTACTGACCGAACATAGATGATAAATCTATATAAATCTTGAGAATGTTGGATAAAGACCTTAACCTTAAAATTTAATTATTCTATTCTACTGAACAAATGTAAAAACTCGATATTTTTTACTATCTAGATATACTCTTGTCAGTTACAATCTATTGCAATTGACGGAACACGATCCGTCTAATTATAATTTGTGAATCAACAATATTTGATAAATTGCTGTAAATTAAGTAAACACCGTTACTTGATTGTTACTTAATTCCAAGTGAAAAATAAGGACACAACAATACAAAGCTTAGTGCAATAATTAACAATAGTGGAGGTCGGTTTATATAACAGCATGTGTCCTCAACCTAGAGAAATATTAGCGGTGGATTTGTAAAAACTTTAATTAATAAACGCAAATTTCCATGATGGTACATTTTTGTTCGATTTTCTAAAAGCATAATCTGTATTTTTCTACCGATTTCAATGCACCATGGTCTATTTTGTTTCTCAAAAGTTGCTTTACGAATGAACCGCGTAGATTTTTTATAGAATTTACTATTTGACAATAACAACCCATTGTTTAATTAGCGAGAAAATTCTTGAATAAATGAACTGCTATAATTAAGAGTCAATACTATAAAAAATCTACGTGGTGAATTTGTAGAGCAAATTTTAGGAAATAAAAAGAGCCAAGGTGCAAAATCGGTAAAAAAAAGAATTATTATTTGAAAAAACTAAACGAAAGATACCATTGTGGAAATTTGCATTTTCAGTTCCTCTTTTTGCAAATCCATTGCTCTTAATATTTTTTTAGGCTGAGGACACATGCTGTAACTTTTATAAACTGAACGTTGTATAAACCATTTTGAAAATTTGACACTCATTTGACTTGTGTGTCACAGTAGCTACTTTAAATCTGGCTATACAGTAAAAAAATGTCGAATTTTAATTCTTTTGGCATAAAATCGAGTCTTCCGATTCGTATTAAGCCCTCATCCAACGCCTTTGAAGAATACATTTTTCATTGATTACTTATAATATATACATTATGTATTACCTTCAAACGATTTGATCTGCTTAAAAGCACTATCAATCCTGGGCTGCAGAACTGATGATGTATCAGATCTATCCGAATAACAGAATCCACTTTCTAATTCGGATGAAGAACGTGCTGGTGAAACAGCAAGAGTTGTTGAATTCCATTCCAACTGGTCCATGACCATGGATGTAGAAGCAGGTGCCAATGATGCTACTGCCTTTCCGTCGCCACTTTCTGCTAGAGCTCCCTTGACTTCTTTATTCTCCGGATGATTTCGCTTTAAGTGATTTTTTAAATTGGTTGTACCACCGCCTTTACCATCTGACTTCACTTCCCGGTTATAAATTTTGCATGTAGCACCATCCGTAGATTTTATGAAAAAATTCCAAACGAGAGACTGTTTTACTTTAGGCACTGAAACACAAAGTCGGTATTTCTACATACTTATAAATAAAAGTCGTACAAAATTTAAAAAACCACTCGCTTTATGTAGAATAATGGGAATACAAAAACATGAATAAAACAGTTCAAAAGGGGGTTACAAACAAACCACGTTTAGTAACCCAGATAGAAATGTGATGGCAAAGGGACTACACAGTGATGGCACGGCATCACGGTACACAGTGGAGTTATGAACGTCCGCAGATGACTGCTTCCGTGCCATCACGACGTTTTGACAGTACGGTATGCCAACACTGTGTCTGCACGGTATCAGCACGTTGTAGGACCTCACGACTTGCTGCAACCGTACGGATAAGGTAGTGGCACGTTGTGCTGTTAAAAAGTCGTGCCGCTACAATGTCGTCCTGACGCGGACGTACACGACGTCATCTGTTATCGCATGGTTTTATTACTGGGAAGGTTGTGTGTTAAAAAAGATTAATTCAGGCATACGCGAAATAAGCGACATGAGCAAATATACCCACTAGTTAGATGTTTTTCATTCCATTCAATACAAGTCCATCACCAGTAGGCAGTAACATTCAAATTATAATATTGGACGAGCACGGCTGGTCGCAAAAACGCTGTGGAAAAATAGAATATATTCAATGCCAATGCATGACACAAATTGCTGTCATACAATGTGAAAGCCTCGCAATGCAGATCAAACGAAAATATTTGTGCAATGAATATTTATAATTTTATACTTACCAATTCTGTTTTAATATGTGATCTGTAGTGAAGTAGAAGTGGAATATCACAATGAGACTGAGTTCGTTAGTTTACAATGTAAATTGTAATTTGTAAATCGTGTAAGCGTCTAGACGTAGAAATGTAGAAATACTAGGAATCTGTCTATCAACGTGTCAACGATCACACAAAGCACAAGTCCGCAAGTACAATGAAACAGGGAAGTTGGAAAGTTCTGGAAAGTGGAAACAGGAGGTAGGGATATTTTATTATTGGCGTAGGAGACGTTCCGCTGCCTGACTTTTAATTGGTCGGCGAGCCGGGTGTGCGCGCAGCGAGCGCTAAAGCAGACCCAGTGGATAGGGTACCCAACGACCTTAATGTGGGATAAAATTCCCCCATCTGGCATCACTGAACATGGAAAGTTTCCATCGCAGATCACACTCTCACTCCCACAGCCTGAATCACCCTGTCGCCACGTATCTCGTGGCGATGAAGCGAAATAACCGGTGAACCAATAAGGAGATCATCCCCACCACTATAGTTTCTCGATCTGTACAACGTACGGTAACAGAACAGAACACAGAATAACACAGAGAAATAGCAAAACCGGAAAAATCGGTTGTCGATTCTTGGGATGGAGAATCGATTCACCAAAAAATCGAGTAACAGAATATCGATTTAAAAGATCGATTTTTTTATCAAAAGAATCGATCTTTTTAAGAATCGAATCGGAATCGAACATCCCTAAGGTGTGGACACCGCGACCGGCCTAGTAGCTGCTATCGGGGATATATCGTTCAAAACGTGTAGAGCTTTAGGACAGATCTCGCCGACGGACTGACCACCAAGTTCGGAGTACAGCCAGTTAGGGGAATGTCTTTGGGTGAGCACGACGGTACCGCAAGTGACAAATTAAGCGCCGTGGTCACCGGAGGGTTCATCCCGTAAAATGTCACCAAAGTTACAGCAGTAAATCGAGAACTTACAAAACATATGCCGTGTAGGGTACTCGACGGCCACTGGTACGACAACGCGCCCACTGCCGTAGTGGTACGAGGCAGTTGACAGGAATGAACGCGAAATTGCAAGAGTTCGGTGCGAACACGAGCGGGTGCAGCGCGAATACAAGCAGAGCCAGCGTGAACTCGAGCTGGAGCTCAGGCTCCAATGCGATGTTGCATCGTCGGCCAGGGAGAATCTGATCCGGTCCCTCAGGGACCGCGTTGCGGAGTTGGAACTGGAGCAGCGACTGAGAAAGGTGGGATTAAACAATCTTTTGCCACCACTTCAACGGCAGAAGCGAACCCGGTTTGAGGAGCCCAGGACTCTGGATCCCGGCCTGGCGCTCAAAAATATCAAGAATCGCGATGATACAACGCGGACGAGCTACACGCGTTCATACGTTCTTGCGAGACCGTATTCCGGAGAGTCGCTGATCGAGACCACGAAATTTTACTGGAACTGGTGCTCAACAGTAAACTTGGTTCAAGAGCCGCCCGGGAAATGAAGCACAAATATTTATCTTCTCAGTAACTCGGATGAAGACCGAGCTGGATGCCCTATATGGAAAACGGAGGTCACTGGCTGCGCTGCAGGTAGAATTTAACTCCCTCCGACAGGATGAAGACATCGCAGTACCGCGGCAAGAGCGTATAACTGTCGATATAATTGAAAAAGTCAACGAAGATGCTGCCATGGAGGCAGAAGTCAGAACAATTCAGAGAATTACGCGGAAAAGTGCTTAGGCAAATTTTGAAAATGGTCCACGCTTCACGAGACGCTGACGGGAGCCATCGAAATAAGCAACATAGTACAAACCAAAGTGCGTCCCAGCGTCGCATAGACTCACAAAGGGAGGTCGCAGGGCGTGCGAACAAGATAAGGGGAAAATTGTTTCATTTGCAGAAAGACTGGACACATGGCTCGAAATTGCTCTCGGAGGTCGAGACGAGTAACCCTACCAATGCCCAATGAAAACAGGACGATCCACAACGTGGACGTGGTCTGAAATTTTTGCCAGAAAATAAGACACATGTAGAAGGACTACCGAAAGAGGGTGTCACAGAGCAAAAGCGGGCCGACGCAGTCCGTTCAGCAGTCTCGAAGGACGAAAGACGCGGGGAGAAGAATGTAAAAGATACGTTGATCGCAGCGTTCCTCAGCGCGACCGCAGGGTCCAGAGCGCTAGGCGTGTTGAGATTGTACATGCTCTCCGCCCAGCAGAAGCCTGCGATTAGAAAAAAAAAGAAAGTAGGAGCCAAAGGAACGCTGCGAACACTCCAAGTAACCCTGCCGGCGTCGAGTGCCACCGCCAGCGACTTCGATATCATCTTGCCATTGGCCGTAACGTAGGTACTCATTGTCAAGGCGGACATTGGAGCTCAATACAGCATAGTTGGAGAAGGCTGCCTGAAACCAGAGACCATGGCAGTAAGAAGCATGGTGGTGAGCTGCAAGGAGTAGCAGGAGAAAAATTCACTCCCCTAGGTAGCGCGAAGATCGTCTTGCAGACGCCTACATTGAACGTAGAATACTGGTTCTACGTAGTTCCAAACAAGGTGCTACTGAGGATCAACGAACTGCTCGGAATGGATTTCATTAAGCTACATAAAGTGGACATACTGCACGGCGAAATGCTTAAATAGTGAAGACACTACTTACTGTTACTGGACGGCGCGACGAAGATTTAATTGCCGCCTCGCAGCGTAACCGTTACCTACGCTGCTACCACGAGCAAATTCGTAGGCTTGCTTCCAAAGGTAGAGCTCAAGCGAGGGTTAATAATGGGTGCTTGCGTTATACTGCCGCGCGGTAGTAATTGCGCCGTCAACCTTATCAATACTACCGAGTATGCGGTCGAGGTGCGTGGTGATACTCGAGCCGCTCGAGATAGCTACAGTGGGTCACGCGGCTGAGGCTGTAGCGAAGGAAATATGCGCCGCAAGAGCCGAGAGGGAGGTCGCCGTCTCGCCCGATTACAAGGGGAGCTCGATACGGCGAACTGAATAGGGAATAGCGCGACGCGCTAGAAGAAATAATAAGTGAATACAAGGACGTATTCCATCAGCCTGGGGACAAGTTGCCGTATATACATATGATAGAACACCGGATACCCCTCAGGGAAAGAGTGCAGCCTATAAAGATGCACTCATACAGACTGCTAGAGGCACACAGAAGAGAGGTCGAAAGGCAAATCGACGAAATGGTAGCTGAAGGAATTATTCACCTAAGCAGAAGTCAATGGAATGCACCACTGTTGGTCGTAGCCAAGAAACCCGATGCTGCCGGAGTACAAAAAATGTGAGTCGTCGTTGATTTTCGAAAATTCAACGAAGTCACGATCGGTGACTCTTACCCACTGTGAAATATTACTGAAATATTTGACCAGTTGGGAAAATCTCGATATTATTCAACCTTGGATCTCGCCTCAGGATTTCACCAAATCCCGATGGCGCAAGAGGACAAGGAAAAACCGCATTTTCAACTCCGCACGGGTATTTTAAGTACAATCGAATGCCGTTCGGATTGAACAATGCACCAGCCACCTTCCAACAGCTAATGAACTCCGCCTTAGCCGAACTAAAGGGTGGTTAAATTTTAAGGGCCGATGTTGAATGTGAACCACACCTAAACGTCAAGTTTTTTTCTGCATTTCATTTGACATTTCTCAATTTCAGACTAACTCAATTTGAACCATGGAAAGATACACAATCGAGCAACGCGTTAAAGTTATTCAGGCTTATTATGAAAATGGGCGTTCAAATCAAAATGCATATCGTGCACTTCGTGATTTTTTCGGTCAATTTAATCGTCCAAATGTGCGTACAATCGGAAAAATCGTGCAAAAATTTAAGCAAACCGGGTCTGTAGGAGATATTAAAACACCAGTGCATGCTCGTACAGCTCGTACTGCAGAAAATAATGCTGCTGTTCGCGATAGTGTGGCTGAAGAGCCGTCCACCTCAACTCGTCGTCGTGCCCAACAATTGCACCTCTCACGCTCGTCGTTGATGAACATTATGCATAAAGACTTGCATTTACACGCTTATAAGGTGCAATTGACTCAAGAACTAAAGCCTCTTGACCATTCCAAACGTCGTCAATGGTCAGAATGGTGGCAAGAAATGGCAACAGTGGATGATCAATTTTCGAAAAAAATCATCTTCAGTGATGAGGCACATTTTCACCTCAGTGGATTCGTCAATAAGCAGAATTGCCGCATTTGGGCGAATCATAATCCAAGAGTGATTGTCGAAAAACCAATGCACCCACAAAGAGTGACTGTTTGGTGCGGTTTATGGGCTGGCGGCATCATCGGGCCGTATTTTTTCCAAAATGAGGCCGGTCAGGCAGTTACTGTGAATGGTGTTCGCTATCGTGAGATGATAACGAACTTTTTATGGCCCGAATTGGAAGATATGGATGTGGGCGATATGTGGTTTCAACAGGACGGTGCCACTTGCCACACAGCTAACGAAACAATGGCTCTTTTGCGGGACAAATTCAATGGCCGTGTTATCTCACGTGGTGGCGATGTCAATTGGCCGCCAAGATCATGTGATTTGACACCGTTGGACTTCTTTCTTTGGGGTTATTTGAAAGAAAAGGTGTACGTCGATAAGCCAGCAACAATTCAAGAGCTAAAGGATGAGATAATTCGGCACATTAACGGCATAGAACCTCAATTATGCCTAAGCGTCATCGAAAATTTAAACCATCGGATGGAGGTGTGCCGCCGAGGTCGCGGCGGCCATTTGGCCGATATTTTGTTCCATACATAATTGAACCATACCATATTATCATAATAAAAAGAATTGACAATAATTTCCTAAATAATTTGTGTTTTATTCAAAATCAACATCGGCCCTTGAAATTTAACCACCCTTTACAGGGAGTAAAGTGTTATGTATATTTCGACGAAATTGTAATTCACGGCAAAACTTTCACAGAACACGACAGGCTGCAGGAGGTACCGCGACGACTGAGAGAAGCCAAATTGACACTGCAATCTGGCAAGTGTCAATTCCTGCGCAAGGAAACGCAGTATCTCGGTCACGTCATTTACGAGAAAGAGGTGCGTGCGGATCCCAAAAAACTCGAAGCGGTTGACGAATTTCCAGTACCCAAAAGCGTAAAAGAAGCCTAATCCTTCCCTAAAGTGGCGGAGTACTACAGGAAATTCATAAAGAATTTTTTTGAAAACCGCTAAACCACTCACAGAATTAACACGGAAAGGAACAAAATTCGAGTGGACAGCAGTGAGGGGCGCCGCCTTTGACGAACTGAAGATATCACTAAGTACAACGCCAATATTACAATACCTGGAGTTCGAGAAACTGTTCGAAGTTATCCCAGTCGCTTCTGACAAAACCATCGGAGCGATATTATTACAAGTCAAGATGGGGGACGATCTGCTTATATGTTACGCAAGTCGCACGATGTCAAAAGCAGAGTTAAACTACACAATGACAGAGAAAGAATTACTCGCAATCGTGTGGGCCCTCGTCCAGTTCCGGCATAATATGGGACACGGTTCAAGGTAGTAACCGATCATCAGCCCCTCATGTGGCTGTTCGTAGTAAAAGATCCCGGGTCGAGACTAATGCGTTGGAAAATTAAATTGTCCGAGCACGAGTTAGATGTCGAGTATAAAGCCGGAAAAAGGAATACGAATACAGATGCTTTGAGTCGCATAAATGCAACTAGACGAGCACAAGCGGAACAGGAAGAAAGATGAAATGAGAAAGAAAATGACAGTGCGCGAGGCTATACTAAAGAACATACAAAGCGGAGAGCTGAAGATACCCAAGAAAACATCTGCAACGGGTCGGAACGAGAGGCCGAACTCGCCAATAAAAAAAAAAACAGCAAGACTCGCAGCGTGCATGCGAGTCGCTCTACTTATCCACAATATCCTGCCGCGAAGCCGTTCGGATGGGGTAGGGCAAGCGCATGCACTCAAGACCCGCAAGACAAAAGAAAGAAAGAGAGCACTGCAAAAAAGTACGGAGAGCTCATAGTGCAGCATGGCCGACCTGTAAAACGCGGAAGGCCGAGGAAAGAGAGAGAGAGAGTCGCGAGGCCAACCGATGGAGAAAGCAACCCAGTGGCGCAGCAAGTGGCGGAACCCTAAAGCGAGGCCTAAAGGAAGATAGCAGCACGAATGAGACGAACGACTGCAACAATGGCGTAGCCTGCCCGCTGTCGAAGACCAGTTGAAAATCATAGAGAAGTACCACGCCACCCCCATAAGAGGACATCAGGGTATCAAGCAGACATTGCAGCGGATCCGGATCAAGTATTTCTGGCCCGGCATGAGAAAGGATCTGGAACGATACATCACGGGCTACGAACCCTGCCAATAAAATAAATTAAGGAGAAGTGAAACAGCACCAATGATAGTTACGGACACGCCAAGGCGATCGTTCGAAACGGTGGCGGTAAACATCGGAGGGGCCCTACCAGAAACGTCTGCAGTAAACAAGTACATCCTCACGTTCTAGGACGCCTTCACCAAGTACAGCATTGCCGTGCCAGTACAAAATCAGAAGGATTCGACGTTAGCCATCGCCCTAGCAGAAGAAATCATCTGTCAGTACGAAACACCCGAAAAGCTACTATCCGACCAGGTCACGTACTTCCTCAGTGCGACTTTGAGGGAAGTATGCCGCCTCCTACGAATAGAGAAGATTCAAACTACGGCATACCATCCGCAATCGCATGGCGCGCTGAAACTATCGCACAGAACCCTCGCTGAACATCTGAAAAATGTCATAAACGACGATCAAGGAAACTGAGACGTATGGTTACCGTACGCAATGTTTACGTACAACACCACACCGCACACGGGGACAGGAATGCCTCCGTGTACGCTGGTGTTCGGACGCAACGCTGACTTACCGACTGCCATCCGGCAAAAGCCCCGCCGTACCTATGCCGATGACGGTTAAGCTTAAGAACTACGAGAACAGTTGCGCACCACGTGGGCAGTCACATGTGACAATCTCCGCGAAAGAAAAGAAAAATCAAAAAAGCAATGTCGGGTACCCTACAGAAAGAAAAGAAAAATCAAAAGCAACGTACGACCGCGGAGCCACCGACAACGGATACCACATGGACGGCCGAGCACTCTTAACAACCACTGCCCCGTCATCGCCAATTTGGTACCGCGATCGTGAAGGAAAATAGAAGCAGGAGTAGTGACCACATACGACCTTCTAGGGACGCGCCCTATAAGAGAGCGCCGAGGGCTAGTCGATGGCCTGGGATCAATCATCAAAGCTATCACCGGGAATATGGAAGCTGCCAACGCTCAAGAACTTCACGAGGAAATCTCCAGACTGAAGGTTTCGCATCAGACGCTACAGGAAGGGACGAAAAATCAAATACAAGTGGTATAGACCACTCTGAGCAGGTTCAACGAAAGCGCACACCACGTACAGACGAATAAAGAGGCTCTGTAGACCCTAATACAGCGCATCAACCATACATTCAACGATGATGTATACAAAGTAGTAAGGCGCCAACACTTACAAGGAAGGAATTTTGGTGTCCCCCTCCGATTTTGATGAAACTCACGTATGTTGTAGAGCATCGAAAACTAAAAAACACGTTTCTTTTTATCGACGGAAAAACATTTCTAAGAGGTGAAATCGCCCTTCAAAGTTAAGGGTGATTATGCAGTTCTACCCCTGCAAATGAATTTTTTTCTTCAACTTCACGTGGAATTTTTATTGTCTTCAATGAGGAGTATTTTGGTTTTTGTTTCAATAAAATGGGCTGACGCCTTCTGGGTGAAACTGCATAATCACCCCTCGACATGCTTAACTTTGAAGGGCGATTTCACCCCTTAGAAATATTGTTCCGCCAATAAAAAAAAAAATACGTGCGTTTTAGTTTTCGATGCTCTACAACATACGTGAGTTTCATCAAAATCGGAGGGGGACCCCAAACTATCCTTCCTTGTTAAACGAAAGTCTAAACGCCATAAGTATATCAGTAGAGGTCCTGCTCAGCGGCGTACTGGAGCTAGTCTGGATGATAAACGATATCGTGAACGGCAAAACAAGTGCAATGGCCCTACCACCGAGATCGCAAACCTCACAGCACCTCACCGACGCACTACCACACCTACCGCCCAGCAGCAAGTTCCTAGTCGCAATACAGCACAATCAAGTGTCAATACCTTTGCCACTGGTGGACGTCAAGGTCTACAGCGAAGGCGACGCAGTAGTGCTCGTGCTCGACATATCGCTGATCGGACAACAGCAGTACAGCATACAGAAGGTATATCCTATACCAACTCGAGCACGCAACGATGGACATTACCACGTAGGCGTAACACAGAGTCACGTGGTAATCGACAAGGAAAATCGAAATTTCCTCAGGCTGACGGACGATGATTTAGAAAATTGCAAGATATCAAACAAATTATACCGGGTGAGCCAACAACTTTCATCAGTAGAAATATATCCTCAGATATCGGACTTAGAAAAAAACTTTTAAAACCAAAGTTGCATAGTTCGCAGGGGGTCATCGAATGGTGGCTACGAGCTTTATCCGTGTGAAGGCGCTTTGAAGATTTCAAGGTCACCTTCATTTTTAAAAATGGGACCATCATGTTTTTTCTTAAGAATTTCATTGAAGAACGCGAGAAAAGTTCACACACCAATTTTCAGAAAAATCCATCAATCGATCCATTTAGCATGAAAAAACGATAAAATTGAAATTTCAGTGTTCTTAGGCTCGTAATGTGATTTTATAACATTTCATACTAGCAAGGAGAGGCCGCCTACTCGTCATCACGGATTTCGCTCAAATTTATAGCATATGTAGGGCTTGGCTAGAAATGAAAGTACCCAAAGTGGGAAGTCCAGATGGCCAAGCGTTTAGAAAATAACATTTTTGACGCGGATCTGGCACCGTAAAAGCCATTTATGTTAGTATATTTGCCAAGCATCGGTTGGCGTAGTGGTAAGAGCTCGGACTCGTAATGCGATGGTCGCAGGTTCGACTCCCCGTGCGGAGACTTTTTTTTTCTAGCTCTTTCCCAATTTTTATAATATTCATGTTGCGATTAAGCGAATTGATAAATAATTTATTTTATTTATTTATTTATTTATACGCAAAAGGCATAGATAAGGAAATAAATTGGGATTGCGGACTTTTCAACAAGGGATTGTAATTACAGCGCATACGAAAAGACTTTGTACATAACAATTCAAACTTTTATTTTTTTATATTCGAAGATTTACATTTGTCGTAGAAACAGGGGAAACAGTAATTATTTCTGCATCTAGCACATGTTGTAAACGTTGCATTTGAGCGAAATCCGTGATGACGAGTAGGCGGCCTCTCCTTGTAAGTAAGCCAGAAGAATATTCGTACACTTTTGTATACAAAACATCGAACGACCTCCGATTTGCGAACGATGTTTACATCGGTTCGCACATCAGAGTTTATCAGCTTCTTTTTTCTTCGTTTTTTCATGCTAAATATTTATGGATTTTTCTGAAAATTGGTGTGTGAACTTTTCTCGGGTTCTTCAATGAAATTCTGAAGAAAAAACATGATGGTCCTATTTTAAAAAATAAAGGTGACCTTGAAATCTTCAAAGCGCCTTCACACGGATAAAGCTCGTAGCCACCATTCGATGACCCCCTGCGAACTATGCAACTTTGGTTTTAAAAGTTTTTTTCTAAGTCCGATATCTGAGGAAATATTTCTACTGATGAAAGTTGTTGGCTCACGCTGTATATCTGCCCGTCTAACCATCCGTAGATTTCTCTCACGGTCGACGCTCCCTGTGAAGTCCTAATATATGCAAAAATCGACACGGGTGAACACTGCGCAAAACGAGTTATACACCTAACTCACACCCTCATCGTCTTAATGCAGCAATAAGGATGATGCATATCAATCATGCCAACCCCAAAACCCATCGGAATGAATTGTGGAAAAAATCCCACTCGGCACGAAATTTTAAACAATACGGGCATACAGGCTTTGGTAGGCGTATGTATAGTAACCGCCCGAGATTGAACCGTCAAGACCATCGGGCGTGTACCGCAGATCATTCGAAAAAATTATCTCCCACCATTCTATCTAAAATTAACAGAGGTAGAGGCCGAGGCATCCCCATCGCGGGAGGTCGAGAAGAAAATCCAACTATTAAGCGTGCTGCGATATCCAGAGGAGCTTCGAAAGCTCGGAGCTCGAACGGACCAAATTAAAAATAACCTCGCTATGTTTAAAGGTTATAAATACCGACGAAACTAGACACCAGCAAGAACGAGCGAGGCTCTGAACCCGGTAGCAGCCGAGGTGAACATAAACCTCGAGCCACCAATATTTTATCTTTACTTACACCAAAACCAATACTTTATCACTCATATGAATCGAAGGGGAGGGAAACAGATGTCAACGGGTAGGAAAACTTACTCAATCGTGACTCGAAATTCAATCTATAACTTTACAATCCAAATATACACTCAACTCGATATGCTTTACAATATATTTTCTCGGAGACTCACGCATACGTGCTTTTGCGAGAAAACGCTCGGCTCGACGCTCTCGAGATCCTCGCCGTCGTTTTCTTCCTCGGAACCAGTCGTCGATGATTGGCTGAGGTAGAAGAGAGAGAGAGATACGCACGTCGGATTTAGTCGGTGATCCGAACGGTGAGCGACTTCGGCAGTGTGACGGTAGGTGATGGCAATAGTCTTGCTGCATCGTCGCTCGATATCGTTTAGCTTGCATCCCAGCAGGCAGCGTTTCAGCGCGTATTGGCGGTTCCTTATAGTGCGGCGTCGGCGGCTTTAATGTACTGTATGTTTCTTCATACTGTATAAAAATATTATTAGAATTATAACACAATGTCACAACATCACAAACCTATAGATTGTTTTCCTTTATGCTACATTATCTTCCTCACATATGATTTTAGCAGACAAAAAAAGATAAGGAAAAAGTGATCGAAGTGCAAGCATAGTATGGCAAAAAAATGAACAAAATGGTCCTCTAAAATTTATAAAACGTTAAAACATTTGGTGGTTATTAATTAGCGTACGCACTATAAAATAATCGAATCTGTGCAGTATTACTAACATTAATAATATATGGCTAATTAAGTGGTCATTCGAGTTTAGCAAATTCGACATAGTCATTTTTTTATTCTTTCAATTTTCGACAGTATGAACCTTCGAGAATGCTATTAAATTTTGGACGCAAAATTTTTAATATTCTGGCTTTCATAGCCTTTAATAGGAAAAGTGACGCGGGCGTCCCACTGCGCAGGCAGTTCTGCTGCACTGTTCGTCCTTTCAGGGGGAGATGTCTCGTTCATTTTCTATTTGTATAGCACTTCGATGAGAAATTAATTAGCGAGGATAAATACTGCGGACTAAAGAGTATTCACTATTTGAGAAAAACAACTAAAGTATTATAGAAAATCGTGGAGTTGACAATTCTTTCCATATTTATTGAAAACTGTACAGCACATATAATACTTTCAAATTATACTTACTATATGTTGTTAAAGACGTATGGCAATAACTTGTAGTCACTCGACATTTTATTAGACACGACAGTAAATTAAAAAACTATTAGGTGCGCAACTAAGTTCTCGCTGTTTTTTTTTTATGAAAATGCAACTTTATTGTGAAAAAATGTTTACAAATGAATCATTCAAAATATTGCCCATCGCTAGCGACAACTTTTTCCCATCTTTCTGGCAGAGCTCGAATACCGTCACGATAGAAGTGTTCGTCTTTCGAGGCCATCCACGAATCAAGCCATTTTGAGATGTCTTCATATGAGTTGAACTGCTGATTAGCCCGACCATGTGCCATCGAACGGAACAAGTAATAATCGGACGGCGCAATATCTGGGGAATATGACGGGTGGGGTAGGACTTCCCATTTGAGCGTTTCTAAGTAGGTTTTAACGGGTTTGGCAACGTGAGGCCGAGCGTTGTTAAGCTGTAGAATCACTTTTTCGTGCCTCTGCTCGTATTGTGGCCGCTTTTCGCGCAGTGCTCGGCTCAATCGCATCAATTGAGTTCGATACCGTTCCCCAGTGATGGTTTCGTTCGGTTTCAACTGCTCATAATAAATAACACCGCCCTGGTCCCACCAAATACATAGCAAAATCTTCGCAGCGTGAATATTCGGCCGAGCCGACGACGTAGAAGCATGACTGGGCAGTCTCCATGTTTTTTTTCTCTTTGGGTTGTTGTAATGAATCCATTGTTCATCACCCGTAACGATGCGATGAAGAAAACCCTCCCTTTTTTGCCGCTGGAGCAGTTGTTCACAGGCGAAAAAACGACGCTCATCGTCTCTTGGCTTCAAATCATAAGGAACCCAAGTTCCTTGTTTTTGAATCATTCCCAACGCATGCAATCGCTTGGAAATGGCTTGGCGGGTAACTCCTAATGCTGAAGCAAGCTCTTTTTGCGTTTGGCACGGATCCTCATCGAGCGATGCCTCCAATTCAGCGTCTTCGAAGGTTTTTGGCCTTCCTTCAGGCGAACGATCGTCAACATCAAAATCACCGTCTTTGAAGCGACGGAACCAATCACGGCATGTTGTTTCACTTAGATCAGCATCACCGTAAACTTTTTGGAGTTCTCGATGCGCTTCAGCCGCCGTTTTCTTCGAATGAAAGAAGAAAAGCAACACTTCCCGCAAATGACGATTATTTGGCACAAAATCAGACATTGTCACACAACCAAAAGTATATGACGCAAAAACAAAATCACTAATGTGTCAAAGCGGTTTGTTTACCATATGTCTAAGCTTGGTTCATGACGTTTCGGTTATGTCCCAATCGACCAGCACTTACTACTGGAGCCGTCTCTTGAAAAACAGCGGGAACTTAGTTGCGCACCTAATATTAATTTTAAGTTATGAATATAAAAATTCAAATTTTACTCAGCAGTAGATACCACTGTACCAAGGCATTTATAGCCGTTACCGGTAGATATCCAATCAATGGATCAGACAGCTGTCACATAGAGCAATCTGTGCGTATCGCATAACTTGCGTCAGCTAATCGTATACCCTCGTTAGTTTTTCGGTAGTTAATGCGAGTACAACAGCATTGAAGTTTTGTAATTGGTCGCGCAAGTAACGACATGGGCAAAGTACGCGCTACGTGAATATTAACGTAATTAATATAAATTTTGCAATATACCAACAAATATATCAGAAAATACAATGTGTAAAAATCTTGAATCAAGTACATTTATATAAGCGATCTCTTAAATTAACAAAAAGTTAAGAATAAATTAACAAGATTCACGAAGCATGTGTTGTAATGTAAATGTTCATTAATTACATAATTCAAAGCGAAATTGAAATTTGATGAGGTGAAAATGTATCTATGTTTTTGGCATTATATATTATATTATTTCGCATTTATAATTTAAAATGGTAAAAAAAATTCAAATATAGTACCCGATAAATTAATATGATAATATGAATTTTGTATAATATTAGAATCAATGAATTACTACGTTACACGAATTTACCAAGTACTGCAGTCAAACTTTTTAACCATCAAATTTATAAAGTAATAAGACTTTGGCTTATAATGCATGGTGTCATATATATACATAAATTTTCACGAATTGTAATTTCAATTTCATCTTTAATTATATAATTAATGAACCTGTATTTGACATATAACCCATATTTTGGATATTCTAAATTTATTTTACAACTTGTCGCCAGTAGAGGATTGCGTATGCCTTTGTCGCGAGTTTTTACATTTATTGTCTTTATTAAAAAGTAATAAAACAGTGAATACACGTGCAAATAAACAGAAAGAAAACAAAAACAAGAAAAAAAAGAATCAAAGCGATTACATATTTACTTCTCATAACAAGGTAAATGATGAATTTATTTTTCTATGTTTTGAATCGAGGTTGTTTCACAATTTTAACCAATTGTTATAAATTTTTTATTATTAGTTAATCAAAGAGGACAAAAACTTTAAAAAATAAAAGAAAATGAGTCAAACGTAGCTAAATTGATGAATATTATGTGAGCAGTAATAATTTTTTGACTGTAATGAGTGATAACTTCATGTAAATACAATCTAATAAATAATAAAATAAAAATATTTGTCTTAGGTTATTACAATTTCAACGTTTTCTTTAACACCTTGCCACTAAATGTGCACATTTTTTGAGGTGATTTTCTTTCACACAATCTGAAGTTACAGCACTACGTCATTTAAACTGAAACTTTTGCCTAAAAAATTCATTGTAGGTAATGACTGTTGTAGTGTTTTAATAATATCTTACCAGTAGTCGTGCATTCTTTTTAAGATAATTAATGATTACGCAGCAAATCTGAACCATTTTCCTTTACACACTCTAAAGTTATAGCGAGACAAATAATCTGGTGTAAAATTTGTACCTAGAAAAAATTCATTGAAGGTAATTACTATTGTAAAGTTCTTGATAACATCTTTCTAGAAAATGTGCATAATTTTTTAAGTGATTCATGAGTACATTGCAAATTGTAACCATTTTCTTTCGTGCATTCTAAAATGACAGTGTGATACGTCATTTTATATAAAATTTTGGCTTAGAAAGTACTTTTTTTTTAGGTAATCGTCTATATAGAGAAATAAAAATCTTTCAACAATTCATGGGTATAGTGTCCATCAATAATTATGGTAGTAGTTCAAGTTTGAACTCCATCGGTCTTCACAATTTAGAGTTACTACTTGAAGTGGACATCCGGGTGAGCATAAAATCTTTTTTCCGTGTTGCGGACTAGGAAAAATAACATATATCTATTTCTATGGTGGTAGAATGGTGAGTCTAGCAATAAGCGATACTTGCAGGCAATACAAATGGATAAGGTGGATAGAAATAAAGATTTTTTCATTTACTCCAAATATGAGGCATGGATGGCGAGGTTAATAGGCATTTTCCAAAGTTTTGTTGATAAAAAAATAGTGAGTGCCTAAAAATAAAGGAGCCGATCGATTCGATTTTTTACCATGCTACTGTACATATTATTAGCTCTCGCAGGGAGCAGAATTACATTTCTATGTTGAAAATTTATCATTTCTAACATCGAAAAACCTTCTGAAAAAATGATGAACTTAGATTATCAATGAGCGTCATTTTGTCACTTTTTACTTACATGATTAAATCTAATCCGCATGATAGTGACATGCGTACTGACTCAGAATCTATTTTTTTAATGTTTAAACATCTTTAGCGGCGGTATGGTTTTAAATTGGAGCAAATGAAACGGAAGTATGTAAGGGGAAGTGCCCTATCTATCTATGCGCAATACTCTAGTACGCAGCTACTTAAGCACTCGCGGTACGGCATAGAATTAGAATGCGATTAGGCGTCGGTAGAATAAATTGCCAGAGAAATTAGTGACCCACATAGTAGATTTGTGACATGTACAAAGCCTAGCCACGTTTCGGCCACTGCTTCCCCTAGCGGACTGTGAATCAGCTGTTAGTTTTAGCGTCGTTAAACGTATTGAAAACGTGTGAATAATTATATAAGATTGTTTGATATATATATATTGTAACATGGTTACACTCATGAGCGTAGGGATTAATGCAATAATAGTCGATGCGATATAATATGAGGTGAAGGGAGGCCTATAAAAGGCCGGTGCGGGGAGAGAGGAGCTCTCTGGCTCTCCTGACTTTTTGGCGTTATCGCACCGTTAGTAGAGAAGAGTACGAATCTTTAACGGAAAATTAAAAGCGAAAATACGGTGGTTTATCTCAAAAGTACGATTTGTGGAGTCGGTGGTTGCTCGAGAATACAAAGACGAGTGAATAATATCTAGAGGACATAAAGAAAAGACAGGCGAGAAATCTCGATATAAATCTAAATCATCGGTGAAACAGTGAGAAGGATTGTCAAATATCGAGTTTCAACAAAACGATAAGTGAAGAGAACACGCGTCTAGGTTTGATTAATACGATTAAATGAGTAGATTTTAAGTATTTTGTATTAAGAGGATGAATCAGTTATAGGAAAATAAGTGCATACAAATAAGAGCATAGAAGGTAAGAGAATAAGATTAAAAGGTATAGATCTTTAAACCGACGATATAGACAAGAGTCGCCAAAATCTTGTGAGAGGAAGTAAGACAGAGAGAAAGTGAAACGAGAGTGAGTGAGAAAGAATTGTACACAGAGTTCATACACTCTGTCCAAGGAGTGAGCGAATGCGTGCGGCGATGTGTGTATGCGTAACGAGGAAATACCAAGGCATCAACACGTAACCGAAGTACGAGCCCGAGAATACCGAGAATTGGTGCTCGGATAATAAAAAATAACATAGAAATAATCGCCGGAATTCCCCAATTTAAATGCATAGAGGATATAAGGAATCGGTCTAGTGAAGTAAAAAGGATACGGGAAATAGATTAATATATAAATAGATAACCATAGAATTAAGTGCGTAGGATTAATCAATACGTTTAAGCTAGTAGTGTATAAGGAAGAAAAATCATCTCAAATCGACAATCGAAACGGGAATCGCCCGGCTAGATGAGTGGAAGAGTGGAAGAGAAAAAGCGTAACGAGAGTAAAAGAGAAAGAATTGTACACCGAGTTGATACACTCTGTCGAAGGAGCGAGTGCGATGCGAGTGTATGGTGGTATGAGCATGTCTGTGTATCGAGCGTACAGCAATACTGCCGTACGAAAAGAATAAAAAAACCTTCGAAGATACTGGGAATAGGTGCACACCATTAAAAAATTATAATCGTAGAAATAATCGCTAAAATTACGAAGTTAAAAGGGTCATTATGCAGATTTCGAGTGACCGTAATTAAAAAGTGACATTTTTTTTAATGAAACTATTTTTCTTGGAATAAAGCCTTACCGTCAAGCACTACGAAGTCTCAATTAATTATGATAGTTATGTGATCGAGCCCAAATTCCCACGATAAATAAAATATATGATAACGTTAAAAATTACCGTTACAATATATTACATATATAATATATATCGCATACATATTCAAATATAAGTTTATAGTGTGAATTTAATTCTTTGAAGTGAAATAACATACTGCCAGTAAGTAAACTGAAAATATTTTTACTAAAAATATATACCACGTCGATTAGTTATACTATTAAAATATTTTGAGGTTGTGAACCGTTTTCATGAAAAATATCTCTCAAATAAAAAACTAAAAATAATTATTTTCAATTAATTTTTAAATATTTAATTTAAAAACTTTCTCATTAAAATCAATTTATTTAACTGAAAACTGTAATTGTTTAAAACACATTGTTCAGCTATACGCTTAGTATGGCGTCTTTCTGTTGTAAACCACTTCTATGAAAGATAACAATTTCAAACAGATTCATTGAAAGTTCATTAATGATATACAAATTCATTACAAAAAACTGAAATTTAATATTTTTAACTGATTTTTGAAACTGAAAAATAAAAATTTTAACTGATTACTGACTATCTTTATACAAAAAAATCAACTTTTCTAAATAAATTAATGATTTCTCAAGGTTAATTATTTTACAATGGAAATAATGATATTAACAAATTGAAAAATAATTTGATTGAAATAATTTTAAAAAATGGCATTTTGGCTTCACATATAAATAAAAATTGTGAAAAAATGAAAAAAAAAATTTTATTGTTGTTTAATTTGCACTAAAATAAAATTGAAAAATAATCATAATGATGTCGTTATAATTTTCTAAGTGAATAATTTGTTAATTTCAGAAATGGGTAAAAATTCAGCAGAATATATGAGAATGTACAGGAAACGAAAACATGAAGAGCCACCTTGGCAGCAGGACGAGTGGAGCAGCGAAATATCGCTCGCACTAACACTCAACGTACACGAGATTTTAGAGCACGTGTTGCCAATTCAATTCTTAATTCTGCACCATCAACGAGTAGATTGGATAACATCAGAAGTATCATTGATCATGCAACTTTAAGACCAGCGGCATCGGCATTTCATGTGGGCCCATCAACTTCAACAGCAGCACACGGCAACCCTATGGAAAGAGAAGCAACATCGGATATAGGTGAAGCACAGGATGCTGCATGTGATGAAGAAGAAGAACAACAAGCAGTTAACTACTTTGAATATACAAAGCATGCCAAGGCCCACGCTGAATTCAGAAAAAAATTCCTCGATAACAACTTCGGTGCAATATGCAGCGTATGCGATCGGTTATGGACTGAAATGGACCTAAGAGCGCCGCCACCGTGTTCAAAGGATATTCTTGCAGCTGATTTTCCTGACATGAATTTCGAAACTGCGCTCGTCTGTGGTACTTGTTACGTCTCACTACATAAGAAGAAAATACCAACGCTATCGAAATCGAACGGTTTTACTTATCCACCAAAGCCGGCTCACTTACCAGAGCTTGATATAATCCCGGAGCGCTTGATCTCACCAACCAACTACCCTTCATGACGATCAGAAGGCTTCAACATAGCAATGGTCAGTACAGAATCCTTGGACAAGTTATAAACGTACCAGTATCAGTAGATAATATGGTTCAATTGCTTCCACGAGAACTTGATGATGATTATGCTATTAATGTCCATATAGCACGAAAAAAAAGCCATAAAACCAATTATCTTATCGGATATGTAAAGAAGCGTGTCGTCAAAATTTGGCTTGAGTATTTAATGCAACAAGAACTGTACAAATTTTATAATATCACAGTTAATAACGCGTTCTTTTCAACTGACGAACAGCAAACAGCAGCCGCAGACCAACCGAATCATGATGAGGTGAGCGAAGAGATCCGCATCGAAGAAAGTTTAACAGCTC
This sequence comes from Cylloceria caligata, assembly GCA_963942595.1. Lineage (NCBI taxonomy): Eukaryota > Metazoa > Arthropoda > Insecta > Hymenoptera > Ichneumonidae > Cylloceria > Cylloceria caligata. The sequence continues at coordinate 52,249,470 of OZ012705.1, read as the reverse complement.
AACAGCAGTCCTTGCTTTGAAATGAAGAAGTGTATCTTCATATTGCTCCCGGAGAAAACACCATACCAAAATGCATTCTCTTTGATGAACATTGTTAAGAATTATCGTTTTCGTCCACCTATCTCGGCCAATTCAGAACTTTCAAAGAAGAACTTCGAGTGACTCCATTCATGATGGCAACAAGCGAGTTACGCAGGGCTGATCGTCGAGGCGTATATTCTACTCATTTGCTATATATGGCCATGAAAATTATGCGAATCCGCACTCGTGATTCACTTCAAACGTCTTTTAAGTTCATTGGCAAAAATAATACTGTGACAAGAGCACATATAGAATCAGAAGAATACGTATACGGATGTATTGAAGAGAATCTCGCATTTTTACGCCATATCCCCAACTCAGCTTATTACGGGGCTTCACGTAAGAAACAACTGTTCGCGATGATTCGACAATTTGGTAAGCCAACATTCTTTCTTACAATGAGTGCTAATGAAATTGGATGGCCAAAACTACTCAAATTGCTGTATAAAATTCGAAATAATGGTGCTGAAATTGATGATGAGGCAATATAGTCCATTCGGTGACAATTATGTTGTTCATTACTTCAAGCGAATCGTGTTTCAACATCGTGGCAGCCTTCATGCTCATCTACTGATATGGTTAAATAATGCACCTATAAATGCCGTTGGTTCAGATATGTCAGCAGCTGTAAATTTAATAGATCGGTTAATATCCGTCTCACCAGAAAACACTTCCGGACACACGAAACTTCAAACCCACAAACATACGTTTACTTGTTACAAAAAAATACGTAGCGCTCGAGCACAACAATGTCGTTTCGAAGCACCATTCATGCCTAGCCAAACAACTGTAATTCTTACCCCAATTAGTGCCGATGATCCTCGAAGAAATGCGCTCGCAAAATTATACAAACAGATGTGGAAGTCACTTGAAGAGAACGACTATAAAGATATTGAACATTTCTTCGGAGAGCACAATATTACTTCGGATGATTTTTACTTGGATCTATTGCGAACGGCAATTAACAGACCTAAGGTTTTTATCAAACGGCAAACCACAGAGAAATGGATCAATCCGTTTAATCCATTCATTTTAAACGTCCTTGGGTCGAACACTGATTTTCAATATATAACTGAGAAATACTCGTGTGCCGCATACGTTGTTGAGTACGTAAATAAGACTAATCGTGGTATAAGTAATCTTCAACGTGAGATTATCAAAACTCTGGATGAACATCCAGAGTTTGATTTCATGGAGATCACACGAAAGCTTAGTATTGACATCCTTAACGCTGTTGAAATGACGAGTCAAGAAGCCGCTTGGTATTTGTTACGACTGCCAATGTCATACAGTTCGACCGTAGTCCTTTACCTACCAACAGTTTGGCCAATCGAACGACAACGGGTAAGGAAAACAACGGAACAATTGGATAATGAAGAGATTGACAGTAATTCAACCGATGTCTGGAAGACAAATTGGTTTGAAAGATACGAAAAGCGGCCACCCGATCTTGAACAACTTACTTTGGCACAGGCTGCCGCATATTACACGATTAGTGATAATAACCAATGGAAACGACGCAAAACAGGTCCCCGAATACTTCGCTATCGTAATTACGATATGGTCGCTGAGGCTGACGAGTACAAGCGCGAAATGGTAACTCTGCATCTGCCTTTCCGTCATGAAGAAACGGAGATTCTAGCGGAGAGAAAATTTGTGCAGCTATATGATGACATGGAGGTGATCATTTTACAACGGAGGAAATAGTTCGAGTCAGAATTAGATATCGCCAAGACGATTGAAATTTGTAAACAAATGTGTATTGCTCTGGAAGAACCTGATATTGACAATGCTATGGCAGATTTGCTTGCCACACGCGTTGCGGAAGCTGATCCATTTGCTGAATTCTATGCTTATGCAAATGTCGAAATGAATGAAGATATGAGGTTAGCTTTACTCAGTCGTCTTGATCCTGTTGTTAAGAAACGAGAGAACCTCATGCCAAAGGCAGAATTTAATAATCTTATGCGCATGGCTAACAGTCGACAAAAAAGCCTTATGATGCATGTCATCAGTACCCTTCTCGATCGAGATAGTGGTGAGCCACTTCAGATATTCCTTACGGGACCTGCAGGTTGTGGGAAAACGTTTGTAATTAAGTTATTAATGGAAATTTATAATCGCTTCTCGGACACGGATGGCTACACCAACGCATATCTTACATGTGCATCGACCGGCAAAGCCGCAGTAGCCATTGACGGCTTGACTATTCACACTGCTCTGAAAATTTCTATTGGAAAAAATTTGCCTCTTTCAAATGAAGTTGGTCAACAGTTTCGAACACTCTTCAAGTATGTTCGCTGCATTATTATCGACGAAATAAGCATGATGTCAGCGGAACCATTACAACAAGTCGATGCTCGCTTGAAGCAAATAACAGGAGAGTTCGAGAAAAACTTTGGTGGAATAGACATATTTTTGATAGGAGACTTGAGACAGCTGCCGCCTGTTCGTGCAACGTCTGTTTTTCAACAGATCAAAGCAAGTATTGCTGGCCCGACAGTCTGGCGAGGGTTATAATTCTACCAACTTAATCAAGTTATGCGTCAATCAAATGAGGAATTCTCGAGCGTACTTACGAAAATCGGCAACGCCCTAGCGGGTTGTGCGATTTTGCAAACTGGTAAAGTCGAAAACATTCACTCAAATTTTGACTGGTAGGCTCTTTTCATGTAAAGTCGCGCGATTCAAGAATATATTGGTTAATCCCACTTACCAGTTATAATTTGGATGGTTGTTCGGTTCTCGCTGCTCCGCTGGTTACTCGCTACCAGTTATATTTTGGATGGTCATTCGGTTCTCGCAGCCCCGCTCGATTCTCGCTACCAGTTTCATTTTGGATGGTTATTCGGTTTTCGCGGCCCCGCTCGATTCTCGCTACCAGTAATATTTGGGATGGTTATTCGGTTCTCGCTACCAGTAGAATTTTAACCGGTATTTTCATTATCGCTCCGTCTAATTTTTACCATTATTTTCATTGTCGCAGCCCCGCTCGTTGTTTGCTACAATCGAGTGTCTCCGGTCGTGATTATCTTTAATTTCTTTTTAATATCTCAGAGATTATACCATAAATTAAAAAATGGGATGAAACTGAATACACGGAAGGGATTTTGGGATCTTTAGGGAAGTGGTATCAGAATCTTTTATATTGTTCTTTCCGTTATAATTTTTTTTTTCATATACATACAGAGAGTATTTTCAATCGTATTTCCGTCTTACAGCCCATTCAGATGTCCGCACTAAATCGAATTTTACCGTAGCAGGTGAGGTCGCGTGGCTCTGGATCCGATTGCAAATTCAGAGGAGTTCCTTCTTCGCTGAGAAATCTGCTATAAAACAGTCAATTTCATGTCGAGCCCGGTGTTTCAGTCTTAAACTTTTGTTCGAAATTTATATCGGATAGTCCCTAAGGATGGACACTGGTAGCAGAAAATGCAAGGTCGAATGCAAATATACCAATTGCTAGAACTTCAGGCGCTCATTTAATTTCTTTGCCGATCGCTTATGACAAAATGAAACTAACTTTTTCATTATCAGACTACTTCTTCCTATAAAAGCTTTTGCAAGACATAGTTTGCTTTTCTCCTTGTGGTAATTGATCGGACTGTAGGGACCTCGGATATCAACCAATGTTTCAAGGACATTTTTGATTTCAGTCAAAAGATTTGTTAACTGACCACTATGATCCAATCCGATCTAAAACAAAGTAACATTTGGCCGATCAGCGGTAGCGAGAGCAACAAAGGTTTCACAAAATTTCTGACGAATTACGAATCGTTCTTTTTGGCAAAATTTCGAATAGCATTTCCAATTAATCATAAATATGAATAAAATAACGACATTCACTGACGATTGTGCTGGAGTGAGCGAGACCAATAGAAATTTGTAGTACATCGCTAGGTGACGCGAATCGCAAGCTCTACGACCTCCGCATTAAACAATTACGATATTTTGTTAAAACTAAGAAAAGTTAACTGTAGAATTACTAGTCAGAGTTTCTCTTGCTCTGTTTTTTCATGGAAAACCTATCACTGAGAATATTTGGATTGCGAATAAGAATAAATAATGAATTGTTATCCTTTGAATTCGGAATACATCAATATGATTATTTGAATAGTCAAAGCAGTCAGAAATCTTACCGAGTCAGCGGAATATATCTCTTTGTTCAAGAGAATATTGTTTTCATCGCGATCGTCGTGTAGTCCGATCAATTCCACTTGTCGGGTATAATAGCATGAGAAAGAGTTTGACCAGTCGTGGGAAAGTGTTCTTCCGGGGTATACTTTGCAATAGGAAGCACTGCTTGTCAAGAGCTTATTGATCGCATCGACCTGTTAACACAGAGACAAATAAATAATTAAAAAATTGTCTACAACTCCAATATTTTAGTGAATTGATAGAATATATTTTTTATTTAGCTCTTCATACAGAATATGCCAGACGTTAACGTACGGCAAATTTTTCAATGTGTGAAAGTAATTAAATTCATGATTTTATACATACCAGGTGTATGCATAAGTTTTTTCCGGTTTAACTAAGAGATTGCGCCAGCGAAAAGTACGCAGCGTATTAATTTGACACATACGTCATTTTGAAAAGTACGCAGCGTATTAATTTGACACACACGTCATTTTGTTCGTCTGACATTAACCTACAAACACACACAAGTTGATTCCGCCAAAAACTAGCGTCTTTGTTTTATCGTTCAGTGATCATGTCGAGTTTTGTGCCTGAAAAAGAACATTTGCGGCACGCATTGCTTTTCTTATTTAATCAAAAGAAAAAGGCTGCTGAAAGTCAACGTTTGCTGGTAGAAACATATGGTGAACACGCTCCATCGATTAGAACATGTGAGACATGGTTTCAACAATTTAAAAGTGGTGATTTCAATGTGAAAGACAGTGAGCGCTCTGGTAGACCACAAAAATGCGAAGACGAGCAATTGCAGGAGTTATTGGATGATGAACCAACTGAAACTAAACGGCAGTTAGCAGAAGCATTACATGTGTCACAAGAAACAATCAACAGACGTTTACGAGTAATGGGGAAGATCAATAAACTCGGTAAATGGGTCCGACACGATTTGAATGAACGTCTAATAGAAAATCACAAAGTCACTTGTGAAGTGCTGCTTCAACGCCACGAAAGGAAATCATTTTTGCATCGAATTGTGACGGGTGACGAAAAATGAATTTATTTTGAAAACCCGAAGCGGAAAAAATCGTGGCTTTCACCTGGCGAAGCCGGTCCTTCAACACCAAGGCCAAATCATTTCGGCAAGAAGACCATGCTCTGTGTCTGGTGGGACCAGAGCGGTATTGTGTATCATGAACTCTTGAAGCCCGGCGAAACCGTTAATACACAACGCTATCGCCAACAATTATTCATTTAAATCACGCATTAGTCGAAAGACGACCGGAATGGGCCAGAAGACATGGCAAAGTGATTTTGTTACACGACAATGCGCCGTCTCACACAGCAAAAGCAGTGAAAGACACCTTGAAATCGCTTGGATGGGACATCCTTCCGCACCCGCCGTATTCGCCAGACCTGGCGCCATCTGACTATCACCTCTTCGCATCAATGGGGCACGCGCTCCCAGAGCAGCACTTCAGCAATTTCGAGGAAGTTGGAAAATGGCTCGACGAATGGTTTGCCGCAAAAGACAAGCAGTTTTTCTGGCATGGTATTCATAAGTTACCTGAAAGATGGGCGAAATGTGTAGAAGCCGATGGCCAATATTTTGAATAAAACAAAAATTAATTTCCCTTGAAAATTACGTGTTTTTTTTACCAAAAAACCGGAAAAAACTTATGCATACACCTGGTAAAGTAATGCAATTGTATCAATAACGAGAATCTACTTACTTCGGATTGTAGTCCTAGCTTCCAGATTTCGCCAAATACGGCATTATATCCCTGGCATTTGGCACAGCGGCAACCGAACACGACGTACCATTTCTTGTTAAAAGCTAATTGATCGTATCAACCTGTTGACACAGAAATAAATAAGTAATAAACAAATGAAAAATCCAGTGATAATAAAATAAAAAATTGTATAACACTCCAATATTTCAGTGGACCGATAGAATATATTTTTTCTTTGGCTCTTTGTAAAGAATATGCCAGAAGCCAACGGCCAGCGAATTTTCCAATTTATGAAAGTAAATAAATTGATAATTTTTATATAAAGTAATGCAATTGTATTAACAACGAGAATCAACTTATTTCGGTTTGTAGTCCTTCTTTATTTCGCCAAATGCGGTACGATATACCCGGCATTTGGCACAGCAGCAACCGAAGACGAGGTACCGGTTGCTTGCCTTTTTGTAGAATTTCTTTTTTGTATCGTAACAGCAATTATATTTTCCTCACAACCAACAATATAACAGCATTCGTTCTCCCTTTTTCAACGCTATTTCTGCGATGTAACACGTCCAAAGAAATACCGATCCGTGTGTACGGGATTCATTGCTGTAAATTTTTTAAGGTTATGTTAGATCGAGAGATGCCCCGTACGCAGTAAAGAACTGCAGCGATGAGTGCATTTATAACCATATGCTGGTAATCGACTGCCATACTGACGTGCGAAAGACAAACGGAACAATAGAACAATCGCGAAGGCGTCACGGCACGTGCTGGTGTACTGTATGATATAAAACGTTCGTAACTCATCGCTGCAGTTCTTTACTGCGTGCGGGGCATCTCTCGATCACGTGCCGTGACGCCTTCGCGATTGTTCTATCGTTTCGTTTGTCTTTCGCACGTCAGTATGGCAGTCGATTACCAGCATATGGTTATAAATGCACTCATCGCTGCAGTTCTTTACTGCGTACGGGGCATCTCTCGATCTAACATAACCTTAAAAAATTGACAGCAATGAATCCCGTACACACGGATCGGTATTTCTTTGGACGTGTTACATCGCAGAAATAGTGTTGAAGAAGGGAGAACGAATGCTGTTATATTGTTGGTTGTGAGGAAAATATAATTGCTGTTACGATAAAAAAAAGAAATTCTACAAAAAGGCAAGCAACCGGTACCTCGTCTTCGGTTGCTGCTGTGCCAAATGCCGGGTATATCGTACCGCATTTGGCGAAATAAAGAAGGACTACAAACCGAAATAAGTTGATTCTCGTTGTTAATACAATTGCATTACTTTATGTAAAAATCATCAATTTATTTACTTTCATAAATTGGAAAATTCGCTGGCCGTTGGCTTCTGGCATATTCTCTACAAAGAGCCAAAGAAAAAATATATTCTATCGGTCCACTGAAATATTGGAGTGTTATACAATTTTTTATTTTATTATCACTGGATTTTTCATTTGTTTATTACTTATTTATTTCTGTGTCAACAGGTTGATACGATCAATTAGCTTTTAACAAGAAATGGTACGTCGTGTTCGGTTGCCGCTGTGCCAAATGCCATGGATATAATACCGTATTTGGCGAAATCTGGAAGCTAGGACTACAATCCGAAGTAAGTAGATTCTCGTTATTGATACAATTGCATTACTTTATGTATAAAATCATCAATTTAATTACTTTCACACATTGAAAAATTTGCCGTACTTTAACGTCTGGCATATTCTTTACGAAGAGCTAAATAAAAAATATATTCTATCAATTCACTAAAATATTGGAGTTGTAGACAATTTTTTAGTTATTTATTTATCTCTGTGTTAACAGGTCGATGCGATCAATAAGCTCTTGACAAGCAGTGCTTCCTATTGCAAACTATACCCCGCAAGAACACTTTCCCACGACTGGTCAAACTCTTTCTCATGCTATTATACCCGACAAGTGGAATTGATCGGAATACACGACGATCGCGATGAAAACAATATTCTCTGGAACAAAGAGATATATTCTGCTGACTCGGTAAGATTTCTGACTGCTTTGACTATTCAAATAATCATATTGTGTAACGGTATTTTTACATTATCATTAAATTTTATTCTTCTGAGGGGAAGAATTCGGGCTCGAACACGACGATAATTAATTTTAGACTTTTATAGGAGGTATAAGTAAGATTTATTCAATAAGTTGCATAGAATTTTGTGTTGTGAGGCTTTTTGGCGCCTTTAACCTTACAATTTATCAGTGGTGTTTAATTGCTTTGATGGTTCCACGCTCTTCTTTACCCGCGAGGTTATCAGATTCTCGACTTCTGCGCTGAGCGGTGGATATCTCAACTAGGCGGTATCGAGCTCAGCCGTCTTGATCTTTTTCCCGCCTGGCTGCTGACGTGCTGTCTGCTGGGCTGGCGTCGTTGTTGCTGGCGCGTCGGTCAGCCGGTATGGACGCCGGGTCTGTGTCCGCGTACGCGTCGTTTTATTTAATAATCAAAAAACTTTGTTTTTGATGTTGCTCCGTGCTCGGTCTCTTTGGTGGTGATATCTGTGCCGCTCCCGTGTGTTTCGGACGTGTCTTTCTTAAGTAATCGTGCTCTTGGTTCGCGAGTGATTTCTCTCTTGTGTTGAATAATGACAGTTGCAGTGTCACTATTCCTGAGGATTATTAATCCTTTATCCTAGAGTCGACGGATTCTTCCAGAAATCTTCGGTGCTGGATCCGGACGTCCCAATTATTCTTCGCTCATGGTGAGTTGATCTTTTAATTTATCTTTCTCTTCTCTTTTATGTCTGTTGGGTAGTGTCGTTTTCATGCGACGCGCTTTACAGAACTCTTGAAATTGTTTCACTCCTAATTGTTTTTCTAATTGTCCTAAAATTCTAAATTAAGTTCCTATGGGTCGGCCTTATTAATGCCCTCCTAATGCTATTCATTAATCAATTTTCCTAGCTTTCTTTCAAATTTTGACTCGAAAGCACTCTTGCTTCTTAATGCGGTGGTTGCTTTCCAAATTTTTCCTCTACCGGATCCTGCTTCTCTGTTGCAATCTCGCTAATAATTGTCTGTTATTCTTGATTTCTTTTTTATTTTATTACCCCCTTTTCACCTGACTGCAAGTTCTGATTTCTAAACTTCTCGGTGCTACAAGTCCAGTCTTTCAAACTTATCGATACGCTGCGTTAACAATTCTTCTTATGAACTATTCCGACTTATTCCTAATTATTCTACTTAAACTTTCTTGTATTATTTGCTTAATCCTCCTAAACTAAACCCTAATTATTTATTCTAATGCCACCAACTTTCTCTTCTTAATCCGGCTTTTTAGAATCTTTCTTGTTCTATTCAACTGGTCCGATACTGTCCGTTCTTAATCTTTATATGATTCTTTTCACTCACTTGTGTTGTGTTTTTCTATTTATTAATGTTCTCAATAAATTCGTCGACTAACTCACCACCTTGTCTGTTAACTTCTCAGATTTAATATGAATCTTTTGGATTTAAAAAAAAGACTTTGATATCGGTGCACAAGCGAGTTCTGGCTTGGTTGGTGGTTTGAACTGATAAGAGAGCGCTTCTCTGTTTGAAGCTGCCTTTTATACTTTTGCCATCCTTTCCCACTCTCTCATTTTTACTCTTCTTTCCTATTGTCTCACGTAATTTCTTTTGTTTCAGCGAGACCCGCCATCCTGCCCCTACATCCCCTCACTGCCCGAGCGAGGCCAGCCGGTCGCTGACCCGCTATTTTTCGGCAGCGAAGGAATGTGACAGGCTTCATCCTGTTTCGCGGTGTCTACTGGATTCTGCTGAGACTTTTATCATTTCTCCCGTATCTTCTAACATTTCTGATGTTTTTATGAATAAACGATAATTTTTGTATGAATTTGTGTCTTATTTTATTCTTATTTTATTCTTTTTTTTCTTTTATGACTTGTAGGATTGTGACTACGTCACAATTGATGTATTCCGAATCCAAAGGATAACAATTCATTATTTATTCTTATTCGCAATCCAAATATTCTCAGAGATAGGTTTTCCATGAAAAAACAGAGCAAGAGAAACTCTGACTAGTAATTCTACAGTTAACTTTTCTTAGTTTTAACAAAATATCGTAATTGTTTAATGCGGAGATCGTAGAGCTTGCGATTCGCGTCACCTAGCGATGTACTACAAATTTCTATTGGTCTCGCTCACTCCAGCACAATCGTCAGTGAATGTCGTTATTTTATTCATATTTATGGTTAATTGAAAATGCTATTCGAAATTTTGCCAAAAAGAACGATTCGTAATTCGTCAAAACCTTTGTGAAACCTTTGTTGCTCTCGCTACCGCTGATCGGCCAAATGTTACTTTGTTTTAGATCAGATTGGATCGTAGTGGTCAGTTAACAAATCTTTTGATTGAAATCAAAAATGTCCTTGAAACATTGGTTGATATCCGAGGTCCCTTCAGTCCGATCTATTACCACAAGGAGAAAAGCAAACTATGTCTTGCAAAAGCTTTTATAGGAAGAAGTAGTCTGATAATGAAAAAGTTAGTTTCATTTTGTCATGAGCGATCGGCAAAGAAATGAAATGAGCGCCTGAAGTTCTAGAAATTGGTATATTTGCATTCGACCTTGCATTTTCTGCTACCAGTGTCCATCCTTAGGGACTATCCGATATAAATTTCGAACAAAAGTTTAAGACTGAAACACCGGGCTCGACATGAAATCGATTGTTTTATAGCAGATTCCTCAGCGAAGAAGGAAGTCCTCTGAATTTGCAATCGGATCCAGAGCCACGCGACCTCACCTGCTACGGTAAAATTCGATTTAGTGCGGACATCTGCATGGGCTGTAAGACGGAAATACGATTGAAAATACTCTCTGTATGTATATGAAAAAAAAAATTTTAACGGAACGAACAATATAAAAGATTCTGATACCACTTCCCTAAAAATCCCAAAATCCCTTCCGTGTATTCAGTTTCATCCCATTTTTTAATTTATGGTATAATCTCTAAGATATTAAAAAGAAATTAAAGATAATCACGACCGGAGACACTCGATTGTAGCAAACACCGAGCGGGGCCGCGACAATGAAAATAATAGTAAAAATTAGACGGAGCGATAATGAGAATACCGGTTGAAATTCTACTGGTAGCGAGAATCAAATAACCATCAAAAATAAAACTGGTAGCGAGAATCGAGCGGGGCCAGGAGAACCCAATAACCATCCAAAATAAAACTGGTAGCGATAAATGAGCAGACCTGCGAAAACCGTTACCATCCAAAATATGATTGGTAGTAACTTACCAGTCTAACCAAAATCGCTTCAGTCCAATGCTGGAAAAATTGCTTACCAGTCAATATTTGAGTGAAAGTTTTCGACTTTACCAGTTTAGAATTACCAATCAAATTTTGGCTCGCACAATCCGCTAGGGCGGACAAAAATTACAGGAGAACGAACAGAGACTAATCGAGTCTCGATTTTTCAGCAGAGCAGAAGCAAACGAGCGATGCCCTGATGGAGTTAGACTGTTTTTAAGAAATCGAGACGTCGATGAATACAATTACACTGTACTTGGTTTGGCGCCAGAAAAAATCGTTTCCATTTCTCATGACATTTTTTCTGGAGGTCATGATGCTGAACAACTTGCATTTGTACGACAAAAGTTGCATAAAATGTCGCTGATTGATACAGGAGGCTTGCCCTATGAGCTCACACTTGTCGTCGGCCAGCCGTATTTAATCACGACTAATGTCAACGTAGCTGACGGATTGTCAAATGGGACATATGGAACCTTAGCATTTGTTGAGCGAATCGAAAATGCGACTGAAGACGAAATATTTAAAGAAGAAGATGTAAAAAGACTCTGGATGAAATTTGCGGGTAATCCAACGATAGGACAAAAGGCTAAACAAATCGCAGCAAAATACATGCAAGATAAGAACATACCCGCAAGACTTGTACCAATTGCTCGACGAACTTCAACAATTTACCTGAACAATAACAAAACTATCACTGCAAAACGGAATCATTTTTCTCTCACCTCTGCCTGCGCCATGACACTTCATAAATCGCAGGGTGGCACATTTGATAAAATTGTATATTCATACGAGAAAGGGCATGGCCAATCACTTGTATACGTAGCCTTATCACGAGTCACCAGTGTAGATGGATTGTTCATAGTGTCACTGACTAATGATCCGGTATTCTATCATGGAGTTCGAGATGCCAATTCAACGGCTGCTCTATGAATAGAATTTGAGCGCCTCAATTTAAATCCATTACGTACGGGTCAAGAAATAATAGTCAATTTCATCAAAGATAAAATATCATTCTACAATTTCAATTGCCAGAGTTTACGAGCACATTCTAACGATCTCCATGAAAAAGTACCTCAAAACTGCACTGTGCTCATGCCCTCTGAAACGTGGCTTGGCGAAGAAGAAGACGTTGACATTCCAAACTTTGACTGCTGCGTTAAATTTAAACGACAGGAGAGATGTTCCGCTGGGGTAGCGATTTATAAAAATCAGAACAGTTCGCACGTTGTCACACCAGACATGGACATTAACTATCGCCAAATAACAGGAATAGGAGTAGCAATACGAGATACTGGCGATATTTGTGCAGCTGAATGCCGTCTCACAAGAGGACAAACGATTATTTCAGTCGTTGTCTACATCTCACCAAATCAATCAGTTCAGAGTATAATTGATTTTATTCATTTTGTACTACTGCCGTTCAGTGTGGATGGTGCAGCACGTTTGAACAAGGACTATTACCTAATGCCCATGATTCTGAGTGGTGATTTTAATGTTAATTTTAATACTCCGGAAGCCGAGTCTTTGATAACGTTTTTAAAAGATACGTTTCAGCTAGAGTTAAATAGTAATAGAAACGTAGCTACAACAAAATCTGGAACTGTAATTGATGCCGTTTTTCAAAGATTTCTCGATTCTTTAGAATCGACTATATATGTGTCGTATTTTAATTATCATAAGCCGATCGTCTCAAGTACAGCGATTTTAAATGAATAAAAAATTTGCAAACGCATTAAAATTGAATTCAATTGGAATTATTTTTTTGAATAAAATCCGCCTTTTGCACAAATCCTCAACACACTTTCGTTCCGCATTTTCTCGCCACAAGATGTTTACACATCAATATCTCGAGTACTAGCAGACTCAGAAACAATTGTCTACTACGACCCTACGCAGCTATGCATAGCGCGCTTGCATGTGCTCTGCATTCCCTTTTACTCGCAATGACCACGAATTACTTAAATTATGCGATTCCCGCAAAATATCAACAATAATTTCTGTAATAGTAACATTATAGGGTATCGCACTCTCTACATTAATTTCTATATTGTTTTCTGCCACAGCATTTAAGAAATCGTGATCACGCGCACTTGATAGTGTTATATGCTTCAAATCAGAAACTTTATAGTTGTCACCGCCACAGTTACATATTAAAGTTTTTATACTATGAACAATACCTATAAATTTTCTTGGAATTAGACATTTTTGTCGGCCTTCATGTTCATATTTCTCAACTTGCTCGATGAACGCAACAATACAAAATTTAGCATACTAACGCACGGCCCGATTCGTGCATTCTGCGCTCACCGTTTGCACTGCGAACGTTATGACGTTATTTTCAAGCGTTCACGATGCGCACGGGTCGGAAGGTCAGCACCGTGTTCGTAGCACCTAACTTTTACTGCTCACAAGTGGTCCGAATTATTACTACGGTAAACAGACGTTAGCGCGCTCACTGAATCGGACCGGATGTTAGCAGCTTGTGCATTGTAATCGCTGTGGGCGCGGTGCGGACCGTAGCCATAGTCGTCACGTATGCACGAGGAAATACCGCCCTTGCCCCCTGGACTGCCCTACGGCTCAGCTTCCTTGTTTCCCCGTCTGGAGCACGGCGCGCGCGAGTTTCTTGAGACTGTCCCGCGGTGGCCTCTGGACACGAAACAGCTCGGTAGAAAACAATATCTTCCTCCTTACTTCGCCTGGAAATGATATTAGAAAATTATTTTTTTTTCTAGAAATTCTGCATTTCTCCTTAGCGAAAAAGATTTAAATACTGTATGTTATCAGTTGTAACCATAATTCTCTCGTTAAGCGCATAGGTGCAGCTTATTGGTCACAAAAGACTTGTGCTCTTTTCTGCTGAGTTTTAGGTACGTGAGTAGTATATATACCTGCTTGCTCTATCCCACTTCTGTATTCACTCCTTCCCTAACCATGCGCCTACCACCACTATTCATTTCCGTTCACTGCCTCCAGTACTTTGCTAAAGCACCGTCGATGAATAGAAAAGAGTGAAACACACACTTGAAAAAATGAATAAAATATTGAACTCACCCTTACAGCCGTTGACGGCAGCTATAACAGCTTTCGACCCCGGGTGATTTTCAGCTCTGATAATACACAAACACATGTACACATGCGCGTGGGGATGATGTGGATGAGGAGTTGCACGGGGTGCCACGATTTGTGACTCGCTACCGCATGCTTTCTAGAGAAACGTCAGATATCCGGCGTAGTCCACGCGCTCTAGACCGTATATCGCACACTCCACGAGTAACGCCGATAACATGCTGCATCGCGGTTCAGGATGAAAGAGGTAGTTCCAATTAATGTAGATTGATTTCTCGAAATCAACTAGTAGTTCCTTGTAATAGCCGTCGGCATTAGGATGCAGTACTTCACAGCGCACAATTGTATCGTCTGGAGGTACTATGCATGATATGCCAACGTTCAATTGTTGAACGTGAACGCGCCTCCCTCTGCACTCCTCGATATACATTTTTCGCCATACCTTCTCTAGTTCGTAATATGCTGTGCACGTCAGCTCAGTGCACAAGTACACACTTAGCACACTCGCGACATAAATCACCCCCACCAAAACGAGTCAGTGAGAACATTATTTGTGTAGCGCGGATACATATTAGAACCGTTCGTTAGCTCTGTTGAAGATAGACTAAAGGCTAAGGATGCTGCTGCTAGAGGGAGTCATGTTCTTAGTCGTGAGGATCATGTTATTCTCTGAATCGTAACCAGGTACCCAGCACCTTGGATGCATCGTCAACGGTTTCACATACAGGGAAACTTTTCAAATGGCCCTCGTAGCTTGAAGCTCTCTCCGCTGAGGATATCCGCTTTGGACTTCTTCATAAATTCCACCCCTAACAACCCGTCCACGTTTAGTGCTACGTCATCCGACAACGTAGAACCAATGTTTTAACGCGATTTCCGGGACTTCGAGGACGACCTCAGCCTTGCACAGGGGCATGACTTCAACAGCCCCGTTGCCCTATTGCTCGATGTCGTTGTATTCGTTAACTATGTTCGGCCGCAGACAGCTTATCTTAATTATGCTGCACTGTATAACAGAGGGCCTGCAGGGTCAGTACTCTCTTCACAGCAAGCGGCGAAACAATTTCCGAATCATTTTCAGCTCCGGTTCGTGCTGGCAGAGTTATCTAGAGCACTCGCTGCGTCGCGTTCCTAGAATCTGCTTTTCAAAAAAGAAAGATTTCAAGTCATTCTGATCATTATTTTGTCTATGGCACTCTTCCAAAGTTTTCAGATGACATTGTCTGTCAACAACGGAGAAAATTGAGTATCGCGCAGTGATAAAATTCCTTCATTTAAAAGGGAAAAAGACTCAGGAAATAAAATCTGAGTTAGACTCTGTATGCGGTGAAGCCTCCCCTTCATTTACAACGACCAAACATTGGGTGTCCGAGTACGTGGTTGTACGAGCATTATAAACGAAGAACATTCTAGGCGCCCAAAAACCTCTACAATTAACGAAATGGTCGATTTAATGCATCAAACTGTGATGGAAGATCGTTGATTGACTGTTAAGGATATTGCTGAGACTTTGGATATGATTTCGATATGAGAAAATTATCTGCGCGCTGGGTGCGGCGCTTGCTGACGATCGACCAAAAGCGCAGACGGTCGGACATGTCGCGCGAGTGTCTTAGCCTACATAAAAAAAATACAGCAGAATTTTTGCGGCGAATGATAACCGTCGACAAAACCTGGGTACGCAACCAAACGCCTGAGACCAAACAACAGTCAATGCAGTGGATTCCGGTGGAGGAGCTATTTCCGAAGAAGGTAAAGGTTCTCTCTGCAGGAAAAGTGATGGCAACAGTTTTTTGGAATAGCCGTGGAATAATTCTTATCGATTACCTTCAAAGGGTGCAACAATCAACGGACAGTACTACGCTGCATTGCTGGATATATTGAAGGCCACATTTAAGAAAAAACGTCCGTATTTAGCCAAGAAAAAAATCTTGTTTCACCAGGAAAACGCTCGGGTTCATATGTGCATGGTCGCAATATCAACACTTTTTCCAGTTTCGTAATTTGAAAAAATTTCTCGGGGGAAAAAATATAAGTCAAATGCTGAGGTAGAAACGCTGTAAATCAGTATTTGTCAGGTTTAGACAATCAATTTTTTTCTGATGGTTTAAAAAGATGGGAGAAATGTTGGACCAAATGTATCGAGTTGTAGAGAGACTACGTCGAGAAATAAATTTTGCTTTGCTTCGAAGTATGTGTTTTTCTTAAAAAGGCCGAAAACTTTTCAAATAACCCTCGTATATTCCTACAGCACGCCATTGATCAACGGCAAATGAAAGTTAAGACTCCTTCTGGGGACAGAACTAAGACGTATACCGCAATGAGGAGTGAATTCGTTGGTCTACTCGCGAGGATCGAGATCAGCCGAGGCATCATACCGGGATCACGCATCACACCTTCAATACGTAAAAGCAGCGCAGCATGAATAAAAGTTTCTAAGGACGAGGAAAAAGTGCAAAGACCGACGGTTATACTTGAGCCGTCGAACATAGTGTGGTTCGTACATAGCAGCAAGGCCAATACAATGCGCGCAAGCGCAAAGAGCATGAGCACTTGGGTCTCGAGCAGCGACAACAGGAGTTCGACCTGATGCACCTCACCAGTGATAAGCGAGTTGCTCGTACAGAAAAAATGAACGAATACAAGGGTGTATTCTACCTACAAGGAAATAAGCGACAGCGCACGCACATTGTGCAGTATTGCACACCTCTTAAGGTTGGGTCGAAGGGCCCAGGTTCTCAACCCTTGACGGGGAAGAACGTAATATCGGGGTATGGTTTTGGTAAAATGCGTAAAGCAGGAAAAAGGAATACAAATATTGATGCGCTAAGTCATATCTACACTACTAATAGGACGCAAGAGCGAGGAAATAAATTCGCTAATGCGCAAGAGAAAGAAGATCAACGCCTATACGCCATAAGAATGATATCATAAAGAAGAGAGCCGCGAAGGTAGGGAGCGTCGTAGAAGAGGACGGCAGCAGCACCATCACATCGCATGACCAGCGTAGCCTTACAGGCAAGCCGAATGGCAAGAGTGGGGAGAATGCCGCAGCGTCGTACTAAGCGTGGACGCATAAAGAAAGAAAAAGCAACCGAACTGCAGAGCAACAGAGAGGTAAACCCAGCAGCACACGAGGCCGCAGACAATGTGAGGCAAGTGACCCTAGCCAGCTCACAGGCCAGCGAGGGTATGGACGCCTCAGACGAGAAAGACGACAGCCTATACTCACTGCACGGTATAGAAGAGGATAGTCCGATGGATATATGGGCATGAGCAATACGTGGGTGAACTTATACTGCTCCACGAGGCCGTATGGTGGGGAAGGTTAGCTGGAGTGACCCCGAAGTGGAGAGACCCCCACAGAATTATCTCCGAAAATTAGCTCGCTAAATGTGCGAAAGGAGATGATAGAAGGAAACGCAAAATCACACAATAACTGTACTTGGAAATACCGGGAGAGGTTGCGCGACACATAAGCCGTCACTCGAAACAATCTGCAGCTCGATAAGAAAACGAAGGTCGAACTCATCAAAGACGCGAAAAAGTTCCTATCTTTTTCGCGATAGGAAATCTTCGCATTAGGGATAGGGATATAGCTGAATGACGATAACGAAAGACGTGGTAGGACGGCCAAATCAATGTCGAAGTGAACCGGTCCTCGCGAAGTAATAGAAAAGCAATCGCACGTTAATTACGCAATTAAAAAAGGTCGAAAACCACGATCGTGCTTAGGAACCAGCTCAAATATTCGATGGAATATTAGTACCGACGCCGAACTGTATTTAGCGTAGACAATGGAGAAAAATATATAAAGTAAATTCAAGAAATGAAGCCTTGTAAAAGCAACAAAACGTACTTAAATTCAATAAATATGTCAATTTGGACACTCTCTCCAGTTGATATATACATGTTTATTGGTAATTCGATTTCTGGAATTACAGCGATTCGTGTGTGTTGAGAATTCCTGTTGATGATGTTGGATGGAATCTGTAATATATTGAAAATAATGAGTATTCACTCGACGTAGGGAAACAGAAACCAGACTGAATGTTGTTATTTAGAGAAAGTGGTTTATTTTACTATCCTGGTGGTCAATTATAAAATATATATAAAAAAAATAAATAAATATAAAAATGAATCCAGAATAATTAAATGAGGACCAGTACACAATTATATTAATTGTGTGCTATGTGTGCTTGAGAGTGAAGATGACGCAGCCAGCGCTGCAGAGCATGCCATGGAGTGATAAATGTGAGAGCGTAGACTATATTATTCATTCCCAATAAATTCTCAGTGTTTTTGTGAGAGAAAATGCAGGGAACGAGTGAGAGCACTTGTAATTATATTGCTTGAGTGCTGGAAATGTGATGTGAAGAAATGTGATGCAGTCAGCGCTGCAGAGCACGGCAAAGTGAGAGTTTGAGGATGCACAATTGATTAGAAAATATTCACAGTACTTTCCCAGCAAGTTTAGTGGGGGGAAAGTACAGTGAATAATAAGCACACGCGCAATTATATTAATCGAGCGGGCAAAGCATGATGAGAAAAACGTGGTACAGCCCGTGCTGCAGAGCACGCCATAAGGTGAGACAATTATGAGGATTCACCGATGAGATTTCCACTCCTCACCGTCATTGAATTACGATGAATTATAACGATGTACTCTTACCGTGTATTTGAGTCCTGTTGAGCTTGAAAATGCTGAGTGTGCGAGAGATGTGTGCGCTGTCCAGGCGGGTTTTTCCCGAAGAAGTCAAAAATATCAATATGGCTGCGCTTTACAAAAGCGTCATTGTGCGACGCTGAAGTCAAGAGAGAGAGAGAGAGCTGGTGAGCGATGCCGAAGTCAAGCGAGAGAGATAACCTCTCGCTTCAAGCAGCATGCTTGCGAGGCACTGCCTCGGCTATCTCCGCTATAGCCGAGCGCAGCATGCTACCCAGCAGCAACAGGTCGACGCACGGCGAATATCGATCGCCGTGCGCCAGCTGATTTCCCAACAATGTGATAATATCATGACGTTTCATTGATTGCAGATGCCATATCAAGTAAAGCATGAGAATACGAAAGTACGCTTAGTCAATATAGACCAAAGTGAAATAGAAAGCGTAAGAAAATAGTGCCTAGAGAAAAATAAAAAATTGAAAATATAGATATATATATTTAATATATATTTCAGGTAATCTTAACTTTTATTATATAAATACTACGCGCATCAAAAGTTTATGTAATGCTTGGACCATGAGTCAGATGCGCAACGAGATGAGATGAGATGAGACACATGTAAAAACGAAAATAGGCTACAGCGAGCAACCAACAAGTAGAAAATCTTCATTTTCAAATTTCAGATTTTTTCCTTTTAAGCAGAGAAGGATGCTGTGACGCGGAATTTTCTGTTGAAATACGAGTAAATTCTATTTTTCTCTCGCGTGATCGCAAATCTGCTCACCCTTACACAGGAATGCGATGAAGCACTATGAGATGATCTGACTAGCGATCGGCGACCTGACTGCGGCTGCTTGAGCAACGCAGAATGTTAATTTCAGCGAACGTAGCTACCAACTGCATGTACGAAAATCAGTTAAATTTTTTTCTTAGGTAGTTCTTGGATTTGACCTACCCAAAATATTAAAGTCTTGAGCGACAATTAGGATATGGTCAATTCCTCGTGAAAAGACTCGAGACCACGATTTTATAATCAACTATTGACCATATTGTATTCCTTTCTCGTAATAATAGTTGAACGGACTTTGTTTCGTCAATCATAATAAACGCAATTTACCGTGTTTTCATATAAATTCTGGCATCATGATTTAGTTCACGGGAGTTTCAACTCCTCTCCGGCAAACGATCCCAATACAAACTTTAAAATATTATATCTATGACTGTATTATGCAATATACGTGTCAACCGGTATAACATAATGTTATAACCTGTGTTTACTGTATTTCGATACTAAAGTGTCATCTTTATCAATTTTCAAGCTATGCTTTTTTTTATGTTTACTGAGTGCGAAGCACGATATATAACCCTGGGAGTAGCTTACAAAATATCCCGTCGGAATATTCGGTCTCCAATGAGATTTCCCCGCTTTCTTTAGATTAATATTCGCGTGTGTTCGTTGTTCAGAAAAATTGAATCTAATAATTAAAACGAATATATATCTATTTACATTACAAAATGCCACGGCCGACGGCATCGTGCAGGAGAATCGAGAATATAAGTTATAAACCTCTTTTGAATCTCCTTGAATCCTAGCTCAATGATCGATACGGACTGTTAAACGAGGTTCAAGATTTTTAAAAAACAATTATAACCATCCTTCAACCCTTTTTTTTTAACCCGTTTCCACTCACTTTCAACGCTCCTTTAATTGTTCTTTGATCCTTTCTGATGCTAGACCTCCTTTCAACCTTCCTAAAACCATTTTTGAACCGTCTCGTAAACATCCTTAGAGTTAAAGAAGATTAAACATTTTTGAAAACCTAACTTAACCCTCCTATAGGATCATTAAACGTTGTTTCAGAGAAGGTCAAGGGACGTTAAAAAACCCCAATCTATCAAAAGATTCATTATATTTTAAAAAATGGGGCCAATCCTCAGCCGATTTGCTGTGAAATCGCTAATATATGTTACACAGGTAGATACGAGTATATAGTAGTTAAATACGGTTGTAGGGATAATATTTATAAAGTTAGCATTAGTATATTTTGCCAATAAAGAGTTAAAACTCGCGTGAACGTGAATAACCATCATCACTTCACGATTTGTATATAAATCACGTATATATAAAACTGCGACTACATATATATACTGTGTATATATATATATATATATACTCGTATATATGCACACACACACAGTATATATGTCGTCGCAGTTTTATACTTTATAGTATATATATGTTGACACGTTTCACGATTTTCTGCGATCGGTCGCTTTATTTATTATGCTTGATTTTACGTTTATGCGCGTATGTATTAATATGTCACGGCTAAATCGCGTAGTTTGTATATTTTTTCCGAGCAAGGTCCTTTCCTATACCACTGGGAATGGGATTTAGAGCTCGAAAGAGGTTCGTGCTCTGGGCAGGATCGGTGGATTGGTTCAAAAATATTTGTAATTGATTCTTATCTTCGTGTTGTTTACTTGTATCTTTTTTTTTGTTTATTGAGAGACCTCAGTCTGGGTTTTTTTTTTATTTTGCATGTGTCCGTGGTAGACGCGCGTTTTATCACCCTTTCATGATTGGTCTTTTAGTTTTGAGGGTAATTCTTTAATTGTATTGTACTTAAGGTACTTACTGATTTTATTGTGTTGTGTGGAATTTGGAGGGATTGGCCTGGGCTGGTGGGTATGTAGTATATTTAACTAACGTTTTAGTTTTACATATGTGGAATAGTTTCTAGTTTCGATCGGGTTTGAATTTAATATTCGTACGACGATCTGGTATCGTACGTACGGAGCTCAACACTCAATTGATACAAAAAACGGTTATCGCCCCTGCTTTACGCGAGTTTCTTAAAACTACGTATATGGAATAACTTCTGGTTTGTTTCGGGTTGATTTTAATATTCGTACGCCGATATGGGTCGTGCATACAGAGCTCAACACGCAATTTGTTAATGCAGGGGTGTTCGCGCTTGCGTTTACGCGATTTCCGAGGCGCTTTATTCTGCCTGTCTAACTGCTTTCGCTTGTCCTCATACGTGGCTTCCCATGGTATTTTCGTAAGATATACCGGTAGGCCTTCGTATAATCATCGGACGGCGGCATGCTACTGGTGGTATATTTTTCTAACGCATTTTATAACGAGTGACCTATTCGTGTGCTTCGCCTCTCGAGGCTCCGCCTAGTTGGGTGCTTCTGCGTCGAGTTTAGGTTCTCGGCCTTCCTAGCGTAGAGTCGCGAGTATTGTTATGTCGGATCGGGAGTGTTGAGTTTACCTCCCTATCGTACTCGTCTTTGGTATTGTTTTGGTTCTCTAGCTATAGCTTGCTGTTCGCGCAAGCCACGAGGCTCACAGCTTGGACCAACTCGCTCATCCTGTAGTCCTGATACTGAAGCGTTTATTCTCGTTACATTAACGTGCCTTATCGTTGCGTTTAAGGGGCTTGCGACTTGGTTCCTTAATCTTCGAGACCTGCCGAGGTATCAGTGTGTAGCAAGGGGGTAGTTGGCCGCTGGCCCTGTCGTGGTCCTACCCACGCAGGTATACCCTCCGAGTCGAGCGCGCGTGGTGCAGCCAGCCGGGATGCCTCTCTCTTGGCCTTGTGACGCACGTGCTTCTCCACTTCCCAAGAGACGAATGGACACTGCGCTGTGCGTGGGGACTCGTTAATGAAAAGTGCCCTGACGCTGTGAGTAGGGGCTGTGAGTAGGGCCAAGGGCTGTGCAGGGGAGCCTTACTTCTCACAGGGTATCGATAATTAGTTCGTTTGGTCAACTGACGGCCAAGCGCAATGCAGGGGAATCAGTTGATCGAAAGAACACTATTTTTTTACATGATGTTTTCAAAGCTGTTACACTTAAAATTTAAAAAAATCGAGGTTGGCTGTCGAGCAGCACTTCGTCTTGCATAAGATAATTTCAACAAGAGCCCCGAGATTTATCTGGCCGCGGTTTATATAATTTAGTTGATCGGCCCCGAGAAGGTGTTTTGGGGTAGACCACGTGATGTTTGTCACACTTTATTCACTGGGTGAGAGCGGTGCGGGGTGGTGTGTAGGTGTCCCGTTATGTTTTCGAGTTTCTATATTTGGTCGGTTTTTTGCTTTCTCGGGGTTTGAACCGGGGTTCCAGCGAGATTGAGTTGCTAGATTCAATGCTAATTCTCTACCTGCTGGAGGTTCAAACTTCTTCTGAGGTTTTTTGTTGTTGATTAATTGTTTTTTTACATTTTTGTTTCATGTTGGTCTTAGCCTACTTCGTAATAGTTGGTTTGTCTTGATTCCTCACTAAATTTCTTTGAAATTTGCGTTTTTTAAAGTTTTTTATGTGTTTCTCGCTTGTTTTTATGATCCTCTGGTTGTTTGATAGGTTCTAGCTGTAGGTGATGTTTTGAGAATTATTTATTCATTAGGTTTGTGAAGCGATTATCTTTGTTTAAGAGTTTTTCCTGATGTTAATGTTTATTTGTGGGGGTAGTTGGTGGAGACTCATGCGACGGTACCCTTTTATCTTTTATCTCTTTGGTTTGTGGGACCGCGAGGGTTCCACAATTTGCTTTTGTCTTTCCCCGTGGAGTGGCGGTCTTTGTGCCTTGGGCTGTTCGCGTCTTGTAGCCTATTGGGAAGGTAGGGCTTACTGCGCTAGTGTTTGCATGGCAAAGTGTGCGGTCTTTCGGGCAATTCCGCCTGGTCTTCGCGTAGGGGCGGCGGCTCTGCGCTCGGGTCCGCCAGGCGCGGCGTGTGGTCTCGTTAGCCGCACTGCCTCCTGTCTTGCTAGCACCGTTCTGGTGTGTGGTCCTACTCCGTGGTCCGCCCTGCTGTTCTATACCGTCCTTTTTAGGGTGGGTACTCGCGGTTGCTCGCGTACTTATTCTTACGCTACCTACTTATTCTTTCTGGTGTCCTGGTCCGGTGGGCGCTTATTCGTAACTTGTTTGTTCGTTTTGTCAATTTCTAATCACTTTAGTGATATTTTTATTCATGGGCTTTGTTCCTTTTTTATGCTTTAGTACGTCTTTTCCTTTTTATTCGTGTTTGCACGATCTTAATATTTCGGTTAATTGGTATTTTTGATACTTCGTCGTGGGGCAATTCCCCTTCTAGTTCGTAGCGGATCGCTCTAATTGCGTTCCGTTACAATGTACGTGATTTATATATCGACGCTGCTTACGAAAACTAGCATGTATTCAGATTTCTTACGAAAACAAGCACGTTTGATATCAGCGCGAAAACTAGCATGTTTCGGCTTTTGCCACGAAAACTAGCACATTTCGATATTCGCCGCGAAAACTAGCATGTTTCGGCTTTTACCACGAAAATTACCACGTTCCAGTATCACTGGAATTGTTTCTCATTTTGTACTCCACGTTTTTTGAACATCCTTTTTTACTCCAAATTGACGAAGTATTTTTGCAACAAATCGGTGTACACACAGCAACAATGGTGCACACTTATGAAAGAGGCCAAAACAACAATGCCTGAATTCGTCAATGAAGTAGCACGAAAAGAAATTCACGATTTTTTAGAAATCCCAAAAATGTTTAACTGGACGCCAATTAAAATTGCGAGTATTCAGGAAACAGACATCACATAGAAAATTGCCTCTTGCTCCAAGGAAAAAAAAAGATTTACAAGCAACGTTTGACAGAGGTATCATTCCTATGGAACATAATCAAGCTTTTTCGAGAATATTAGACGATAGCGATCTCTAAGATTCCAGTAAATTTGTTAAATCGTATTTTCAATAATGTTATTATTTTGTTTTTCATTTATTCCTTATAGTGCTCCCGAAAAAATTATTAAAACATTTGTGAAAGTTCTGAATCTTACTCGACTTAGTTCGGCAAATATACTACTTTTTCCAGTGCAAATCGAAATATGCTAGTTTTCGCGACGGAAGCCGAAACATGCTACTTTCCGCAGCAGAAGCCGAATCACGCTAGTTTTCGCGATGACAGCCGAAACATGCTAGTTTTCGTGGTAAAACCCGAAACATGCTAGTTTTCGCCGCGAATATCGAAATGTGCTGGTTTTCGTGGCAAAAGCCGAAACATGCTAGTTTTCGCGTCGAATATCGAAACGTGTTGGTTTTCGCGGTGGAATTAGAAACGTGTTAGTTTTCGTAAGAAATTTGAATCGTGCTACTTTTCGTAAGCAGCGTCGATATAACATCGTGAAGTGATGATGGTTATTCACGTTCAGGCTCATTATGTTTATTATTATTATTATTATATATATACTAGCTGACCTGGCAAACATTGTTCTGCCATATAAATTGTTTCTAGTGAATATTTTGGTTGTTAAATAAAAAATAACGAATGTATTGTAAGTGTGTGATGATGGGATCTATGACAGAACGAGGAATGGAGCGCTGTAGACGATGACCGCCGATAAAAACAAAAAAGCATCAACCATTCATTTTCTCAATTCAATGTATTTCATTAACGTAATGGACATATTCATTGTTTGATCTCATAAAAGTTAAATGTAGAGTGAAAAAAAATTATATATTTTTTTTATCCTAAAGTAGGAAAATGAAATAAAGAAAATCAATATTGATTTCGAAGAGCAATTGAGTGTACGATTTTTTTCGTCAGTCCGTCTTTAGTCAACACATATAAGCTCGATGGTTTGCTCACGCGAGAACATGCCACGTATAATTGTCCGTGTGAAAAACATGGTGTGCCGAAATCTAAGCCGCAAACAGACATCGTTTGGCCTTGCGACTTATTGATTGTCATTGCGAATGTCAATCTAATAGGAAATTAAACGCGTTTGAATTCAATTGGCACGTCTGTGGGAATCATTGGAATTCATGGCAGCAAAACATTTTCGGCTCGGAATTTGCCATTCAAAATTGTGGCTTCGATAATGTTTTTCATCAGTTTTTTAATGACCAAATGCGTGCCATTGCACAGCCGTGGTGGGTTCAAATTCCGAAGCAAAATAACCGGAGATCCAACTTTCAGTCGTAGAAGGTGTGGTGGCATGCCTGGCAAATCCAATGAGTTCAAAACCTCTGTAGGACAATTTACAGCTTCGTTGGCATCGCAAACTGTATCGATCGATTTGTATGATACCAAGTCGCCTGGCAACGACTGCTGTATCTTGAAGTTTAAATCGTCGACGTCCACATTTTTTGCTGCCAAAAAGGCTCTTTCTGCCAACCACGCATGATTTATGTATTGTGTGCGTACATCGGGAAATATGCGGTCAATGAGAGCATTTTGCGAATCAACGATTGTGCAGAAATTAGTGGGTAATTTTATGCATCCAGTATTTTCATAGACAGCAACTTTTCCATCGCCGATATCTAACAATTGGTTCGAGAATGTGTCAGCGGATGGATCTTGTAGCATTTCGACGCGCATGCTTATTTTTTGCTGGACTTTTTCAACATTACGCCACAGTGGCGATGATTTCAAGCAAGCGTTGATCTCATCAGCGTACGTCAAACGTGGAATGACGGGAAGTGTTTGTCTGAAATTACCTGAAAGGAGTAACAGAGTGCCGCCGAATAGTTTATCGTTGTTTTTTTTATATCTTTGAGTGTTCTGTTCAACGCCTCAAGAGAATATTTGTGTGCCATAGTGCATTCACCCCAGATGATAATTTTGCATTGTTTCAGCACTGTGGCCATGGACGATTGTTTTTTTATGTTGCACACTGCGTCTGGGTTATTTTGAATATTCAGTGGCAGCTTAAATACTGAAGGAGCTGTTCTGACTCCATCCAATAAAGTTGTTGCAATGCCAGATGATGCAACGGCTAATGCGATGCCATTATTTGATCATATTTCGTCGAGAATTAGCGAAATGACAAATGTTTTGCCAATTCCACCTGGTGCATCCAAAAAAAGAATCCACCTTGTCCCGCCGAAACTGCCAGCATAATGCGGTCGTAAATGATTTTTTATTCATGAGACAGTAGTGGGACATTGCGAGTAACAATCACTGCCATTTCTGCAGTATCGTACTGCAGTTCACGATTCATTTCGGTGTCCATTACATCAGATGCACTTCGATTTGGCGAACTCATACCGAAATGACTGAGTGGTAAATTGGCAATGATAACGCAAAGATCCTCGATAGCAAGCAATGCTTCATTGTACATAGCGTCGCTGAATGTAATCGTTACATCGTTGCACCGTGTACGAATTCGATGCAATATATCGTCAGTCATTGAATCTTTGTGCTTATCCCACAACGTGTCTCCTCGTCTCGGGAAACATGTAGTCAACACTATAGCGAATAGTAGACGAATTTGTGTTGCTGCACAGCCCAATGCTGCTTCAGCAAGCATATCGTCCCAGTGATTGTCGTCTTCGAGCAAGCCGAGTGCAAGGCATGCATCTTTATATGTTAGATACTGTTGTCCATAAACGTTGCGTACCTTGAAATGCCAATGGGCCGTGACATTAACGAACAACAGTCGCAGATAGAAGCACTCAACCTGCCTAGGAGTGACTGTATATTGTGACGTAGTCACGACCCTAGAGGAATAGAGAAATGAAAATCATATATTTGCAATATAGAAATTAGATATCAGGAGTACAAATCGAAAATGCGGGATTTTTTTCTATTTTTGAACGTTTATTCTGAAAAAATGGTAACAAATGAATTATTCAAAGTATTGTCCATCGCTAGCCACAACTTTTTCCCATCTTTCTGGCAATTTACGGATACCGTCGCGAAAAAATTCGGCCGGCTTGGCTGCTATCCAGTCATCGACCCATTTTTGGGCTTCTTCGTAAGAATGGAAGCGCTGGTCAGCTAGGCCATGTGTCATCGATCGGAAAAGGTGGTAATCGGAAGGAGCAATATCTGGGCTATACGGCGGGTGGGGTAAGACTTCCCATTTCAGCGTTTGTAGGTATGTTTTGACCGGCGCTGCAACATGTGGCCGAGCGTTGTCATGTTGCAAAATTACTTTGTCGTGTCTTTGCTCGTATTGTGGCCGTTTTTCTTTGAGTGCGCGGCTCAAACGCATCAATTGAGTTCGGTATAGTGCTCCTGTGATGGTTTCGTTCGATTTCAATAGCTCATAATACACCACACCCAGCTGGTCCCACCAAATACAGAGCATGAGCTTGGCGCCGTGAATATTTGGTTTGGCCGTCGATGATGATGCATGGCCGGGGTAACCATATGATTTTTTGCGCTTCGGGTTATCGTAATGGATCCACTTTTCATCACCAGTGACAATGCGATGCAAAAAACCCTTCCGTTTTTGCCGTTCGAGCAGCAGTTCGCATGCAAAAAAACGGCGCTCGACGTCTCTCGGCTTCAGCTCATACGGCACCCAATGTCCTTGCTTTTGGATCATTCCGAAGGCTTTTATACGATGGGAAATGGCTTGTTGTGTCACTCCCAATGAATCTGCGAGCTCTTGTTGAGTTTGACACGAGTCTTCATTGAGTATTGCCTTCAATTCAGCATTCTCAAACTTTTTCACTTGGCCCGGCCGCTCTTTGTCCTCAACGTCAAAATCACCACTTCTAAACCGCACAAACCATCTCTCGCACGTTGAAACCGATGGAACATGACTCGGATAAGCCTCGGAGACCAATCGATGTGCTTCAGCAGCACTTTTCTTCAAATTAAAGAAGTAAATTAAAACTTCCCGCAAATGCTGTTTTGTTGGCACGAAACTCGACATATTGAGAGCTCAAAAAAACTATGAATTTGACACTGCGACAAATTGACACATACTGAAAATTAAAGCTATAAGACGTAGCTTTGACATGAACATAGTCACAGTACTGCCTGATGCGTATAGCGTTAGTAACGCCATCTGTTATCAAACCCGCATTTTCAATTTGTACTCCTGATAGAAAGCAATACAAACAAAATCATTTATTTCAAAAAGGATAAAAGAAAATGAGATAAAAAGATCAATACAAATGAAATCCTTTATTTACTAAAGCTTGAGAAAATACAGAAAGTAGGTAAAGGAAGAGATATACTAAATTCTCGGAGGCACAGCTGTGGTGAGTCACAGCGAAACGTCATATATCCGGAATGTTCCTTCACTGCCGAAAAACAGCGGGTCAGCGACCAGCTGACCTCGCTCGAGCAGGGCACGGTAGCGGGGAACCTGAAACAGACAAAATCATATGAGATATTGTAATAAGAGGAGTTGAAATAACAGAGTGGGAAAGGCTTGTGGAGGATATATAAAGCAACTGCGAACAGAGAGAGCGCTCTTATCCGTGCAAACTATCGACCTAGTAAGAACACGCTTGTGCGCTAAAGTAAAAATATTGCTATATCCAGAAATTCATATTAAATCCAAGAATTTCGATTGAGTTAGCCCAGCAAACTTGTTAGAACATTGACAAATAAAAGAATACAGTGAAAGTTGGTGGAGGAACCAATAAAAAGATTGATAGCAAACAGCATCGGAACATGCAAAATCAGAAAATATTCTAAAAAACAAACTGAGAACAGAAAGTTGGAGGCATTAAACTAGATGAGTAGAGTTTAGCTTAGGAGAGTTAAGAAAATAGCATAAGGAAGTTTAAATGGGATAATTATCAATAAGTAGGAATAGTTTGTAAGAAGAATTGTTAGCGCAGCGCATTGACAAAAGTGACAAAACTTATTTTTGACACCAAGAGGTTCAAGAATAAAGCCTGGTGAAAGAAATAGTGGTACAACACAGAGAAAGAAGGTAGAATAATAAATAATATTAAGGAAATTATAATACACAGGCAGGGTACGGTAGACTTAAAATATGTAATAAGTCTACGCAACAAGAAGGAATAGATTTTTGGAGTAGAATTATAAAAAAAAAGATAGAAAAATTAATTAATAAGTAGAATTAGGAGGTCACTATCCAACCAGACCTAGGAAAAGTCGTTTGAGAATTTTAGGACCAATAGAGAAATAATTAGGAGAGAAACAAATTTATTAGCCTTGTCAAGCCCGTCGGATGGGAACGACACCACTCAACAAGACATAAAGAATAAAAAAAAGATCAAATAAAAGACCAACTCACTAAGATAGAAGAATAACCGGAACGTCCAGGTCCAACACCGGAGATCGATGAGAAATCCGTTAAATAAATGATAAATAAGTAAAATCACCGGAAAATAGAGATCTTGGTACTGTCACATCATACAACGGGAAGAACGTCACACGCGAACTACGAACAATATCACCCCGGTCAAATACACTCGAGATTAACGGGAATGGCACGGACACTACGAACAAAGAACCCGAACGAGAAATAACTCGAAAATCAAAGAATTTCGATTAATTGGCAAATAACGCGGACACGGACACAGACCCAACGTCTGTATAAGCTGACCGACGCGCCAGCAACAGCTCATCGAGCCTAGCAGACCGCGCAGCAGCAGCCAGGAGGGCAAAAAGATCAAGACGGACGAGCCCGATTACGCCTAGTTGGGACGTTCACCGCCGACTCAAGGAGCGCATAAGTCGAAATCCGATATCATCGCGGATAAAAAAGAGCACGGAACCTTCAGAGCGATTTTACGTCACAAATTAATTGTACGGCCAACGGCACCAAAAAGCCGAACACTGCATAATTCTATGTTAATTATTGAATAAACCCTACTTATAAAGGGTGGTTAAATTTTAAGGGCCGATGTTGATTTTGAATAAAACACAAATTATTTAGGAAATTATTGTCAATTCTTTTTATTATGATAATATGGTATGGTTCAATTATGTATGGAACAAAATATCGGCCAAATGGCCGCCGCGACCTCGGCGGCACACCTCCATCCGATGGTCCAAATTTTCGATGACGCTTAGGCATAATTGAGGTTCTATGCCGTTAATGTGCCGAATTATCTCATCCTTTAGCTCTTGAATTGTTGCTGGCTTATCGACGTACACCTTTTCTTTCAAATAACCCCAAAGAAAGAAGTCCAACGGTGTCAAATCACATGATCTTGGCGGCCAATTGACATCGCCACCACGTGAGATAACACGGCCATTGAATTTGTCGCGCAAAAGAGCCATTGTTTCGTTAGCTGTGTGGCAAGTGGCACCGTCCTGTTGAAACCACATATCTTCCAATTCGGGCCATAAAAAGTTCGTTATCATCTCACGATAGCGAACACCATTCACAGTAACTGCCTGACCGGCCTCATTTTGGAAAAAATACGGCCCGATGATGCCGCCAGCCCATAAACCGCACCAAACAGTCACTCTTTGTGGGTGCATTGGTTTTTCGACAATCACTCTTGGATTATGATTCGCCCAAATGCGGCAATTCTGCTTATTGACGAATCCACTGAGGTGAAAATGTGCCTCATCACTGAAGATGATTTTCTTCGAAAATTGATCATCCACTGTTGCCATTTCTTGCCACCATTCTGACCATTGACGACGTTTGGAATGGTCAAGAGGCTTTAGTTCTTGAGTCAATTGCACATTATAAGCGTGTAAATGCAAGTCTTTATGCATAATGTTCATCAACGACGAGCGTGAGAGGTGCAATTGTTGGGCACGACGACGAGTTGAGGTGGACGGTTCTTCAGCCACACTATCGCGAACAGCAGCAATATTTTCTGCAGTACGAGCTGTACGCGCATGCACTGGTGTTTTGATATCTCCTACAGACCCGGTTTGCTCAAATTTTTGCACGATTTTTCCGATTGTACGCACATTTGGACGATTAAATTGACCGAAAAAATCACGAAGTGCACGATATGCATTTTGATTTGAACGCCCATTTTCATAATAAGCCTGAATAACTTCAACGCGTTGCTCGATTGTGTATCTTTCCATGGTTCAAATTGAGTTAGTCTGAAATTGAGAAATGTCAAATGAAATGCAAAAAAAAACTTGACGTTTAGGTGTGGTTCACATTCAACATCGGCCCTTAAAATTTAACCACCCTTTACCTCCTACAGAAGTCTATAACTAATTATCTTCGTGTTCGAGCCCGAATTCTTCCCCTCGGAAGACAAATATTAATGATAACGTCAGAAATACCGTTGCAATATACTCGGCCCAAAATGTTTGATTTGAATAGGCCGGGGCACGCATCAATTGATGTGCCTTGCTTGCAGGGCATCCATTTTTTGTTTGATTCCATGTGAAATAGCGTGGTTCTTCGGAATAGAGTAGTGTTCGTGCAAAGGCACCGAAAGTATCCGCATGTTTACACAATTCGAAAAATTCGGTGAGTGTAGTTTTTGGTGGATTTATCGCACGCTCAATTCCTGTCTCGTTGGTGAAAAATACGTGCTGGCCGTTTTCAAGATGAACGGCTAAATGTATAACTGCTGAGTCCCGTTCATGAATTGGGAAACCAAAGATACGGCAGACAGCTTCATTGGAGCTGATGTACCGGCCAATTTGGTAGCGCATTATTTCGTCGTTGTCATTCAATCGAGGAGCATTCACATCGGCATTTTGAATTTGAAACACAGCCATAACGCTGCATATATTTACATACTTCCAATGTATTTGATGCTCTTTACCGAACTGCAGAACTTAATATTAATATGAGCATTGAATGTTTTGCTCAGCAGATTTTGATATTTAGCGTAAATGCTTGTCCGCCATTATCAGTATTTCTTCGACGATATATTGGATATCCGTCGACATTTGTGATCGTGTCGTTGGTGAAATCTTTAAGAAAACGCTTTGTATTATACATTTTCCATCTGCCATGCAAGGCGATAAACCATTCAGATCACCGCATGGGCCATGAGTCATGTTTATGGTAACAATATCGAACAGTAGTTGATCAGTAGACGGATCTGGAATTTCTGCGGAAATTACATTATCGATTTCCTCAGGGCGTATTTTGTCGACTAACCAAATCAAAATGTATGCATGAGGTAATCGTCGCTTTTGTCATTCAACCGAATACATCCAGCAACGTGTGGGACCGAATACGTGTAATTTCGTAATGAAGCTCGTTAAAGACTTCAATTTTTGTTTGAACACTCGTGCTGTAACGTCATGACGATGTATTGCATTTTGGCCTGGCAATAGCAAAGATGTAATCTCCTGCCACTTTGGATTACATGTAAACGTGATAAATAAACACGGTCGTCCGTACTCGCGCACGAAAGTTATAGCATCCTGTATGTATTCTTGCATATGACGTGGACTGCCTACGTACGATGATGGTGGAATGATAGAATTACCAATTTCGGCGATGTCGGCGTCGCTCATGATAGCGTCTCGCAAGTAAATGTATTCTTCCGCACGCAGCTTCTATTGATTGTGTCGTAGGAATCGCAGTCGTTCGCTCTCTACCTTCGCGTACATGTCAACAATGAATTGTTGGCACAGCTCACGACATCGCAGAATGACGTTGTCCTGACCGCGTCGTATCATCATACGATACGCATAAAAATCCATCGAGCTCACTTTCTTGTTTATTTCGGCTCCTATAACAACATATTCATAAATATTAATTCAAAATGAGTAATAATGTTCATAATGAATGAATTACCTGTGGTAGGATCTCGTTTAATGTTTATGCAATATCCGTCTTGTCCCTTCCAGAAAATTAGCGGATATTGGAGAGCGTCGTATCAACGGTGTGTGTCGGCGATGAACTCCACATTATTGTTTCTTCTTCGAATCACGATTTCTCGCGTCGATGTGCGGTCGCCAACCATGATTCCAACAACGTCGTCAACAACAGGTGCATTGAATTTACGCTCGTGCTCTCCAGTTGGTGTTTTATCAGGATTGATGACAATAGCGTGATTGTCACTTTGCAATGCGTGCATGTGTGATTTTAAGAAATTCGATAATTCATTGTGCTCAATCAATAGGGCGTCCAGTTCGCCGACGGTGCGCGTGACATTACGCGAATTGAGGTTATTGTAGCCGCAACGTGCATCCACACGATTGATGTCCTCACCGCCCATGAAGTAGATTTGTAAAAATTTATGTGGTTCGTTTGGCATTGGCAGCAATGAGCCTACTTTGTGGTCCACTTGGTCTTTGATTTTGAACGTTGAATTGAATTGTTGACCATTTGCCGCAGTATTGTGAACTATTTCTGTTGCTTCGAACGAAGTCATTTGGAAGCATGAATTGAATGTGCGAATGGACTTCAGGAACAGGTTTGAATCTGGATCCGTGCCGATGAGCAAGCCGTTCAATGGTTGTGGTGGTGTCTCAATTTCTGGTAGTTGCACTTTTCCTGATGCGCAACACATCCCGGCTGACTCATGTTTGAATTTGAGCGCATGATAATGGGGACATTCTTTGTCCATAGCACCAATCAGCACTCTTGGATGAGCGGAATATTCAAT
The DNA here is from genome assembly GCA_963942595.1 of Cylloceria caligata. NCBI lineage: Eukaryota > Metazoa > Arthropoda > Insecta > Hymenoptera > Ichneumonidae > Cylloceria > Cylloceria caligata. Next base: position 52,215,225 of record OZ012705.1, on the reverse strand, counting down.
ATCTGGCTCGTACTCGAATGCGAGACGAAGGAACGAAGCGGATGTAAATGCTCGATGTACTTGTTGGCGTTGTCGGTCATTTGCTCTGCGTGTGTTAACTACGAACCGGCGCGCTTGTCTCCGTTCCAATTGTCGTTGTTGATTTCGTTCAGCTCGTGCCTCTTGTGATTGAGATGCACGCAATTGCGACATGCTCACACGCACATTTTCGTTATCTTGTTGGATTTGTTCGTCTGTTCTTTCTGCTCTACTATTTCGCATGTTTGTTGCTTTATTCGTTCGACGGCTCAAATGGGCCCCTTTGCGTCTTGCTGGCATTGTTCACTGCAATACACACACACAAATAGACAAAATGGTTGTACTAACTGATGAAAAACGGTATACCGATAATGTATTTGTTCTTTTAGTATTTTACCAATCTTTTTACAATCATAAAACACGTATATATTTCTTATGAATTAAAATAAATCGTACAAAATTTTGCACGCACTGCGTTGTGATACATAACAAATGCAGAATGAAATGTGAAAATGACGGGGCGCTTCTCGTGAATGACTTACGCATATGTGGATGAAAGTTTGATGAGGCGGACGTAGCGCCATCTGTCATTCAACTACATAAATAATTTCGTTCTGTTTGAAATACGAAGGACGGTTAAATTATTTGGATATTGTTCATACAAAAATACTAAAATCGCGATTAAAAAATGGGAGGCTGGAGGTAGGAAGAAAAAATTTTTCTGGATAGGGACATCCTAATCACCTATCGGTATGAAATATACTCTACGACCTATTCTCATACCTACCAAATATATATATAAAATTTCATAAAAATCGGTCAAGCCGTTTCGGAGGAGTGCGACCACAAACACCGTGACACGAGATTTATATATATATAGATATACTAGCCGATTTACCCGGCGTTGCCCGAGTGCCACATCAAACGGGGAATTACAGCTAATCTGGATTTAAAAAATGTTATTAAAAGCCACATTATTTTCAGTGGTATGATACAGGGTGTTTTGTCAGGGTGGTTTTAAGGTGTGACATATATAGAGTGACCATGCTTAGGTCTTATCTATTTGTTTGTATACCCGGGCAACGCCGGGTAAATCAGCTAGTATTGGTATAAAGTTTGGCTGAAATCGGTCAACGCGTGTAGCTTTGTATAGCCGGACAGACAGACAGACAGACAGACAGACAGACAGACAGACAGACAGACAGACAGACAGACAGACAGACAAACATTCATTTTTACATATAAGATTTTTTTTTTAGGGGATTAAGGGGGTGGTTTTCAGGGGTGAGATATATACTGTCGCCTTCCTTTGGTCTTTAACAATATTGGTATAAAGTTTGGCTGAAATCGGTCAACGCGTGTAGCTTTGTATACCCAGACAGGCAAACATTCATTTTTATACATAAGATTTTTTGGGGGGTGAAGAGGGTGGGGTTTAGGGGTGAGGTATATCCAGTGACCTTCATTAGGCTCTTAACAATATTTGTGCTTGGTTTGGTTGTAATCGGTGAAGGCGTGTGGATTTAGGGGATTAAGAGGGTGGTTTTCAGCGGTGAGATATGAACAGTCGCCTTCCTTTGGTCTTCAACAATATTGGTATAAAGTTTGGCTGAAATCGGTCAACGCGTGTAGCTTTGTATACCCAGACAGACAGACAGACAAACATTCTTTTTTATATATAAGATTTTCTTAGGGGGTGAAGAGGATGGGGTTTAGGGGTGAGATATATCCAGTGACCTTCCTTAGGCTCTTAACAATATTTGTGCTTGGTTTGGTTGTAATCGGTGAAGGCGTGCGGAATTTACTAAGAATTTTTTTTAGGGGATTAAGGGGGTGGTTTTCAGGGGTGAGATATATACAGTCGCTTTTCTTTGGTCTTCAACAATATTGGTATAAAGTTTGGTTGAAATCGGTCAACGTGTGTAGTTTTGTACAGCTGGACAGACAGACAGACAGACAGACAGACAAACATTCATTTTTATATATAAGAGAAGTTAGAATTTTAAGTTTAAAGTACTTTGTATAGATTTATTATCTTCTCCCACAAATCTATACTTTAATTGTTTCAAATAAGTCAGAATTTTAAGTTTAAAGTAACTTATTTATTATAGATTAATTATAATTATAAATATAAACAACCTTCGTAAGCAAAAACCAAGATTCTAGCACCAGAGGTTTGAGCTGGACATGGTATTTATTTAATTTTTTAATTTTTCAACCGAATTTCAATTTGGCCTTTTAAGGGCTATTTAGGACAAAATACTGAATTATATTTTGCAGTAAAAGCGTAAACAACATTCGTAAGCGAAAATAAACTCAGAATCTTATCATGCTTGACAGAATTTGAGAAAACGCAAATTTGTATTGGTAACCTTTGCAAGGAAAATTGAGAAATAAGCGAAAAACAACCCTGTACACTCCCTTAGGGATAGAATTTAAAAAAACCGTTCAAACACTTTCTACAGTTTCTAACCCTTTTACACCTCCTTAGGGATGGAATTTCTAAAAATCCTGAAATTGGTTTTTAAACATTTGTATGAGTAACATTTGCAAACAAAAACCAAGGCGATATCCCATCGTGCCTAAGAGATATTGAGAAATACGTAAAAACATATTTAACCCTTTTACACCCCCTTAGGGGTGGAATTTCTAAAAATCCTGAAATTGGTTTTTAAACATTTGTATGAGTAACATTTGCAAGCAAAAACCAAGGCGATATCCCATCGTACCTAAGAGATATTGAAAAATACGTAAAAACATATTTAACCCTTTTACACCCGCTTAGGGGTGGAATTTCTAAAAATCCTGAAATTGGTTTATAAACATTTGTATGAGTAACATTTGCAAACAAAAACCAAGGCGATATCTCATCGTGCCTAAGAGATATTGAGAAATACGTAAAAACATATTTAACCCTTTTACACCCCCTTAGGGGTGGAATTTCTAAAAATCCTGAAATTAGTTTTTAAACATTTGTATGAATAACATTTGCAAACAAAAACCAAGGCGATATCTCATCGTGCCTAAGAGATATTGAGAAATACGTAAAAACATATTTAACTCTTTTACACCCCCTTAGGGGTGGAATGTCTAAAAATCCTGAAATCAGTTTTAAAACATTTGTATGAGTAACATTTGCAAGCAAAAACCAAGACAATATCTCATCGTGCCTAAGAGATATTGAGAAATACGTAAAAACATATTTAACCCTTTTACACCCCCTTAGGGGTGGAATTTCTAAAAATCCTGAAATTGGTTTATAAACATTTGTATGAGTAACATTTGCAAACAAAAACCAAGGCGATATCTCATCGTGCCTAAAAGATATTGAGAAATACGTAAAAACATATTTAACCCCTTTACACCCCCTTAGGGCTGGAATTTATAAAATTCCCTTCTTAGTGAGCGTCTACGACACGAAGGGAATATATCCCTAAAAATTTCAAGTTTCTAGGCCCAGGGGTTTGGGCTGGGCGTTGATGAGTGAGTGAGTGCGTCAGTCAGTCAGGACTTTTCTTTTCATATACACTCACCCGAAAAAAATGCGGTACACTTAAAATTTGGAAAAAAATCACTAAATTCCAAATGACGGTAACTTCGTAAATAATGAAGATAGAAAGGTTTTTAAAAAATGAAAGTAAAGCTTGGAATCTCTAGATAAAGGATCGATTTATTTCAATGTTGCGAGATAAATTTATTGAAAATGGCGGATGACAAAGCGAGAGCATGCGAAATTGAAAAATATTGGAGAAAAAGAATGTTTTTTATTTAAATACGAATAACTCGGCGAAAAATCATCGCATGGAAACGATTAAAAAAGCATTTTAAAGAGGAAACTCTGTACTATCATATGTTTTTTATCCCATTGTATTGCGACACCTGACTCACGCCATGGGTCGTCGCAAACTCGGACCAATATTTTTCAATTTCGCATGCTCTCGCTTTGTCATTCGCCATTTTCAATAAATTTATCTCGCAATATTGAAATAAATTGATCCTTTAAGTAGAGATTCCAAGCTTTATTTTCATTTTTTAAAGACCTTTCTATCTTCATTATTTACGAAGTTACCTTCATTTGAAATTTAGTGACTTTTTTCCAAATTTTAAGTGTACCGCTTTTTTTTCGGGTGAGTGTATATAGATATAATATATATATATGATATAAACTGCGACTACTATGGCTATGAGAAATCAAATTGTAGCATATAGTTACGCCCCAAATTTCAATACTATTTATAATAATTGACGGAGTGATGTCCGCTCGATTATTTATATAAAGAAATATACAATAAAATGATAACGACTTAATCAAAATCACGCTCTCCAGTCTTCTAACGCAGAACCAATACTATTTTTTGACTTTTAGTTTAAAACTTTAAGCGAGTTGGGCCCAAGGTCAATCATTCAGGTTGGAGTGAAAATTCCGACTGCTTTTCGTAAATGCAGCTGCTGGCTGCATCTGCCGAAAATTTAATGTGTTAATGTTTACATCATTACGTAATGTCGTTGTGTGATATGCGTTGTATGCAGTCCTAGTGAGTAACGTTGATCGTTAAGTAGGTGGCCACATGCTGCTTAAGCGCATTCCTGGATGTGGGTGAGCAGCCTTACGATCGGGCAATTCAGAAAAGTAATTTATGTCAATCAAAATTTGGGGCGCAATAATATGCTACAATTCCAATTCTCATAGCCATAGTAGAAGTGGTTTATATATCATATGAACATCGTGCAGTGTTGATGGTAGCAGGACACAGCAGAATCGTTTTTTTGACTAGCGACAGATTACAACTGCTTTATCGAAAATCAACAACGTAAATATTGGCATTTGAATTCTTGTTCTAGACTTGTGAAGGCATGTTTTAGATTTACTTTTGTAAATCACAATTTATTTTTAATGCCATTTTCATTCGACTAACATTTTATGCGGGCGAGAGGATCTGCAAATTTGGATGTGGGCGAGCAGCCTTGCGATCGCGCAATTCAGAAAAATGATTTATGTCAATCAAAATTCGGGGCGCAACAATATGCTACAATTCCAATTCTCATAGCCATAGTAGAAGTGGTTTATATATCATATGAACATCATGCAGTGTTGATGGTAGCAGGACACAGCAGAATAGTTTTTTTGACTAGTGGCAGATTACAACAGCTTCATCGAAAATCAACAGCGTAAATATTGGCATTTGAATTCTTGTTCTAGGCTTGTGAAGGCATGTTTTAGATTTACTTTTGTAAATCACAATTTATTTTTAATGCCATTCTCATTTGACTAACATTTTTTGCGGGCGAGAGTATCTGTAAATTTGTATATCAATTTCTTAATTCTTGTTCATTCGATGGTTCATTACGTGAAGTCTCTCACGGATCATTAATATGACATCTGTAAATAATAGTACATTCTTCATATTCCGTGTTTAAAGTCCAGGTCAACTGTAAAAGGGTCGAAACAGAAATATCGGACCGGTTAACGACCTCCTGCACAGTGGTGGTTTCTCCATCAAGACGTCCATCATTCAATAGAAATATTGTTTTACGATGGAAAACAGCGGAGCAGGAATTGGCAGGCTTGACTGCTACGAAGATATGTTTAAGGAAATTACTCGAAAGCTATATGGCGACGATCCCGATCATCGAAGTAAGCCTCAACTCTGTCCAACGCCAAAATTATCCCTCGACACTAAAGTATTGTTAGCTAATATATGGCATTTTGTTTCATGTTGGTAGCATCGAGTGTTCAAAACGAGTTCGAAACTTCTGTGTCATACAAGAATGATGACGATACGGACCATGGGACAGATGGGAGGGAAGACGGTAATTGGATCTGTGAGGAGGAGCCTTTTAAAGGTTCTGATGGTAGCAGAATAGCGGCTTACCATGCCGGTAAAACAACCTGGCGATGCTATGAGTGCGGTGAGTAACAGAAATATGTAATAGTAGAAGAAAAACTTCTGGTGTGACAATTAATTAATTGGTGCCAATCAATCAATATTTATATTATTTTTGTTATTTCGATCCTTTGACTACATGCGGAATGCACTGTTTTTATTTATGGACATACCAGGGTGGATCAATAACTCAGTGACTTTTTGAATGAAAGATGGTTTTTTCGGCAAAAAAACGTTTTATTTCTCAACATAGTTTCCTTTGAACTCAATACACTTCGTCCAACGGTTCTCCAATTTTGATATCCCTTCCAAATAATAAGATTTGTCGAGGTCTTCAAAATAGGCGTTTGTTTGAACGATCATTTCATCGTTGGAGCCAAATCTCTTTCCGCCATTTCTTTAGGTTTGGAAACGACAAATAGTCACTGGGGGCTAAATCCGAAAAATATGGCGGATGAGAGAGTAATTCGTATCCTGATTCATGGAATTTTGTCATGGTCATTAGTGGAAGAGCACTATTTTTTTGGCCAAATGCGGTCGCATTTTCTTCAAATCGATGTTGAACCAGTCCAATGAGTTGGCACAATATTCGCCGTCAATTGCTTATCCTTTTGAAGGTAATCGGTATTGGATTATGGCGCGTGCGTCCCGCACAACTGTCGCCATGACTTCGTTGGTCGACAAACCGACCTTAGCGTTCCTCGGCGCCGATTCTCCCGGAGAAATCCACTGTTTCGACTGCTGCTCGGTCTCCGGTGTGTTGTGGTGGATCCGTGTTCCGTCCACGGTTCTAAAACGGCACAAAAACTCATCGGGATTGCGGTTGAAGAACGCCAAACATTCCTTTAAAGTTGTCACACGATTGCGTTTGTGGTCAAGTGTGAGCAAACGCGGCACCCATCTTGCGGATAGCTTTCACATACCCAAATGATCTTTTCAAATGGAAACCACAGAGCCATGTGATATGCCTATGGCTTTTACAATCTCGCACACTTTCAGCTCCGATTGGCCATCACCGTATCGTGGTTTTTTTCAATTGTTTTGGATACAGTCACCTCAATTGAACGTCCAGAACTTTCGGCGTCACTCGTGCTTGTGCGACCACAACGAAAATTAGTAAAATACTTTTTTACCATTGAAATTGATGATGCAGACTCCCCATGGTATTTATCAGGCTTATCCTTGGTTTGAGTGATGGTTTTTTCCGCAAAAAAAAATGCTTGATGAGCATTTTCGCAAAAATTCACGCGATTATCTGCTTTCCATCGCTGTCAAACACAAGCTAAATAACGCAGCTTGCTCACAATTTCACAACAGTCTATCAACAGATGGCATTTGACGGGAGCAGTGTTGTTTTTCAAGTTACAACGCGGGAAATTCAAATAGTCACTCAGTGATTGATCCACACTCGTATTAAGCACGGACTGGGTTACTCTTCTTGAATTTTCCATTATACAGGGTGGCCGATTTATCTGAAGACATTGAAATATTTCGAAAACTACGCATCGGATCAAAAAAAGTTCTCAATAAAATTTGTTCGCCTGGAAGGGGGTCATCTAATGATACCTAAGTTGACCCCTCACCCCTTGGGGTGGGGGTGGGGGCAACTTTGTAATCGTAAATGGGAACCCCTATTTTTTATTGCAGATTCGGATTCCCCATAAAAAAATAAGTAACTTTTATCTAAAACATTTTTTTTCGATTCGTGATAGACGGCGCTGTAATCGCAAGGGATTTTTGCGAATATCTCGAGAAATTACACATCGGATCGAAAAAAGAAAAAACACATGTTTAATTTTTCAGAAAGCTATTCAGCGATACGAAACTCGATCCACCCTCCCCCCCACGCCCCCCTTCCAGGCAAACAAATTCTATTCAGAACTTTTTTTGATCCGATGCGTAGTTTTTGAAATATTCCAATGTCTTCAAATAAATCGGCCACCCTGAATATGTTGGAAAAAGTTCAACTTAAAATTTTTTATAAATATAACAGTTAAAAATACATGCTTCATGGGAAACTATAAGAAAACATTCTAGTAAAGTGTGGTGGGATTGGGAATAGGCAGAGAGAGATCAACTTATTACGAAAATTGAGTCTGAAGTTTATTGAGGATGACAAAGTGATAGTATGACGCAAACTCGAGTGTTTCTGTGCGACTGACCAGTGCTCATCATTTTCGTGACGCGAGTGAACCGTATGTATTCGGTAGCAGTCCTATGAGCTTTTGTTCAAGAGCAATTCGAGCTGGAACACGGCTGCCTACAATACAATAAGGGCGTCACATGGTGACTCGTAACTAGTATTCGCCCATGAAATGTTCGTCTATAAGTGTCGTTGATCACACTTATAACGAGTAACGATACTCGTAATCGACGACACGATCTCATGGAAAGATTACAGGGTGCTTCTTATCGTAGTCGAAAAGCGAGTGTCTTAGTCTTTTGCCGACCGACAACATTCCGCCGGCATAAATGAAAGGCATGAGTCGAATTAGAGCGCTCAACCGCGAGATCTGCTTGTCTCACGCAAGTTGCCTGATCTCAATCTCGAAATATACCGCCTGATTTGTTCTTGCCCAATAGAGTCAAGCGATATCGATTTCTTCCAGGGTAAGGGGAGTCGATGAGTTCGCAGCCACATTAATGCATGAATTTGTGAGTCTCATGTAAATAAAGGGTGATTTTTTAAGAGCTTGAGAACTTTTTTTTAAAAAAAAACGCATAAAATTTGCAAAATCTCATCGGTTCTTTATTTGAAACGTTAGATTGGTCCATGACATTTACTTTTTGAAGATAATTTCATTTAAATGTTGACCGCGGCTGCGTCTTAGGTGGTCCATTCGGAAAGTCCGCTTTTTTATCGACAAATTTTGTTCAGCGATGAGGCTCATTTCTGGTTGAATGGCTACGTAAATAGGCAAAATTGCCGCATTTGGAGTGAAGAGCAACCAGAAGCCGTTCAAGAACTGCCCATGCATCCCGAAAAATGCACTGTTTGGTGTGGTTTGTACGCTGGTGGAATCATTGGACCGTATTTTTTCAAAGATGCTGTTGGACGCAACGTTACGGTGAATGGCGATCGCTATCGTTCGATGCTAACAAACTTTTTGTTGCCAAAAATGGAAGAACTGAACTTAGTTGACATGTGGTTTCAACAAGATGGCGCTACATGCCACACAGCTCGCGATTCTATGGCCATTTTGAGCGAAAACTTCGGAGAACAATTCATCTCAAGAAATGGCCCGGTAAGTTGGCCACCAAGATCATGCGATTTGACGCCTTTAGACTATTTTTTGTGGGGCTACGTCAAGTCTAAAGTCTACAGAAATAAGCCAGCAACTATTCCAGTTTTGGAAGACAACATTTCCGAAGAAATTCGGGCTATTCCGGCCGAAATGCTCGAAAAAGTTGCCCAAAATTGGACTTTCCGAATGGACCACCTAAGACGCAGCCGCGGTCAACATTTAAATGAAATTATCTTCAAAAAGTAAATGTCATGGACCAATCTAACGTTTCAAATAAAGAACCGATGAGATTTTGCAAATTTTATGCGTTTTTTTTTTAAAAAAAGTTCTCAAGCTCTTAAAAAATCACCCTGCAGTCACGCGTAGTAGAGGCCTAAGACACAGAATCTTCCACCGACGTGCCATATTTTCGAAAGTTCGTATTTGTTTGCATTGTTAACTTGCGTCTAGCTGATCTCAAGAGTGATTTTTGATTGAGGCAATGGGATCAAAGATCGCCATGACATCGAATGCCTGGACAGCCATGCTGACCTCTGTCATCGCAAAGCGTTGTCACGGAGTTCATGAGGTATTGCATCTCGTGAAGCGCAATTTGCGGGATTGTCCTTCCCTGGGACATTATGCCAGTAAGAACACGAAAGTTGCTGTATCTCGGTTACGCGGATTCTCACGTAATCGGGCCATCGGCAAGTACAGGGTGTCCGCCGGGAAGGTATACTACTTTGTTTTGCCGCCATTTTGGTAAACGTTAGTCTTGACAGTTCATATTTGGCAGTCGTGAAGTAGATACGTGGCAATTTTATTATGGAAAAATATTCGATAAACCAACGTGTTTTAATCGTTAAAAGCTCGCCCATGACAGCTCGCCCATGACAACCCCGATTTTCATAAAAAAATCATAATGAGTGACGAGGCACATTTTCATTTAAATGGATATGTGAATAAACAGAATAGTCGGTTCTGGGCAATGGAAAACCCTCAAATTATTCATCAGTCACCTTTACATCCATTAAAAGTGACAGTCTGGTGTGCAATTTGGTCAGGAGGAATCATTGGACCTTACTTCTTTGAAAATCAAAACGGCGTAACGGTAACTGTGAATGGGGAGCGATATCGTGATATGATTGAAAACTTTTTAACGCCACAACTGCATGCTTTGGGCTTGATTAACATGTGGTATCAACAAGACGGTGCCACATCGCATACAGCCAAGATTACAATGGAATTACTGCGAGATCTCTTTCCACAACAAGTTATTTCAAAAAATGGTGATGTTGATTGGCCTCCACGGTCGCCTGATTTGACTGCTCCGGACTTCTTTTTGTGAAGATATCTAAAAAGCAAGGCTTATGCAAACAAACCAGAAACGCTTGAGCAACTCAAACAAAATATTCGTGATGAAATTAATGAAATACCGCGTGAAATGTGTGAGAATGTAATGAAAAATGTGCTCAAAAGGGCTCGCATTTGTGAGGCTAACAGAGGCGAACATTTATCTGATATTGTATTCCATACATAATTGCCGACATTAAATAAAACATTTATCAATATAAGATCCATTCTCTTTCATTTAATCAAAAATTATAAACAAACAAAGTAGTATACCTTCCCGGCGGACACCCTGTATCTCCACGAATCTACGGAAGAGCGACTGTAGAGACAGTCCACAGATGTATCAGAGCTTCGTCAAGATCGAGAGTTTTACGCACGTGCGAGACCTAACGTACTATTAGTGAAGCGAATAATTAAAGACAAGGAATTCTCGCTAGCTTGAGAGGGGCAACTCAAGTATTTGCGGGTATAAGCGTTACGCGAACGTCGTCAAGATATGTCACTAGGCGCAAGTAAATGGCTACGCAAAACAAAATAGCCCAACTTGAGGCGCTCGTCAACTTGTCGGATTTATCCTTGAACTGTTGGAATATAATCGACTCCCAAGAGCACATTGTCGACATAGATTTCTCGTTGACTAACGGCCGTGATAAGAGGGAAATGTTCCTTTTCATGCATTGAGAGTTTCCGAAGTGTTCGGATTCCAAGATACGAAGCACCTGCGAGCCTGCAAGAAGAGTTCTAATACATAGTATTCGACAAATAGTAATTGACAATTGTTTAGTACCATCTCAGCTATACTATAGTGAGATGTTGATACATATGTGAAAGTTCTGAACTTCTTTGAGACTGGAATCGATAGTTCTCGTATTCGAAGTTCGTCCCGGAGTCGCCCGTGAGCGTTTTGCAGATACCTCTTCGACTCATGAAACGTTTATACGCAGCAATGAATACTTCAGTTAAGTAGTCGGTGGCAATTTCCAAGTGAACAGCTGCTAATGAGAGGTACACGAATACGTTAGAGGTCCAGCGTAATCGACTCATGAGTTTTGGAACGGGCGTGACTGAAATTGGCGAGGTGCTGTTAGCTGTCCCATGAGGTGTTGCCCATGAGCAGCTCGTTGTCGAACACATTGTATGGAGCGATGACAAATGCACGGATTGGAACACGGCCGCCAACGATCCAATAACAACGGCTCAATATGACGAGATTAACTTGCATTCCTCCGTGGAACGGGCGCTGGTGAGTGTCGTTGATTACGAGTGTCGAAAGTGCAGATTCTCGTAGTAGGATCTGCGGGTCCTTTTGTCATGGTCGAGAAGTAAATTCCGGAGCCTTCCGCCGACGTGCAATGGTCCGGAGGGATCGACGAACGGCGTACGATGAATGAGAAGACTCAATCGCAAGAGTTGCTTGCCTCGCGATAGCTCGATGAGTTAATGTTCTCAGACCAGTCGAGCGGTATCGAGTTCTTCCGTGGTGAGAGGCGATAATGCATCTCCGATGCCTCTGATACGCTTGAATTTCTGAATTGCATGAAGGTACCATACAATGACGCATAACAGAGTCCTGATAGTCGAGTAACGTTCAACGAGATCCCATATTCTAGAGGCTCGCTTTTGTTCAGTGTGTTTACTAACATTTTGCGAGTTTTGGGAGCGATTTCTGGATCAAGCGTAGGAATCGAGGAGGGCCATGAAGTCGGATGCTGCGATTTCTAGGTCGGACTTTCCTACCAGAGGGTCTCTTCCTTGAGTTGATGAGGCGATGGTCCTCGTGATGCGCAGTCTGCTCGGTTTTCTTTCCCTGGAACGTAAGGCTAGTTAGAATTCGAGAGCTCTTGTATTTCAATAACGCAGTTTTTCACGTAATCGGCCCACCGACGAGAGTCATCTCGGACGTAAGCTAGCGCGATGGTGGAATCCATACACAGATGTTTCGGACGTCCGTGTAGATCGAGAATTTTTCGCACGTGCGAGATCTGACGTACTAAGAATAACGCGGCTGATACCTCAAGGCTAGGGATATTTACCCAATTGTCCCAGTGTCTGAATAAAGTTTTTTACACGTACAATAACAGGAGAAATTCACCTAAAAGGATCGAGAAGCTGCGCGACACGTGATAATACGATTCGTTTCCTTAGTCGAGGTAACGCTTTGCAACTCAGCGATGTGAATACGAACGTATCAGATCGTGGCTGCCAGAGAATGCCGAGAGCACGAACAAGCGGTTCGGTTTCGAGAGATACATGCGAAGAACTTTCACGTTACTGTTGAGGAATTTTAGTCAACAACGCTTCATCGTGAGTAGTCCATTTACCCAACAGGAGACAGCCAGATTTGAGACACTCGGCAGATTGCCGAATTTTTTCTTATGCTTCCGGAATGCTGTCAGCTTCCGTGAGTACATCGTCAATATAAATTTCATGTTGAATGACGTTTACGGCTAGAATCAAACGTTTACCGAGAGCGAGAACGTACGATCCACGCGAGAGACGCTGTCGAGATTCATGAGACCATGAGTGACTCTAAAGCGTTGAGTACCAATATCATTAATCGGCAGCAAAACTCGTTCGTACGGCAATTTGATACGTTGCGCAAGAGATTCTATGATGAAAGAGACTTTGAATCCTTGACCGAGAAGAGCTTAGACTTTCCATTGTTTGCCCTAGCACGATGTGATTATGACTAGAATGTGGTCAGCAGTACCGGCGTATATTTTATCAATGCTGGAAAAGTCAAGTGGGTGGTTGCAGATGTTGACGTTTAAAAATTATCATGACGCAAAGGCACGGAGGCGGTTGTTTGGCTGTCACGAGTAGCATATACCGATTGTTGCGATTGCAAACTCGAATTTAGATTGTTGAACGCGACGCAAACTCGCTGATTTGATGAGTTTGCTGACCGATGGATCGTCGTATGATGCGGATATTCGTAGGTGCGGCAACGCTTGGCCGATCAACAATTTCGAAACTGATGCGGTCCGAGGCAGTTGAAACACAAATTCTTCTGTTTGACAAGCTCTTGCCTTTGCTCGACGGTTATACTGCGATAATCAGGACACGCCGAGAAATAATGGGAGGCACTGTACAACGTACACGCGAGCTGATACGATCTTGTTGTAGTGGCCGAGGAACTATCACTTGCTTGAGTCGCTGTTATTTGATGAGTTTTCAGGCCGGATTGATTTTTCGTCGATACAAGTGCTGCCAATCGTGATTTTCGGTTTTCGGTACTGCACGTGCAATGGCTTATACGGCTCAACACGAACTTTTCGAATTCCGTGAAGGTTGCGGGATCATTTGCTGCACCAATTTGCTTCTCCTAGTCGATTCGGGACGCTGCGTCGCATTTACGCATCACTATATACTTACACCAGAAAACAATCCCATGCTTCAGTCAATCATCCCAGAGGCTGAACAAAACCGAGATCTTCTTTCACTTCACCGAGCAAAGGCTTGAGTTTGTACACCTATTATTGAGTCACTTTTTTAATCGAAAAGAGCGAGGAGAGATGTATATCGATAAGCACTCGCTTGTTCTCATACCGATCGACGAGCACTTGTTACGCACGCGCGAAGTTATCACGGGTAATGTCAATGCTTATTACAAAATGTGCCTCTTCACCTGACACGCACATCACGATACTGCATCTTTTCAACGTTAGATATTTTTTGTTCGTCCGTATGATCGATGTGAAAAGATCATGAAACTCTCGCCGTTCACGATATATTTCTGAGAAATGCGGTAAACTTGTACGTGAGAGATGTTGAGAACTCGACGCTTGGTTTACGCACATTGCATCTGACGCACTTCATGACTGATCTGTTTTCGCTTTGAGTTCGGCGACGTACGAGAGCATTTCACCTTTTGCATTAGCATACGCCTCCTCGCATTGTTCGTAAAGCTTATCTGTGAAATAAGACAGCGTGGATCTTTCTTCACATTTCAAGGACGAGAGCACGTCATGATTCCCTTGAAACTTCTTCCAATTAGCTTCGAGAATCTCGATTATTGTTTGTATTGTTGGAGAATGCGCTTTCTCGTCTCCAATTTCTTGACGTTCGCGACAGCTTGATTAATCAGACCATAGAGTTCGTTCTATTTGACGACAACCGTGGCAACTGTAGTTGCCATCGGTTAATTGGTTTTACCAGATAACAATATTTCGATAATTTTTCATAAGAGTACAACACCGTTGAGACGTTTTCATAGAGCAAAATACGGCAAAGCTGCCGGTAATACGAGCGAGAGAGGCACACGCGTAGCTTTGCGAAGCTAGCGTGATCAAGGGAGAGTCACTCACAAAGCTTCACGTAAATCGAGGGAAAGAGACACACGCGTTCATGCGAAGCAGGGTGGTCGAGTGAGTCACTCGTGAAGCTTCACGAACGCGATCAAGAAATACGAGGGTCGTACCTACGAATATCCGTATAAAGAAGAGGCTGAGAACTACACTCTATACTACGCATAACATGAATGAGAATACTGTATAGGTGTCATACTGGAAGCGAGAGAGAACGGTAGAGTGCGAGCGGTCAAGCGATAGCGAGTTCCGCGCACGTCTCGCGACAGGGAGAGACACATTGCGAAAAATACGTTTGTGACTGCACGAAGTTAAAGATAGACTGAATGCTCAGGATGCTGCCGGTTGGTATCACAGGGTTTGAAGATAACAAACCCCTCTCTGAATCATAACTAGGTGTCCAGCGCTCTGAATGCAATGACAGCGGTTTTGTACGTGCGTACCGTTTTGCGCTGTGATCCTCGCGAAGCGCTTGATCTGCAGTAAAAGGCGCAGAATATGATACCATACCGCGAGAGACCTCGGTTAAAATGTATATACAATTATAAAATAAGAGACACAGTAAGACGATGTATTTGTTTCTAATTAATCAATATTTTATTTAAATCACTTTACACACATTTACCGTCGCATGCAACATCCCTGCAAATACGATAATCATCGCTCGGAGATTCCTCCGCCGTTAGATTTATTTTTATCACTGTCTGATCGTCGAGAGACAAAATCATTGTAATATTCACGTACCATTCTATCGTTTTTCATTAAATTATCACTAAAGAGATTATTAAATCGCGACGTGATGAAGCCGCACGACATAAGATGCAGGAATACGATACAAAATTGTCCGTATACATGTGACGTATTACTCTGTAGCTGCTTGAGGCCGTGCCGATAGAACTTGGAGTTTCTTCGTAGCCGTGCGAGATGTTGCGGTATCATCAGTGGTAGCCTGCAGCTATGAAAGTACATTCTTTTTCCATGATGGTTAACGTACATGGCGATCCAAAGCTCTCCAAAGGTTCGTCGTGTTTATCCGTGTTAATTACGAGTCCGGCCGGTAACGACCATACACGAGGAATTCTGTCAGCTGGGTATACTCCAACGGTCGAAAGTGGTAGATACTGCAGACTCTCGTAGATTTGTCTAGTGTTCATGCTGAACACCTAGTCAATGATTAAATGATGACATATACGCTTCGATAGAAGTATATATGCAAAATTTATTTCACAGCATCGTTTATCGTGTGACGACTGCATGGTGAAGATTTATCCTCTTTTTCTTTATCTGCCGACCAAGCATCCATGTGCGATTCTCCTTTAAAGGGGTGCTCACGAAGCCAATTTTTTATTTGGAAAGCCTGGCGCAATGCACAGTATGAAGACGCTGTATCGCTTAGCATAGCGTGTGTGAAGTGTTTTCGAAAAGATTTCGGCATAAATATGTACGATGGTGCGCCCTCCTCATCTTCCAGGCTCGAAATTCCACGACTCGTCTTATCGCAAAGAAGTACAGTCTTCTCGTGACCACGTGAATAGATAGGTCCTGATTTGCACGAAATTTCACGTAAGTTAGCGTATGCTTGTTTACAGCTCACATCGCCCTCGTACCATTCAAGACCGTGAAAATATTTCGAGAGAAAATTATTCTGGGTTCTCGAATACTGCGGGAATTCGGCGAAGTGACACGGCGGTGCGACGATCCAGTAAGCAGAGTACGGTCTATATACTGCTACCACGGCAATTTCTTTCGGAATAAATTCCGAGTCTTTACCACGCATTCCCTGTATATCCACGACAATATCCATTTTCACGTCCAATCTCTACAGATGCTCAAGCTCGACTGATTAATTACTTACAAAGACGCTTCTACGTCTCTTAACACGAAATAATTTTATTCCGACATCAGCACATTTTTTCGCTTATCCGGTAAAATCCACCATTACCTGCCGAGAGGCATCGATTTCAAGGACATTATCATATTCCGCATAGACTACACAATTTAACGTTGAAGCAAGCGCATCCTCAAATCGTACCTCTATTCTCACACTACCGTGCTTTATTAAATTCCAATGTATTGGTTGTTCGAAAAGTAATTTCGTTTTTTCCCAACAGAGGAATTAATTGTATTTTTTCACAACTAACTTCACACTTAAGTCGCATAATCACATCTATTTTGACAGCTGATATAGCAAGGCTTGCTTATGAAAAAATTCAATTGATTCTGCACAGTAGTTTTTGGTTGATACCCTTTTAAATATGGAAAGTGAAAAACAGCATTTTCGGCATATTTTACTTTTTCACTATAAAAAATGTGAAAATCCTGTTCAAGCAAGAAAAAAATTATCCGATGTGTATAGAGAAGATGTGTTAAGTGAGCGCCAGTGCCAAAACTGGTTTGCAAAATTTCGATCCGCCTATTTTGATCTCGAAGATGCACCACGTTCTGGAAGGCCAGTTGAAGCTGACGAAGACACAATAAAGGCATTAATTGATGCAAGCCGGAGGAATAACAATTTATTTTGAGCTTCTACCGAGCAACACAACGAACAATTCTGAAGTGTACTGTCATAAGTTGGACAAATTGAATGATTCACTTAAAGAAAAAAAACCAGAATTGGTCAATAGGAAAGGTATAGTGTTCCAACAAGATAATGCGAAACCACGTACAAGTTTGACCGCACGAAAAAAATTTGTAGAGCTTGGATGGTCATATACTGCCACATCCACCATACTCTCCAGACCTGGCACCTTCAGATTATCATCTGTTCCGGTCTCAACGAAATTTTTTAGACGATAAAACTTTTAATTCAAATGAAGAGGTCAAAGTCACTTGAATCAGTTTTTTGACAGCAAAGAATAAAAATTGTATGAGCGTGGAATCACGCTACTGCCAGAAAGATGGCAAAAGGTATTAGATCAGAATGGACATTATTGAATTGAATAAAATATTAATTCACTATAAGAAAATCGTCTTTTATTTTTATAAAAAAAAAAACGAAATTACTTTCCGAACAACCCAATAGATTGCTGTTCGCCGAAAGATCGGATGTCAAATCCAAAGCAAACAGACAGTATTTATCGCGATAATTATCGCGATCGATCGAATTACCATCGTTCAAGAAATGTATTCCAGTTCCCGAAAACAACGTTTGAAAAGAATCCACATACAGATGATTTTTCGTGAAATCAGGTTGTAACGGTTTCGAAGGTATTTGAGCACTATCTACCTACAACGAGAGATAATTTATCTTGTAATTTTGGAAATTGAATGGATTCATACTGAAGTTGCCGTTAAATGCTTTGTTATCGACAAAATCGATAATTATACGCTTCGCCAATTGACCTAGCACGATATTATCGAAAGTCTCTCCATGAACACCGGAGTGTATTGAAACGGTCTTTACCTCGACTCTCGTAAGAGGATATTTAGCTGTAGATTTTGGTAGAGTTGTCGCATGCGAGAGCAGCACATCACGAGCTATTTTTGTTCTACGAACTAGAAGCGATGCCTCGAGAATCGTTAAGCCGCGTTGACCATTCTTTGTATCACCCACAAGACAAAATTAATCTCTAGACCACACCAGTTGTAGTCGCATCTCGACACCGTTTAATATGAACCGCTCCTGATTGCATATTGCAACGGTATCTTACGTTATCATTACGACCCTTAAAGGGTCTTAGTTCGGACTCGAGCAGGGAGGGAATTATTACAGGCTTCAGTATTAGGTAAAAGTATGGTTTATTAGACAAATGTAATAAATTATACAGTTAAATGTTGAATGATTTGAATGATAGCTTAATCCACTCCTTTTGATTAAATTTTGGTGATTATGGACCTTACAAAAAACTTGACCCGGGCTTACGCATGCCGACGTAA
Source organism: Cylloceria caligata (assembly GCA_963942595.1). Classification (NCBI taxonomy): domain Eukaryota; kingdom Metazoa; phylum Arthropoda; class Insecta; order Hymenoptera; family Ichneumonidae; genus Cylloceria; species Cylloceria caligata. Next base: position 52,196,562 of record OZ012705.1, on the reverse strand, counting down.
TCGTGTCCGCACGAAGTAAAAGATTTGATATTAAATTATTGAAATATTTCTCTAATGGCATGGCAGTATGGTTTCTACACCAGGCAAGAAAGAATGTGATCCTACCGGGCTTGCCATCGATAATTTACCTATGTTGGCTTTGTTATTATTCCTTGCCTTCGGAGCTAGCCTATCCTAAATCTATATTGAGTGGGCCGTAGTTGGGACGGAGCTCTCGCTCGAGCTTTGCTGGCTCCGCTATCTACTTACTGGCCCCGCCGCCGCTGTGGTGGAGGCGTCAGCGCAATGCATCCTTGGTGCATCGGCGCATCGGAACCGCGACAGGAGCGTCCCTAGCTAATTTTTAGGGTGTTTTTTAAGTCTCCATGGATTTAATTTTTGTTTTTTTATCCATACCGCGCTGGTTTCTTTTCGAGGTGAGATCTCGTTGACTCGGATGCTGGGCTGCTTGGATGACTGGTGGCACAGGGGTTGTCCTTGGAAGATGTTTGTTTTGGCAGGCTCAGTGGTATCAGGCCTGGTCCTTGGAGTGACGCGGTTTAAGATGCTTCTCCTTTGGTTAGCTAGGTGGTGCTCCTTTAGCTAGTTGGCTGGTCCTCTTTTGGTTGGTTAGCTGGTCGTCCTTTGGTTGTTTCTGGATGTAGGCGAAAGTCTGTGAATAGAATGCTCTCTGACTGTGGTATGTCGTGTCCTATTATACCGACTTCCCCGCTCTTCTTCCAAGCTCTGCCGGTATAGAAGGGTATTACTATATCTGATAGTCATCCTGTAGCCCATCTCCTGTAGCCCATTTATCCCGTTAATTTCTTCTCTTCGGTTATGGTGATTAACGTGTTCCTCGTGGATTGTTTTTCGCACTTTTGTTGAGACTATAGTCTTACTGCTTGGTAGTATCATTATAGCTTAAGTAACGGTAATTTATTGCTGGTCTTCATAAGTGTGGGTATAGTATGGTATGGATCCCTGTATTTATATGTGTTCGTGGAATTTTAGGCTAATTACTCTAAAGTATAAATTGGTATAAGACGAATTCGTCGTCTTAATAGATCGCAATGCAGATGGCTGAGCAAGTCTACAGTTTTTCCGACATTTAAAAATTGTTTTTTATCTACAAGACCCGGATTTCCGGATGTTATATCATCCATTTTTCCAGAGGTATCATCGTACCAGATAACGCTCGTGAGGTGCGAATTTTTGACAGCTAGACCGTCATTTAAATGTGTTTCTATGTACGCTCGATAAGCGTAGGCATTATTTGGAGGTGAAACTAGTTTTTGATTCAGGTATACATCTACCTGATTAAACATAGAATGCAAGAGATTGTTTACAGGGCCGGTATTTACTTTCGGCGTTGTACCCGCGGCAATTTTTCTAGAAGGAGATGTTATTTTCACTCTCAGACTAAGCATAGTATGCGCGAGATCGTTATGCTCATCACCCTGTCCAGGAATAATAAATTCAATGGGTGAATCATCTGTTAGCGAAGAAATTGGTTTATAATACACCCAATTGGAGCCTTTGATCGTAGTTCGCGTCGGTGGAAGTGAAAATAATTCAAGTTGCGCTTTAAGACACTGGCACGAGTGCGCATGTAGAAAAGCCATCTTGTTTCAGCTATTCAAAAAATATCTGCAAATATCTTCTTTTTCTTCTTCTTCTTCTTTATTACTTTTCTCTTTATTACACTTTTCTTTTCACGAGAGATACGTCGTGGTTTACGTTCGTTCGATGAATGAGGAGTTCGCGAAATTTTGCGCTTTTTATAACCAGATCCCTGCAGGAGAGTGTCAATTTCTTCAGAGGTCTTGCATTTAAGATTACTGCCTGATTCTCGCGCTCTCTGGCGAATAGCATCTTTAACAGCTATATTTCTATCGAGGATATCACTGGCTACGTTAACACCGGCACGCAATGCCTCTTTTCCAACTGCTTTAGCGCCCGTCTTTAAAAGTGGTAACACCCGACGAAACAGGCCCCCGAGAAAGCTGCCGATACCGCGTCCTCGTTGATTAGGCGTTCCGATATAACCAGGCTGATACCGCCGTACCCGCGACGGCCCCATCCGTGCTGCGCACTGTCAATATCACTCATAGCAGCGTAATCAATCGTGGAACCTTTTGAAATGTAGTGTCACTGTCAACGTTCCCTGTTCGAATGGTATAGGATTTCCAAACTCGTCTCTTATATCGATCTCGATAGTGTGTATATTGTTGCGCAAGAGAGGTGTATATTGTGGCGCCGAAAACGATTTAATTTTTATCGAATCATACCGACAGTCGTCGGCATCAATGGGAACAACTCGTAAAGGGGATGTCTGTACATCGCCGGTAATATAGCTCTCGCAGATATCGGTGTATAGAAACATGCTGCCTGGTGTAGCACCGGTGAGAGATGCAGGCTTCGACACTGTGTATTCGCAATGCGGTTCTATCATTATATGGTAGACCTAGAGGTCTCTTCCGAGAATCCTAGTAGCCTTGCGATAGCGGGCGATACGCGAAAGTCGTGGTATCGTAGATCGTCGCAAACACGCGCCACTTGGATCTGCCCGCTCGGAAGCGATTTAAAGCGCAGAAGACCGGCCATGTCAGGTAACTTATTTATACTCTCCAAAAAAGCGTCTATAGAGCGACATACACCAGATGGAACTTGGTCTCTATCTACGCGTCTCCGTGTTAAAAGATTTAAACTCGATAAGTCATAATTACCATCCTCAAAAGTTACGAGATTTCCTACAGTAGGATCATGTAAACGAGTGATCGGATATGCAATTTCTATTATTAGATATATTAATAATAATAAATATTGCTTCAGATTAAAATTTGTTTGGTACGCTGTCGATAATAAGTGTGTCATTGAGTCGAGATTTAACTTTGTTCATTAAAACGTCGTTGATTTTATTCTCGTGGCTATCGAGTATTGCTATTTTTCGTTTTGATGAAATATTCGGTAGTGTATTATCGTACTCGACCAAGTGAAAATGACGCTGTAAAACCTGCTGGTATACTGTACATTTCTCTCTCTCTCTCGCTCTTGTACGAGCGAGAGTTTAGAATTTCACTCAGCTCAGAGTCGAGGCGCGATTACGACATACCGGTAGTCTGTATGGAGGGCGACGGGTCTGTAGTAGTAGTAATAGTAATAGTAGGAGTAGTGGCGAGACCCGCGAGACGAAGTATTTTATCATGAGGAGTAAGCACCATCTTTCTGGCATATTCCATGGCTCGTGTAGACCAAGACAGGCACAAGAAGCAATTTGAGAAATCCGACACAGTGCTCGACGATAATCTTCCTCTTACCACTCCATATTTCCTTTTTGGCGGCTAGTCGTCGAAGAATTGTCGCGTGCCTCCGAAGATGATTCTTTTGCACGTTGTCCAGACTCACGTTTCCCTGTAAAACGTTTAGAGCACACTCGCATATACACCATACGAGCGCTACCTCTGCTTTGCGCAAATTGCACGTCGTTGCTCTTGCTTCAGATAACACAGCGCTTGCAATATAATTATTTGCTTTTTATTGAGAGGTCCGGACAACGCCATCACAAGCGCATTACTGGTGCATCGCGCGTCGCATCGCGAACCTTTATTGCTTTTGAGGCACGTACACGTAATGGTATTGGTCATCGGGAAATATACAGGCGCGAAATCGACAATTATCAGGCGTCGAATGTTTCAAGTCGAATAATAAATCGCCGTGCGGTGCAGCTGTTGCATCGAAATATACCTCCTGTAAAAATCTCGGATTCTCGGGACATGCCTGGCGTGCTAGATGTTGAATTCGCGCGCGATCTCTCGGATTTTTTAAGACAACCATATTATGAGCGTTTAAGGAGATATCACGCTACCCGTGACCCTGATGAAAGAGATCGAGCGTGATATAGACGACACTAAGATTTTTTTTATTATGGCTACCCTTGGTGAAAAGATCGACCACCAAATTCGATTTTATCACCGTACTCTGAATATCCGGACTGCAACTCTGAGTAATAAAAAAGCACGGTTGAACGGGACATTCGTCATTTCGCGCATGTATTTAAAGAATTTTTTGACAAAATATGTTTTACCACAGCCCGTAGGACCATTTATCTCGGCTGTCCATGGATGTTTCCAACGTGTATCCATATCAATGAGTGTCTATCAAAATCAGCTGACTCTTAAATAAGCTTATACCGCGACGGCGGCGGCGAACCCGCGGCATCACCTATTTTTGCGCCTTGACGAGCTGATAAGGAGCGGCGCGCTGGTATTAGCTGATGAGGCGTGTGCCCGCGGTATAAGCTGATGTTTACACCGTGTGTCAATTAAATAACGATAGTTTTTAACTTCTCACAAATAAACCAACATTTTTATTTCACTATGCATACAGTTCTATGTAAAAAATTTACCAATCATGTAATTCTAAACAGCAATATTATATCCACGGAGGTAGCACGAGTAAGTCAGAACAAAAGGAAACACTCGATAAGAAAGGCGGGACAAAAGGAATCAACGATGAGAAAGTCAGAATGAAAGGGAACCTTAGAAAGATAGCAGCTACTGCTACGAATAGCAGCACAAAGAGAACGAGCAGATAACGGTTTTATACATAATAAATCGATATTTCTTTTTTTAACGTATTGTACACATTAAATACGATACATGAAATTGAAGACAAAAATATTATTTTTAAATTCCGCCAATTCACCCATAACACTATATACTTTTTTCGTTCTACTAATTAGCGTATGTCACAATAGCCATACTGTACAATAGAGTACTTCTCCTGCCGCTTTCGCTTCGTGTTGACAGGTTCGCATGATTTCGTTTCTTTACCCGTTACTACCTGATGAAATTGCGTGCGCCGAATAGCGTCGACTTTAAAAATAATAGGTGCACTCCTAGCTTCTGTTACGAAGGATCGTAATGCGTCATAATTTACGTGACGGCTATTCGCAAAGTTTAGCGTGATACTATTTACTTTACATTTTTCAATAATCGTACGGTTGGGTTTATGAACAAGGTATGCGTAAAATGTTGGTCCTCCCGAAACGAACGAAGTTATATAACCGTATTCGCTTAATTCATCCGTGAGATCTTCCAAAAATTGACCGATTAGCGGCTCAATTCTTCCTCATACCATTTTAAAAATCGCTCACGATCCGTTGAGAACATGGTATCGGATGAGTAAAAATGCAGAGCCGGCTGAGGACCTGTGTAATTCCGATATTTCGGTTAGTTGAATAAATGCGGAAATATACCTTTTGCCATCTCATCAGCGAAACCGAAGGCCTTGGGTAAAGCGCTAAGAGCCATGGGTAAATAGTTTAGACTATCGAGAGAAACGACGTCGCCAATCTTCATCGAGACAATCTTCGTACCATTCATAATCAGAGAGGGCAACTGTGTTTGTTGCACTTCGATTAAATATCGTAGAATAAACTGCGTGTCGAAACCTCTTGCATTATAAGCAATACAGATGGTCTTTTTACATTTTTGCGATAATGCCAATTTCACGAGCTTCCCAACAGGATTATCGATAAACACGAATTCACGTTTACCACAGTCAGCACAATTGGTCTCTATATTGTAACGGTATTTTCACGTTAACATTAAATTTTATTCTTCTGAGGGGAAGAATTCGGGCTCGAACACGACGATAATTAGTTTTAGACTTCTATAGGAGGTATAAGTAAGGTTTATTCAATAAGTTGCATAGAATTTTTTGTTGTGAGGCTTTTTGGCGCCTTTAACCTTACAATTTATCAGTGGCGTTTAATTTCTCGGATGGTTCCACACTCTTCTTTACCCGTGAGGTTATCAGATTCTCGACTTCTGCGCTGAGCGGTGGATATCTCAACTAGGCAGTATCGAGCTCAGCTGTCTTGATCTTTTTCCCGCCTGGCTGCTGACGTGCTGTCTGCTGGGCTCGCGTCGTTGTTGCTGGCGCGTCGGTCAGCCGGTATGGACGACGGGTCTGTGTCCGCGTACGCGTCGTTTTATTTAATAATCAGAAAACGTTGTTTTCCGCGTTGTTCCGCGTTCGGCTGTTTGTTCGTTGTGTTCGTGCCGGTTCCGTGTATTCCGAGCGTGTTTCTCCGTGGTAATCGTGGTCCTGGTTCGCGAGTGATCTTTTCTAGGTGTGGAATAATGACAGCTACTGGATTATGATTCCCCAGTGATTATTAATTAATTTATTATTTAGTCGATGGATTCCTCCAGAAATCTTTGGCGTTGGACCTGGATGTTCCGGTTCCTCTTCGCTCTTGGTGAGTTGGTCTTTTAATTTATCTTTCTCTTCTCCTTTCTATCTATTGAGTGGTGTCGTTCTCATGCGACGCGCTTGACACAACTACTGAAATTGTTTCTCGCCTAATTATTTTCCTAATTATCTTAAAATTCTAAATCGAGTTTCTATGAGTCGGGCTCACAAGTGCCCTCCTAAACCTAATTCTTAATTAATTTTCTGAACTTTATTTCCAAATTTTGCTCCAAGTGTCTCTCTTCTCTTGAAGCGGGGACCTATCGCAGATCTCAGACCTACTGTAGTATGTCTTTAAGTTATAATTTCTCTAACTGTTATTTGTTATTCTCTTTTCTTTCTCCTTGTTGTTTCACTGTTTCCTTTCTATAGGCTTTTCATTTGGAAACTTCTTGGTGCCAACACCGAGTCTTTACCACTTATCGATGCGCTGCGTTAATAATACTTCTTAGAATCTAACTGGACTTATTGCTAATTATTCTACCCAAACCGTCTTAGCCTATTTTCTTAATTCTCCTACAATAAACCTTAATTATTTATTTTAATGCCACCAATTTCCTCTTCTTAATTTGGCTTTTGGGATATTTCTTGTTTTATTCAACCGGTCCGATACTGTCCGCTCTTAATCTTTATATGATTCTTTTCACTCACTTGTGTTGTGTTTTTCTATTTATTAATGTTCTTAATAAATTCGTCGATTAACTCACAACCTTGTCTGTTAACTTCTCAGATTTAATCTGAATCTTTTAGATTTATAAAAGAAACTTTGATATCGGTGCACAAGCGAGTTCTTGCTTGGTTGGTGGTTTGAACTGATAAGAGAGAGCTTCTCTGTTTGAAGCTGGCTTTTATACTTTTCTCTTCTTTCCCACTCTTTTATTTTAACTCTTCTCTTCTATTGTTTCATGTAATTTCTTTTGTTTCAGCTCGCCCCGCCATCCTGCCCCTACATCCCCTCACTGCCAGAGCGAGGCCAGCCGGTCACTGACCCGCTATTTTTCGGCAGCGAAGGAATGTGACAGGCTTCATCCTGTTTCGAGGGGTCTACTGTATTCTGCTGAGACTATTATCTTTTCTCACGTATCGTCTAAATGATTTATGAATATTTATTTATGATTAAATTTATTTATGATTCTTATATAATAAATGATTCTTTTTGTATAAATTTGTGTTTTTTAATTTTATTTTGTTTCCTTTTTATGTCTTGGAGGATTGTGACTACGTCACAATATATGTGATATCCAGATATATCATACATACGCATTGTGTAACATATAAATTCGACTCGTGAATTCGTGTCGAATCATCATCGCGCCATTGTTCGTGTTGTTGCGTCTCAAAATTATAAAACAAAAATCTTGTAGAAGGCTTGTCTTTTTTCTTCTTCTTTGGCGCCTCTGGTTTCTTAAGAGGTGCTATAAAACACGCATGCGTATTCGGTCGAGTTTGCCTGCATGTAATACAAAACGATATGACACATACATGCATCTTTTTATCTGTGGTTTTAATCATACGCGAGCAGCCTCTACAGATTTTCAATGCTTTACATACGCTGTGCCATTTATATTTACGAGACGTAATACCCGCGGAGCCCTTACCCTTGTGATGAGCGAGACAAAAGCACCAAAGAACGAACGATTTCAGTTTGTGCAATACTCAGGCTGGGAGTCTCTATTGCCGTTGCAATAAGTGCATTTACATCGAGCACATTGATAGCTACAGCGATGCTCGAGTACTCGATTATACTTGGAATTACACTGTGTGCAGAACCCCCAAATACCTAGCGCACCAGCGAGATTTAATATTGACTGGTGATAATATTGACAGATATTTTTCCTTCCTTTTTGTTTTCTCTTTCGAGTTGGGCGCCAGGCGCTTTCGCGCCGGAAGGAAAAATACCGAGGTGGGCGACCAGACTCGGCCCAGACTAGCTACAGCTGTTCAAGGCAGAGTGGGTGGTTCGGATCGTCAAGTTAATAATGAGTCCAAAAAAAACACAATTAAAATCAATTAATTAAAATCAGTCACTAAAATCCATGAATAAAATCCGTCAATAAAATCTAGTCCATGAATAAACGAAACAAGAACAATAAACAAAGTCAAATCAACAAAATAAAACCGATAAATAATATGGACAACAATCGCAGGTACGGAATTTACAAGTGCCGCTCGAGCAACTTATTTATTTCTTGGCGAACAATTATTAATTTCCAATAAAACAACCACAAAGAATTCAAATAAAATATCCCGTAAAACTATCTCTGGGAGACCACAATTGGGTACTCTTAATTAATCTGACACTACAGGTTATCCCGACATTCGCATCGTCTCTCTCTCTCACTCCGGTATTTCATCGACAGACACACTTAAACCCGGTAAAGCCACAAAAAAAACAAAGGTGGTTTCGAGACTCTGCTCGCGATACGGCCTAAACCGGACAAGTCCCCGAAATACACAACAACTCTAATACCGAGACGCAGGGAGGACACGTACGCGCAGCCTTTATCTGCTCGAAAGTTTCGACTAGCAAATCATAAGAAGGCAGAACCAAGAATAAATCACCAACGGAATAATAAAGTATCCGTATCAATTAAATACCAAGACATCGAAAGCTATAATACAAACTTCCTCGTCAAAATAATAATCCTACTGTTCATAATTCAGACTGGTGTCCAATAATTCATTAAAAAGAATAAATAATAAATAAATACTAATGACGGACAATTTACCCAAGCGAGACACGCTTCGGACCGTTCTAATCCTTCGCAATCACGTACAAAATACGGGATGACGGCCGAACACGCACTGCGTCAATTTATAATAAAAAAATATATGTATCGTCAAAAGTAATAAAATAAAACACCGGAAATAATTAAAAGAAAATAAATAATCTAATATAAAATAAGCGAAGTTAAATATTCTTGAAAGTCCACGACACGGTCTATAACGTTAGAATCCCACTCATACTACCACACCATGGGATAACGTACTAGCGCGCGCACGGTTTGTCAGAAAACGATTACTATACAAAAATAATGACAAAGAAATAAAGTGACTTATCCCCGGCTTCAACCGCCGACCGATCTCGATATTACAGTCTATCTGATACACTTTATCTCCATTCGAAGTATACTCTGCGTGTGGTATACCGAAGTCGCAGGCACGACCAAGCTCTAGTCCACTAATCAGTCAGCAAGATTACAATAATGATGAAAGACTGCAGAAGGAAAGAGAGCTCACCGGGACGAACTTGCAGCGATGTTCTTGGCACAACCTTCGGTAATTCCCAAAATCGATTTGGCTAGGCCCCTCCTCGAGTTGGTGTTCGAATTCAATGTCTTTGCAGGACGAGAGTGTTGATTCAGCGTTATGAGGAGACCCACCGGTACTCCACGACTGTAAAGTCCATGATAGTCAGACAAAACAAAAGAAGTATAGCGGGACTAAAGCCGGTACCACGCTACGTCCTACTCGTTCGACGGTTATCGGGGGAAATACCCCGAGATCCTGCCGGCACGTGTGCCCTTCAACTCTGATCTCCTCCTAACGAGCCAAACTCGGTTAATTGGGGAATCGGCGTCGCTACATGACTGCGACTAGCGCCTCGGCTGGACGACGCATAAACGTCAACCGATAATAAGAAAGTATAGCTTTGTCCGGCAGGTAAACCCCATGAGACAGATGGATGCTTGCTCGTAGTTCAGATGGCCGAATGTAGATAGCAGCGTCGTGTCAGTAGCTGAACGTTGAGCGGGACAGCTGTATATTCCAACCGAGAGAGATGGAAAAATTCTGTATCCTCGCTTGCCGATGGAGAGTTATTAGATTCCAGAGTCGACGGTCGGTGGGTACGATGTTCTCCTTCTGTCTCTTTCCCTCCATTCCCCGGTCGTTCAAAGTAATACGGGAAAAAAATAAAAAAAAAAAACAATTAGATCTTGTCTAGTAATCCTAATATGGCCCTGAGAGATCGTGCGGAAAACGTGGAACGAGGAGGACGTAGCATGTAAATAATTCGCCCCGTTACAACATATTGCAGAGGGTACAGATTTTCGCCCATCGTACAGAGCCGGAATGCGTTTTCCGAAGATAAGAAATTCATAACCAACGATCGCTATGCCCTCGTAAACCAAGTACTCCTGAAAGAGTTGAATCTCGCGCACACCGCACCCTCTACATGGTGTCGTTACCCCCGCATTATGCGTGAACTCTATCGCTGCTGTATATTGCGCTCCTCGAAGCCCGTTCCGAATTTGACACCATCGTCTGTGTAGCTCGCCTATACGAATTTGACCGCGTGCACCGAGCATACGCTCGGTCTGTGACAAGGGATCGTTGTAGACACAAATTATCGCTATTACTTATGCGTAAAATTGACTTTTTTGCTATATACTCGTGTGTAAGCCTGGTGCCCACACCGGCGCCTTCGACGCCTCATACTATACATGTCGTCATTCTTCATTTACAAGCGTCTATTCGAAATTCGCGCGCGCTCTAAGCTACACTATTAGTAAGTCGGCATATATCATCAGGAACGATGTCACGAGCTGGTCGAAATGATAACCATACAGGTCCTTGCGCGAAAGACGGCACGCTGAGAATTATACCCACATAATCACGTCCCTCGCACAATTCTGTAAGACGTGTGATAACATCTCGTACAACGCCCTCGAACCAAGTCAGATGATCAATACCGTCCGGTGGCTGACGAAAATAAAAATCTGTCTCCCGACACTGCATCCTAAAGCGTGGAAAATATCGGCTCTGCTCATTGTCGATACCGAAGCGTTCACCAGGATGCAAAATATCACCTCCCGTATAGCAGTCCTTCCATCGCCAGTCTGTCCATCTGCAAGCATAATTAAACCATTTATTATAATTTTTTATTTTATTTTATTTTATTTTTTGCTTGTCACTAGCTACATACTATGTATATAAATTGTGTAACGTAAGAATTACGAACTTATATTTGCTTCTAGTCCTCGAATCCATCGACTGCGTCCGGGAACCGTCGACGCATTTCGTAAACCAACTCGATTGTCGGCGGCCTCGGCACAGTGAATCGTGCAAAGCGAAAAACGTTTGGGTCCGACCCGTACCCTATTTTTTAATTTTTACTGTTATTATCCCCGCCATTTTTTTATTTCTGTCAGCGTAATTGTATTATTAAAAGCTTACCTGAATCTACCGGGTGTTCTTCCTCTTCATCCTCCTCCCGCTCTTCTTCTTCTTCTTCGTCATCTATATTGCTATTGGTATCATCGCTTGAACTGTATTGTCGCGATAGACCTGCCACGACTACATCTGGTTCTCTCGCAGGACCGAACATGAAAATACCATTTCTTGGTTTATACCAGCAGAACGGTTGGGTAAAATTCCTCCAACGATTCCCTGCGGTGCTGTCACCATCGTTATCACTGCTATGATCATCTGAATCGGTTCTACCCTCTTCATCGTAATCATAGGTTTCGGATCCCCTTTCTTCTTCTTCATATCGTCGGACTATATAAAAACCTTGTGAAATAAAGGTAATAAAATAAAAGTAAATAATGCAGTATATTACTTACGTCTTTCACTGAGTATGGGCTGCAGAGCAGGCTTATTCAGCCACCCGCCTCGACGAATAACACGCACCACCGAATCAATAATTATTTGATTATCAAACAATCCAATATTATGCGCGTCAACTAAATCGCTCTGATGACACTCGCACCGCATAACATGAATCTTACGAACGACGGCCTACGCTTCAATATAAACTCTATCAATTTTCTTACCAATGAGCGCTTAACCAATCTAGCCATGATTGTGCTGTTAGAGTAGTAGGAACCACAGTAAATCAGACAATTTACTAGAGATTTTTCGAAGCGGCACGCTTCTATATATATTCTTTTAATACGCTCTTTCTCTCTTTCTTTCTCTCTCTCTCTCTCTCTCTCTCTCTCTCTCTCTCTCTCTCTGCATATACTGCAGTGATGTAATGAATACGACTAACCAAGAAGATGGCCGCCCACGATCACGTTACAAAAGCAAGACCCAGGAAAATATTAAGCGATGGTGATGTAAAGGTAAGTCCCGTCATGTACTAAGTTATCGAGTTTCGCTGATGAATGCCATATTGTGTTCATCTAATTTCAAGGCACTCGGCGATGAGAAAAATCATCAAATTTCGTCGACGAATATTATTTTGTTTTAATGACACATCTTATCTGTATGTCAAGGTGTGCGTATGCACATACGTGCGCGGGAGTATGCAAGAGTTTTGGGATATATTTGTTGCTGCTGTTACTAGGCTGTTGAGGAGAATGCGACAAATATCAAAGGATATTGGTGAGCAATTTTCAGTCGTATGATTTGCAGTATCAAATGAAGAGGCGATGCAGCTAGATGGTGGGGGAAATCTGTATAAAACGGAGTTTGAACACCACCGACGATTCATTGGAAAAGGTCCAGTCTACACGAAAGCAATAAAAATGGCAAATAACGGTGCTACATCTCACACGATATTGCCATATACTATATAGCGAACCCCGTTATGTAAGGTTTAAATAAATCATCTGGTAAAATAATCGTCGCCGGGCTCGAGTTGAACTCTGCGTGTCTTACACCAGTGGTAAAAATATTGTGGAATACTTTTACCGAAATTACACTCAGTGCGGACGAGTTGCGAGTGTTTAAAAGTGATTTTTCTCGCGTACAACGATATTTCGAAGCTCATGGGGCTGATGCCGAGAAAATGTGTAATACCCGCATAGAATACACAGCGCATTACACACTTTTAACCTCCTGTTACCAGTACAGAGCTGTCTCATTTGGTAAAATAAGCGGTAGTGCTAATGAGGAATACGAGAATCAAGAGGAATCTGGCGAATCGAAACGGAAACGCTTCCGAAAATACTCTCCAAACTTTGTTCTGCAGCGGCTGACATTTGATATGCTCGTCGAAATAAGTAGAAGAATTGATATTCATATGGAGGCTTAGGGAGTAAAAGTGAAACGATTCACGGAGTATCAACGAGGTGAAAAGATAGTTGTGAGTGAAATGCCTCGTGCAGCAGCGTATGAGATCATCGGTTCAAAGGAATTCTTTGAAGAAGCGCTCCAATACATCACGACCTTGCTAGCGCCGGAGGGTACGGAGTGTTACGTCAAAATCACGGCCTATCTTACGAAACCCATGAATTTAACATAGATGCACGTTTCGGTGTATATTTTCCGTGCTCTGGTCAAGGAGAATAAATCCTCCCTTTACCACACCCGACGAGAAAATACCGAAGACGCATGCCCGTTTTTGAGTCTAACCTCGCGGAAAATTACTCAGGATAGGGCTGGAGTGCGTTTTGTTCTTGGTTGGGGATAATCACTTCACGAATAATGGGGTGGGACTTGAATGACAATTTCACGCGGAGCAAGATTTCACTTTAATTGGTAAAAGAAAATTGTATTTACGGTTGTTTGTTGCTGTGGTTCTTCCTGTTGAACGTTGAAATAAAACTACATGAGTAGTCGAATGTTGCACGTTCAATATTCCCGATTTCGCACGCGTTAATCATTATAAGTACTGTACTCGTACTCTGTACTACTTGAAACTATACTTTGTGAAATTGAGCCGCGGTGAAAATCTATCTATTTACTCCCCGGCAAACAGTACTACTTGCTGCCTTGGGAAACTGTGGCTCCTTTTCTCCCCCGTGAAACTGTCTAACTCCTACTGACTATTAGCTCACGGCCCGGCGACTGATTGACTGCCTGGCGAGTGATTAGTCCTCACTTCACTGCCTTTTTCGGGCTTTTTCCCGTCTTTATATAGGTCCTGGATGGTCTAAAATTCTTGTCGTCAAGCGCGTTAAAAGAAAAGACGGCATAAAACCCTATGCTGATTATAAGAATTTCCCCGTGGTCTATCGCAACCATACACGTATTCATTCCTCTTACTCCGCAGAGTAGCTTCCCAAGATGCAGAGCCATACATCTATGCAAGCGCATCGGTATAGCGCGCTCTGATTTGTCGCGCGATGTGATACACGACTCTCGATAGAGTTTCTTAGGCTAGGTAATATCCTAATGCTCGCTTCTATTCAAATGTGTCTATGGTAGTGGCTCAGAATTTCAGCGTTTGTACGGAACTTGCTTTAATCCTTCGCATCAAACCACTAGTGATAATTTTGTTACAGATTCTGTAGTTAACTCGTCGTATGCAAACTGATTTTTGCGTTAATATCTTATTAGTATAGATATTTTTGTTGAATTATGGCTTATTCTAATCATAATTGGTTATTCGTTTAATTAGTGAATACTCTACTTATAGTTAAACCCTTTTCCTTAAATAACTTGTTAGTTAGACAATTATTCTCATGTCATAGAAACGAGAGCGAGAGAGAGAGAGAAGGTATTTTACTTGAGAGCGACTCGCCCGACTCGGTTACTCGTAAATTTCGTCCGTACGCAAGTCAGCTAGATCGCTGTTCAGACCTCGCGCAAGTCGTTTATCGTTGCGTGGAGAGTCGGCCAGCCTCGCTTTCCTGCAGGAGAAGCTTCATTGCAACTCAATTTAGTCTCATCTCTTTCTTGTTTTGTCTATTTTTCTCTATTTTACGTTAAATAAATCCTAATATTTCCTTTATCCTTTCTATATATGCATAACATATTCTATATATATATGATGGTATATTTACTATAAACTCCAATATTTTACGAGAGACTTATTAATATAATCTCAAGAGGAAAAGGAAATTAATCCTTATACTAGTATACTGATCTTTCCTCTATTACACGATTACAACTGGTAAGCTCATTAACTCAATGTGGGTTGTACTCGTTTTCGAGTGACAGCCTTGGATAGTTTCCATATGGAAGCATAATTGTTCTTTTTTGCTGCTGATATTTTAACTAAAGTATTCGTGTGAACACTTTAATGGTCATAAATCTTTCGTTTAAATCAACAGTTCCTCCACTTTTGTAAAGAGAGAGAGAGAAAAATATTTCAGGCAAGAGCGAGAAGAAAGGGTGTGGTCGCCTGGTCACGTGATAGCGTTCCCTCCAACCGCTCCCCTATGACCAACAACGCCCCGACGGCGACTAGCCGAACCCCTGGTCTAGGATTGAGGGTAAGGCTGCGCTGAATCATAGATCCATAAATGGCAGTCGATAACCAGGTCTACGCAGTAGATCCCATGCTTTGAAAGTTTGCCGTTTGACCGGGAGCGCTGAAAAATTCCATCTTTACAAGATTCATTTTCCCGGGAGACGGTCGGTAGAGCCGTATCTTCACCCTGTTCCGATCTCGGTCGCTAAAATCGCTCTCCTCTCCTCTTAAGAATTTCGAAAATAAAAGAAAAATGTGAAAAGTTACTTTTACTGTAGCGAAACTAAAACAGAAGAACTTTCACGTAATCAAAATAGAAGTATATAAATGCGACGTTACGTCAGGACGTAACAGGAGCATATGAAAATTATTTTGTCCGAAATAATTGTGCTCTACACCTAGGGTGGCCGATTTATCTGAAGACATTGAAATATTTCGAAAACTACGCATCGGATCAAACAACGTTCTCAATAAAATTTGTTCGCCTGGAAGAGGGTCATCCAATGATATCAAAGTCGACACCTCACCCCTACCCTCTGGGGTGGGGGTGGGGGCAACTTTGAAATCGTAATTGGGAAGCCTTATTTTTTATTGCAGATTCGGATTCCTCATAAAAAAATAAGTAACTTTTATCTGAAACATTTTTTTTCGATTCGTGATAGATGGCGCTGTAATCGCAAGGGACTTGATTTTTGCGAATATCTCGAGAAATTACACATCGGATCGAAAAAAGAAAAAACACATGTTTTATTTTTCAAAAAGCTATTCAGCGATACGAAACTCGATCCACCCCCCCCATCCCTACCCCCTGAGGTGGGGGTGGGGGCAACTTTGAAATCGTAAATGTAAACCCCAATTTTTTATTGCAGATTCGGATTCCCCATTAAAAAATAAGTAACTTTTATCTGAAACATTTTTTTTCGATTCGTGATAGATGGCGTTGTAATCGCAAGAAACCTGATTTTTGCGAATATCTCGAGAAATTCCCACCCACACTCCAGGGAGTAGGGATGGAAGAGGGAGGGTGGATCGAGTTTCGTATCGCTGAATAGCTTTTTGAAAAATTATACATGTTTTTTCTTTTTTCGATCCGATGTGTAATTTCTCGAGATATTCGCAAAAATCACGTCCCTTGCGATTACAGCGCCATCTATCACGAATCAAAAAAAAATGTTTCAGATAAAAGTTACTTATTTTTTTATGGGAATCCGAATCTGCAATCAAAAATGGGGGTTCCTATTTACGATTTCAAGTTGCCCCCACCCCCAGCCCAGGGGCTAGGGGTGAGGGGTCGACTTTGGTATCATTGGATGACTCCCTTCCAGGCGAACAAATTTTATTGAGAACTTTTTTTCAGCCGATGCGTAGTTTTCGAAATATTTCAATGTCTTCAGATAAATCGGCCACCCTGTATATATATATAGAGAGAGAGAGAGAGAGATCTATATATATATAGATAGATAGATGTAATAGACTTACAATATTGAAGCGGATGGTAAAACAATATCTTATAAGATTATAATATATTAGTCAACTAGTTTATAAGACACTTCATGTAAGATAAATAGCTGAGAAAGCTAACAAATATAATTCTCTCTCTCTCTCTATATGTATATATATATATATATAGTGTAACGGTAATTTTTAACGTTATCTCATATTTTTATTTTTCGTGGGAATTCGGGCTCGATCACAGGACTAATTAATTTAGACTTCTTAGTGGTTGACAGTAGGGCTTTATTCCAAGAAAAACAATTTCGTAAAAACGGCACTTTTTAATTACGGTCACTCGCATTTTACATAATGTCCATCTAATTCCGTAATTTCCGCAATTATTTCGACGATTATAATTTATTTTATGTTTACCTCTCTCGGTACTCCCGTAGGCTTATTATTGTTCTTGCACCGTTGTGTTGTTGTACCCTCGGTGCACAGATATTTCACACTTGTTGCTATTACGCTTCGCATTCGCTCTTTAGATAGAGTGTATTAACTCTACTTACAATTCTTTACCTTTCACACTTATTTTACTTTCGCTCATACACACTTTATTATTACTTATTTATCCTATCCATTTAATGCTACCGATTATCATTCGATTACAACTATCCTATCTTCTACATTCCTAATTCTATTTTCTTAATTTCAAAAATCAGGGAGTTCCCTCGATTTTAGTTATTATGATTTCCACTTATTTGCACATAAATTCGCGGAATTTCGGTACTCGGGCTATGGTTGCGTCGCTACGCTTCGGTGTTTCCCTTCTCACACACACACACACCTCAGATTCTCAGTGTACAGAGTGTATGAACTCTGTTTACAATTCTTTCTTTTTCGCTCTTATTCTGCTCTCCCTCTTTCTCACTTCCACTCACACAAGGAATTCGGTCCCTTGGTTACCGCTCGTTTAAAGAACGCACTGTTTTATTTATTCTTATATAGCCAGTTTTCTTATTCCTATGCACTATTCTAAATTAATAATACTTATCGACTACTGAATTCCATGTATTAATTTATCTATCAATCCACTTGATTATCCCTACTAACTTCCTAATGAGTGATCACGTAATGATCTTCACCGTTTCGCAGATATTTTAATGCTCTCATGAGCTTTTCACTTGACTAATATCTCTCACAATTTCCATACCTTGTTAGTTTTCGCTATTCTGCCTAAAAGACAAGAGAGCTTCTCTGTCCCCGCACCGGCCTTTTATAGGCCTCCCCTTGCCTCAGTCCCCTCTGTACATTTTTCATCATGATTTTTAAATCTAACGCCTTCCCTGGCTGACGCGGTACGCTGTTGCCCCGCTCTCCGCCTTCCCCTCACCGCCCAGCAAAATCAGTTGGTCGCTGCCCTGCTGTTATGTCAGCGAGGGAATTCCGATGGCGTGACGTAGCATGTTTTTCACGCGAGTTCGATGGCCTATTGCCCGCGAACTTCGGTACCCTTGTACCGAGTCTGTCGCTCAGGTGTTCTTATGCCTCGAAATCTATACCGGCTCTTATAACCGTTCGACACAATAACATGGACTCGAGAGTATAACTCTATTATACTGCACGATCATAATCGCTACATCCATTCCTATGCTCATGCATGTAACTATGTTACAATAGATTTGAAAATTTTTATTAGAGTTGTACTTTCATGGATCGTACTAGCTTATGTTCACTGAAAAAAATCAATTTTTTTTGTGTCCCCATAAGTACCCTTTTACAAACATATATATATATATATATATATAAAATTAAATTACATATATAAAATTATATAAAATTATATATAAAATTAAAAAATTAAATATATATATATATATATATATATATATATGTTTGTAAAAGGGTACTTATGGGGACACAAAAAAATTTGATTTTTTTCAGTTTACATAAGCTAGTACGATCCATGAAAGTACAACTCTAATAAAATTTTTCAAATCTGATATCTGGTTCTATCATATACACCAAGTCCCAAATTCATGCAAAAGGGTGTTTATGAGGACGGTCCCTATAAACACCACTTTACATCCATTTTCACTTGTCTAGTGGTACTTGTGCGGACACGCATTTACATTAGTATTTAACTCTAATCTATGACATGTTCCATCGGTCTCAATAGCAAAATAATGTTGGCTGTGTGATAATCTGTATATTTAATATAGTAGACAATAGACATTTTCAGAAAATACATCTGGAATGTACAATATAAGGTTCACTCGTCTGAAGTTGATGCTATTTGGTACCTGTGAGGACACCGGGGACTTTTCCATATCCCGATAATCGTCTTTATAGTTATTCACAAAAATTATTCAATGTTAATTCAGCATCCTTCTAATGTATATGACTTGAGGGCAATGGATACATCAGAGGATATTATGACCAATAATCGCCCTTGACTAGTGAATGGGATAAAAATCATACTGAATTAACATTGAATAACAGATGAACGGACAGAAAATAGAAAAGTGGGAGTTTGGAGACAAGTGGGGGATGAAAGTAACTCCATGAAGTTGCATCTTATTGCCGTTTTTTTTACTGGAAAGAAAATCGAGACCACCCGATGTCCTCACAAGTACCGAATGGCAGTAAGTAGTGACTTCGATATAAACGATTTTTTGCCTATCGGTATTTATGAGGACCACCCGATCGATACCACCTGATGTCCTCACAAGTACCGACTGGCAGTAAGTAGTGACTTTGATATATACGATTTTATGCCTATCGGTATTTATGAGGACACTGAAATTGCAAGGATCTGTAATTTTAGCCACTGTTATTGTTTAATTAATTATGACATCGAAACCGACGTTTCCTATTTGATGAACACGTGTCTATACTAGTGACCTTCGTGACGGATATATCACACCTATATATTGTGATAATCGTCTGTCCCCATATGCACTTTTGTTAGGTGAGTCATCAACTATCCAGCTGAATCTCATGTACGAAAGTCGCTGATTCAACAAAAGTCAAGAAAAATATGTAACGTATGCTCCATTTTTATCCCATTCAGCAGTCAAGTGCGATTATTAGTCATAATATCCCCGGATGTACCGATTGCCCTCAAGTCATATGCATTATAAGGATGCTGAATTAACATTGAATAATTTTGGCTGACAGAAAATAGAGAAGTAGGAGTTTGGAGAAAAGTGGGGGATCAAAGTAACTCCATGAAGTGGCATCTTATTGCCGTTTTTTTTACTGAAAAGAAAATCGAGACCACCCGATGTCCTCACAAGTACCGAATGGTAGTAAGTAGTGACTTCGATATATACGATTTTATGCCTATCGGTATTTATGAGGACCACCCGATCGATACCACCTGATGTCCTCACAAGTACCGAATAGCAGTAAGTAGTGACTTTGATATATACGATTTTATGCCTATCGGTATTTATGAGGACACTGAAATTACAAGGATCTGTAATTTTAGCCACTGTTATTGTTTAATTAAATGATGGCATTGAAACCCCCTTTTTCTATTTGATGAACACGTGTCATGTCATCGCGATTGTCCACTGGCACGAAAAGTCATGTAAACTATATCTCTCAACGAGGCATTATCACACTTGATGCCTCCATGGCATCAATTCTGATGCCATCGCATGATTAATCATGATTTGTGAGGCTTTTGTTGGAACGGTTTTAGGGCGAAGTGTATATAGGTGTATATAGGTGTATATAAATATATACCTTTTGCTGAATAGTTGTACTTGTGAGGACGGTTCTCATAAGTACCTTTTCGCATATTTACAAAATTTATGAGGACTGTCCCCATAAACACCTTTTTACATCATCGGCTATGAGGACCGTCCTCATAAGCCCAAAATGTCCTCATAAACACCCTTTTGCATCAGTTTTGGTCCCCATACGCACCCTTTTACAAACATATATCTATCTATATCTATATATATAGTTAGCTTTCTCAGCTATTTATCTTACATAAAGTAGATATATATATAAAGTAGATATAGATATAGATATATATATATATATAAATAGAGAGAGAGAGAATTATATTTGTTAGCTTTCTCAGCTATTTATCTTACATAAAGTGTCTTATAAACTAGTTAACTAATATATTATAATCTTATAAGATATTGTTTTACCATCCGCTTCAATATTGTAAGTCTATTACCCTGCTTCAGTTCCAACGGCAACGCATTATACATTTTTATCCCTTCGTAAAATATACTTTTTTGCGCACTTCTTGTTCTTCGGAATTGTATCACAATATTTCCCGCCTGTCTTGTTCGCCTTTTATTCTCGTCTCCTGCTAACACTATCTTGTTTCTTAATTGCTCAGGCAACATACCTTTTACAAGTTTAAGAACAAATAAACAAACATTATAATATAGTCTCTGCTTTACGGACATTAACTGCAGTGCGTACAGCATTCTTTAGACCTTGGTATACCGATCACATTGCAATATTACTCGCATGGCCCGGTGCTGCGCAACTTGCAGTTTAGTCAGCTGAGTCTCACCCATACCTGCTAATATCGTAGCACAATACTCAAAGTATGGTGCTATAATTGATTTATAAACAATACATCTAGTATAACCCGATATGTCGTCACCAATTATATTTAAAAAAACTTCTTTTTTCCCTATTTTCTTTAACAAATAATCACAGTGTTCCTCAAATCGGAGCTTACGAGGGTCGATCAATAAATAGTCGGCCTTGCGTCATCTGTTGGTCGAGGAAAGAATTCAATAGCGACGTTTAGTAGTGCCATTCTTCACATGACTGTTCTCAATGTTTCAGCTCGCTGCGATGTTTAGTTTGCGTTTGACAGCGTCGAACGACAAACTACTTTTGTGCTTTTACAAAAATGGAAAAAATTGAGTATCGTGCAGTGATTCGATTTTTGTTTTTGAAAAAGAAAACGAACAATGAAATCAAAGCGGAGCTAGACGAAGTTTATACGGACCTTGCACCTTCGTTATCAACCATTAAATATTGGACAGCTAAATTTAAACGCGGTCGTACGAGCATTGTTGACGATGAACGTCCAGGTCGTCCAAATGAGGTCATCATACCTGTTATGCCGGTACCGAGTAATTGGATTATTCGGTAGTCGGTATAATATTAAAAGTTATTATTTTTTGGGATCGTTTGCGATAAGGAGATGGATCTCGAGTAAAAGATGGAAACGCGAATTTATATAAAAGGAAGTATTTATTATAAGCAACGGTAACTTTCCGTTGCCTATTTATATATCAAAGTAAGAAGTACAATAATGCGTTGTTTCGAGTATTAAACGAGGAACCAACCGTTCTCTTTTCAATCTAATTTAATACTGTCTTTTCGTAAAGCAGTTGCTAACTGTCTTCACGGAAATCCCTTAATTCGCAATTTTAGCGTTAGCCTTTCGCCCAAACGCCAAGCGAGTCGCTCATGCTGCGTCAGCGTTCTTGGGGTCGTTCATGAGATCGGGCATTGGACTTCGTTTCTTGTCTTGAACGAATTCCAATGTTTCGTTACTATGGAATATTCCCGAATATACTAAATACGGAGTGGAATATTCCGCGGCACAACATCCCTCCCCCCTTAAAAGGAAAAATTTTTTCTTTAAAAAAATTTTTTCTTCGATTGGTTTCTCGTTTGAAGTTATATAACAATACAATAAAATTTTTCATTTTTTCATTTGTAACGATGAAGTTTTTCCTTTTGCTTCTTATCGTCTTTCGTGCCGAGCGAGTCGTTCTCGGTTGGGGGGACGAGTGCATAACCTGGCCAGCTCGGATCGCGGTTGCTCTTCTGGCTGTTGTCGTCCGATCGGCTCGAGGTTGATGTTTACCTCGGCTGCTGCCGGGGTCGTTGCCTCGCTTGTCCTTGTTGGTGTTCGGTTTCGTTGATACCTATAACATTTAAACAGAACATAGCCAACCAAGGCTATTGGTGCTACTGCACCCAGTGAGTAGAAACTCATATTGTGGATGTGTTGCATCCCGTCTCCGGCAGTATTGAGGTTGTCCATGATTTGGTCGGCTCGAGCTCCGAGCTTTTGAAGCTCTTCCGG
Source organism: Cylloceria caligata (assembly GCA_963942595.1). NCBI lineage: Eukaryota > Metazoa > Arthropoda > Insecta > Hymenoptera > Ichneumonidae > Cylloceria > Cylloceria caligata. The sequence continues at coordinate 52,173,718 of OZ012705.1, read as the reverse complement.
GTCTCGCAGCACGCTCTGCAGTGGAATTGTCCTCTCAGTCTGCGTAGGGGGCGCCTGGGCTTCAATTTTCGTTAACGTTAAATTGAACGATGGGAGATAGTTTTCCCGGATAATCTGTGAGGTCCGCCCGATGGTTTTTATGCTGAAATCTTGGGCGGTTACTATACATACGCCTACTAAAGCCAGTATTCCCGTATTATTTAACATTTCATGCTGAGTAGGAATTTTTTCGCAATTTTTCTGGGTTAGTTGGATAACCCTTTTCGCGCATTTCTGGCCGTTATCTGTGTCCATTTTTGCTATAGGCCTTTCTGTGCTCTATTCAGCTTTGGGACTAGATTGCCAATGCGTGCTTTCTTCCTCACTCTGAGGCTTGTTAACATGTGTATATCGACCGAATAGAGTGTGCACGTTGGCTTATTTTTTCCAAAATTATGTATGCTGCTAGAGGCTTTATTTCTTCAATTTACTCCATATATTCTTTTTATACTCTACGCTTAAACACTATCCTGTGTCAGTATTGATATGCTGTACATTTTTCGAGGTGCTTTTCTGGCACGGTCACAGTATTCCGTCCCCTCCGGATTGCGTAATGAAGTTGTTTTGTTCAATAGATTTTTCCGATATGTATACGCTCTTTTTCCAGTTGATAAAATTAGGTCTCCTAAGACCTCTTCTATTTTATTGGAGCTCCCTACCCTGCATCCTGAGGGGCTCCTTCCCACATTTATTTTCTAGCTAATATTTAGTTTTAACTAGCTATAAGTATTCGAATTCCTCAATTCCTGAGTTATTAGTGCTCGATAAAGAGCTTCAGGCGGTTTGCGTGCACCGCCTGGATTTCACGTCCCTTTCGGATGACGTAATTGACGGGGGGCCTCTTTTCTACTATTTCGTGAGGTCCCGTCCACTTCGGGGTCAGCTTGGCTGACCGCCCCCTGCGCACCGTCTCGTCGCGGAGGAGTACGCGTTCGCCGACGCGGTACTCCTGCACCTGTGCGCCTTGGTCGTATGTAGTCTTCGACCGTCTTTTCACGCCTTGCGGGTTGTCTCGTGCTACAGTCCATAGGTGCGGCGCCGCTCCTGCTTCACGGCGGTTGGTAACTCCGCTTCGCGTCCGTACGCCAATACATGGGGTGACAATCCGGTCCCCGTATGTAGAGTGGTGTTGTACGTGAACATCGCGTACGGCAGCCACTCGTCCCAATTACCTTGATCCTCATTTATGAAATTTTTCAGGTATTCAGCGAGGGTGCGATGCGATCTTTCTAGCGCGCCATTTGATTCCGGATGGTAGGCCGTCGTTTGTATCTTCTTGATTCGGAGCAGTCGACATATCTCTTTGAAGGTCGAGCTGAGGAAGTTCGTGCCTTGATCCGATAATATTATTTCCGGTGTCCCGTGCCGGCAAATCAATTCTTCTACGAGCGCCTTTGCTACTGTCGAAGTCTCTTGGTTCGGCAGTGGAATCGCTGCGCTGTACTTAGTAAGTGCGTCTTGAATCGTAAGTATATATTTTTTCCCGTTGACGCTTTCCGGTAGCGGTCCTACGATGTCGACCGCAACTTTTTCAAACGACCTCGATGGGGTGTCAGTTACCACCATCGGTACTCGTTCCCTTTTCCCGATTTTATTTTTCTGGCAGGATTCGCAGGATGTTATATATTTTTCCAAATCCCTTCTCATGCCGGGCCAGTCGTACTTGGTCCGGATCCGATGCAGCGTACGCCTGATACCCTGATGCCCTCCTATGGGGGTGTCGTGGTATTCTTTTATGATTTTCATGCGATCTTCGAGGAAGGGAATGGCTACGCCACTGCGGCAGTCGCTGCGCTCTTTCGTAACACTGTCTCCGTCTGTGCTGCCGGAGGTTCGCGGGCTGTGGCCCCCGCCTTGCCTCGCTTCCTCAGCAGGCTTGTACGGTGCTCGGCCCGCGGTTTCTGCACTCGGTGTGCCCACCGGTGGCTCCGCCGTTGAGTCGCTCTCTCTCTCTCGAGCGGCCTTGCAACGTTTGTCTTTCGCGGCCTTCCGCACTTCGCGGGTCCGCCATGCTGTGCTGGGCCCGCTCCATCCTTGTTAGCGGTGCTCGCAGTCTTACCAGTGGCTTGCGTTGCTTGCTTGCGTGGTCTGCCCCTTCCCCGACCGCACGGCTTTTTGGCGGTGCTGTGGGGTTCAGTAGAGCGTTCTGCAGGCACGCTGCGAATCTCTCTATCCTCTTCTGGCGCATTGGCCAGCGCGGCCTCTCTCTCTGCCGCGTTGCTAGGCTGGCCCGGGGTATTCTCGGCTCTCCGCTTTGTGCGGCTGTCCGTACCCGGGCGCTTGCTGTCCTCGTCTCGCTCGCGGGCGAGCTTGACCTCTCGCTCCAGCGAGCTACCATGGCTATACGGGGTATCTTCGGCTGTCCGCTTTGTGCGGTCTTTCGTTGTGCCTACTTGCCCCGTCGTGCTGTCCTCTTTCGACACACGGACTTCATTCTTCGCTCTCGCTTGGGCCCTCGTATAAGGCATATTCGACTTAGCGCATCTCCATTCGTATTGCGCTTTCCTGCCTTGTACTCTACGTTAAACTCATGTTCCGCCAATTTAATTTTCCAACGCATCAATCTCGAACCTGGGTCCTTTACTCCGAACAGCCAGGTGAGCGGTTGGTGGTCCGTCACTACTGTGAAACGGGTACCTTAAATAGATGGCCCGAATTGAGCTAGGGCCCATATTATAGCGAGTAGCTCTTACTCCGTGTGTCACTATGTCGACGAGTTATAGTGGTTGCCTTGGGTATCCTCGACTCTTCGCTTTGTGCGGCTGTTCGTATACCCGATTGCGCTATCATTCTCTTTTTTGTGGGACTTTCTGTCCTGTCCCACTTGGGCTTGTGTGGTCGCATATGTGCGACTAAGAGCATCTGCATCAGTATTTCTTTTTCCGGCTTTATGCATTTTACCGGACCCATGCCCCGATTTTACGGTCTTCCCAGGCAAGGGTTGCGATTCTAGGTCCTTCGATCTGACCTTAAAGGGTGCGCGATATTGCACCTCGTGCGTGCGCTGTCGCTTGTTCCCTCGTAGTTGGAATACACCGTTGTATTCGCACACTATTCCTGCGCGAGCTGCTTGCTTTTCACTGCTGGGGGGCACCAAGTCGGGCTTCCGTTGGCGCTGCGCAAACCGTTTGGCCTTCTTCCCCGTGCTCTCTGAGCTAACGCGCAGTGTCTTGACCTGGCGGCTACGTACGGTCTTCGCTATCTCCGACGGCTCGCATGTCACCGTCGGCTGTTGCACTTCCCCGTCGTGTTTAGGAACATTTAAACTCACTCTTTTGGTTCTTGACGGTGTGACACGGGGTCTCTCTATGATGCCTCGGCTGATCCTACTCCTTGTAGGTTGTTTGAGAATCCGCCTGTGGTGTTATTTGACAGATCTGAAATATATTGAAAAAAAAATGAGTCTTCACTCACGACAGGGTGAAATAAAACCAGACACATAGATGGAAAACAGAGAAAGTGGTTTATTTTAACTTCCACACACAGCTTCAATAATATACTGTCAACCCGTTAATTTTAAATATGAAAAGAAACCCAAAATATATTAAATTTAGAAAACTATAAAATAATGAAAATAAATACACCAAAATTTTGAGAATAATAAACTGAATTTGATTAATGGAGCTGCATTTGAGTGCATGAGCTGAGAATCAGCACACAATTATATTAATTGTGTGCTGTGAGCACTGAGAGCGGTGTACGCACCGCAGTCAGTGCTGCGGAGCGTACAACGCAGTGAGATGTATGAGTACGTAGACTAATTTACTGCCTGTCAGCACATACTCAATGTGATGGTGACATAGAATTTGCAGAAAGCGAGTACTAGTATATACAAATTTGACAACTGAGTGAAATTCTACTGACAGGCTATGATGTAGTCTACGCTGCAGAGCACTGAAGTGTGAGCTTGAGGATGCACAAATGATTTGACTGAATTCACAACACTCTCCCAGCAAGTTTAATTGGGGGAAAGTGCAGTGAATTGGTAAAACACACCCAATTATATTAATAGAGCATGCTAATAATTGAGTGAAAACGTGGTGCAGCCCGCGCTGCAGAGCACGCCACAGTGTGAGACCTTTATGAGGATGTACCGATGTGTAGTTCACTCCTCACCGTCATTGAATTATGTTAAATTGTAACGGTGTACTCTTACCTGAGCTTTGAGTCCTGTTGAGAGTGATGAGAATGTCCTGAGCGAAAAGCCAACGAGAAAAGTCGAAGATGCTGGTGCGCCGTTCCTCGATGTCGTCGCAAAAGTCACTGAATTTTTCAATATGGCTGCGGAATATGAAATTAACGTTGAGCGCTGAAGTCAGTTGAGCGAGATAGCCGGTGAGCGAAACCGAAGTCAAGCGAGAGAGACATCCTCTCGCTCGACGCGGCGTGCCAACGAGGCACATCCTCGGCTTCGCGAAGCCCCGCCTCGGCTACCTTCGGCTCAACCGAACGACGTGTGCTTGAGCACAGCAACAGGTCGACGCACGGCGAATATCGATCGCCGTGCGCCAGCTGATTATCCAACATAGGTAGTCTGACAAATTTATTTTTCTTGGCGGCATCCATGTTAGACCCGTTTCCGGAAGGAAGATTTATCTTTGTAAGCAGGCCTATGTATTTGCACGTGGCGGCAGTTCTACCGCGTGGTAACGAATATATCGCGCCGTCCCGTAGCGGCATGCAGTGCCCATACAACTTGAGCATCTCGCCATGCAGGATGTCCGCTTTATGCTGCTTGATAAAGTCCATGCCAAGTAGTCCGTTGACCTTCAGCGGCACATTGTTCGGAACGATGTAGAACCAATGCTCTACATTTAAAGCCGGTGTCTCGAGTACAATTTTAGCTATACCAAGGGGGGTAAATTTTTCGCCCGCCACAGCCTGTAATTCCACGGAGCACCTGTTCACCATGGTCTCGGGCTTGAGACAGCCTTCCTTGATTATGCTGCACTGCGCTCCGGTGTCCGCTTTGAGGGTGAGTACCCCGGTCGTGGCCAACGGTGCATCGATATCGAAGTCGCTGGCGGTGGCACTCGACGCCGGCAATGTTACTTGTAGAAGCTGCAGCGTTGTTTTCTTCTGCTTGCACGCAGGTCTCTGCTGGACAGTTAGCGTATTCAGTCTCAGTGCGCCCAGCGTGTTCACGCTTGCAGTGGCTGGATCTGGCCCCGCAGTTACCGTATCTTTTGCATCTTTGTAGCCTGCGTTTCTTGGCTGTCGGGGCGGCTGCGTTGGCTCGCTTTTATTCAGCGACAGTCTTTTCCGGCAGTCTTTCCACATGTGGCCTTTCTTCTGGCAGTAATTGCAGGTTATTTCCACATTGTGGATTGACTTGCTCTCACTGGGTACTGGTAGGCTTACTCGTTCCGATCTGCGGGTGCAGTCTCGAGCCATGTGTCCAGGTTTTCCGCAGGTGAAACAATTTTCTCCCTGCCGGGGTGATGCGCCTTAGGACCTTCTGGGGTGGCTTAATACTCCACCTACCCCTCCCTTTGGCTGCATCATATTCGTGATCTCGATGGCTCCTGTAACGGACTCGTGGAGGGTGGCGTAATTACGAGATCTCACCAGAATTTGGACCTGCCCATGCAGTCCATTTTCGAAGTTGGCCTGGGCGCTCTTCCGTGTTATTTTTTCGACGATGCGCATCTCCAACATCGAGGTGGCTTCCTCGCAAAGTTTTTCTATTATATCGACGGTGATACGCTCAGTCCTGGCGGCGTATACCGCGATGTCCTCACCCTGGCCCTGCCGGAGGGAGTTGAACTCTACTTGTAACGCAGGCAACGACTTCCGCTTTCCGTACAGGGCCTCCAGCTCGGTTTTAAGCTGCGCTACCGAGAGGATGACTTTATGCTTCATCTCTCTGGACGCCCTTCCCTCGAGCTTGCTGCTGAGCACCAGTTCCAACAGGATGTCTTGATCCTGGGGCGCTACTCTCTTGAAAACTGTCTCGCACGATCGCAAGAAGGCATCTCGTTCGTCAGCGTTGCTGCCGTCGAAGCGCTTTATATTTTTCAAGGCCAGCCCCAGGTCGAGTGTCCGACTCGGTGTTTCCGACACCCTCCGTTGTTCCCTATGGAACACGGGATCCGCAGGGGGATAATCCGATTCCTCAAATCAGGTTTGCCTCGACCGCGGACGTGGTATCGGACGTTCTTCCAACCCGGTATTTCCCAGCCTCCGCGATAGTTCGGCGTTTTGCTCTCGTAGGGACCGGATGAGTTCATACTCGTCCGCACCTACCTCGTTGAGCGTGTCCGCCAAGTTCCGTCTCGCCGACGGTGTTTCGGCCTCCCTGAGTTCGCGATCGAGTTCGCGTTGGCCTCGATAGTGCTCGCGCTGCAGCCTTTCGTACTGGCGTCGCGCTCTTTCCAGTTCGCGTTGGCTTCGGTCGACCGCTTCCAACCGATCGCGTACTCTCGCTGGTACCGACCGGGCTGTCGTACCGGTAGCTGCTGAAAAACCTACACGATCTATGGTTCGCATGTTTTCTATTTCCCGCTCAACCATTTCCTCGGTGATGTGCTCGGGAGTTCGCTCGCCAGTAGCCATATTGAACACGTCGTCGCTACCGTCGCTGTCAAAATCCCCGAACGATGCACCCCTACGTGGGTTTACGCCGAACTGGGCCGTTAGTCGGTCTGCAAGGGCCTCTCGTCTCGTCGAAGGGATTCGCCCCGACGGCGAGAGCTCGAATAGCACCCTGCGCGCTTCGTAAACGATGTCTCTTACTGCCGCAGCTAAACCGGCTGTAGGGGCTACCTCTGCGCCAGGCAACGTTGTCTCTAGCTAGTTGCCCCTATGCCTTGATCGGGCTCCTCTCGATTCTGACATGTTTGCTAATTTCTCGGCGAACTCTACTTTAAAATATTCCCACAAAATCTCAAGAGAAATATATATCTAGTGGAATATTTTCCCAAATATCGGTTTTACGCTGGCTTTGGCAAAATTATTAATTTTGTTTTCAAAAATTTCAAAATATTTTTCTTCTCTGGCTTCAGTTTATCGGCTATATGTATAAGTATAAAGTAACCGCCACTTACAGATAAATGATCTGAAAGATTGTCTTTTCCATACTGTTGCCGACTTGTTGTCCTGTATCTCTGTTCGGTCGATGGTCCTTGTCGTCCTTCCTGACGCTGTTGACCCGTTTCTTCCTTGGTTCCTGGGTTCGTCCTTGGTGCGTCGCCAATGGTTGCGCGACGGCTTCTTCTCGAGTAGCTGCTTTGCGTACTCGGCTGCACACTTTGTGCGGTTATCCGCGACTTGACGTGACACCGTCAATCGGGACTTTAAACGGTTGACCGATACGTCACCCCGCACCGACGTTCACTTTGCGTCTTCGCGTTAGATTAGTCGGGTTTTCACGAACTACACTGGTGTCCTTGCACGCGCCGTAGTCGTCACTTCAGAGTATTCTTAACTTTGTCCAAAACACTTTTGTCTCAATAAATCACGAATCACTTAACTTCGGCAGATCCCACCGCTGCCACCAAATGTTATGCCGGTACCGAGTAATTGGATTATTCGGTAGTCGGTATAATATTAAAAGTTATTATTTTTTGGGATCGTTTGCCGATAAGGAGATGGATCTCGAGTAAAAGATGGAAACGCGAATTTGTATAAAAGGAAGTATTTATTATAAGCAACGGTAACTTTCCGTTGCCTATTTATATATCAAAGTAAGAAGTACAATAATGCGTTGTTTCGAGTATTAAACGAGGAACCAACCGTTCTCTTTTCAATCTAATTTAATACTGTCTTTTCGTAAAACAGTTGCTAACTGTCTTCACGAAAATCCCTTAATTCGCAATTTTAGCGTTAGCCTTTTGCCCGAACGCCAAGCGAGTCGCTCATGCTGCGTCAGCGTTCTTGGGGTCGTTCATACGATCGGGCATTGGACTTCGTTTCTTGTCTTGAACGAATTTCAATGTTTTGTTACTATGGAATATTCCCGAATATACTAAATACGGAGTGGAATATTCCGCGGCACAACATACCAGAAGCAATTGAAAAAGTCCACGATATGGTGTTAAATGTTCGAAGACTAAAAGTGCGTGAGATTGCTGAGGCCACAGGCATATCATATGGCTCAGTGATTTCAATCCTGAGTGATCAGTTGGGTATGAAAAAGTTATCCGCAAGATCGGTGCCGCGTTTGGTCACTGTCGACCATAAAAGAGAACGTGTAGCTGATGGCCAAAATTCATGAATTTAAATACGAATTGCTTTCGCATCCACCGTATTCGCCAGATTTGGCCCCCTCCGACTACTTTCTGTTTCCAAACCTGAAAAAATGGCTTGGCGGAAAGAGATTTGGTTGCAGAGATAACCTCATCGCCGAAGAGACTTATTTTGAGGACCTTCCGAAATCGTATTATTCGGAGGGCATCAAAAAATTGGAAAATCGTTGGAATAAGTGTATCAAGCTAAAACGAGATTATGTTGAGAAATAAAAAGATTTTTGTCCAAAAAAACGCGATTTTCTTTACCAAGCCGACTATTTATTGATCGACCCTCGTATTATTAATAATTACCCTAAGATATTTGGTATTTTCCACACGTTCTAACATAGTGCCATCTAAACATTTTGATGTAATATTTTTTCTCAATTCTTTTCTTATACTTCTAATTATCATAATCTTAGTTTTTGCAGCGTTCATTTTTAACTTATTTATTAATCCAATTTTCTACTATAGGTTTACCCTGTTTAAATTCTTTTCTACCTCTTCGCTGCTACCTCCTTTCACATATATTATTGTGTCGTCCGCAAACATTTTAATGTTACACTTTTCTGGACAGATTTGCACAATATCATTTATGTATTTCATAAATAACAAAGGTTCTAGTACCCTGTGTTCCCTGTGGAACCCCATACTTTGTCATAATTCGTTTTGACCACTAATCGATAAATCTAACTTGTTGTGTTCTGTTACCTAAATATGACCTTAGCCATTCTAGTACCATTTCTCTGATTCCGTATTGAAATAATTTATCCAATAGTCTATCCCTATCTACTGTTTTGAGTCCCCGTTTTTAATCCAGAAATATTACTCCTACAATGCTTCCTTCACTGACTATCATCTTCCAATCATCAATGACAGTTTGAATTGCTGTCTTACAAGAATTATTTTTCTTAAAACCTGATTGGTGTTCTGTAATAACGTCATTATTTTGTAAATACATTTCAATTTACTCTTTTACTACTAACTCTAATACTGTCTCATATATTGGCAATATATTTATTGGTTAGTACTCACTTGCTTTCTTTGGTTTTTCTAATTTGGGAATCGTTATTATTGTGGATGTTTTCCATCCCTCCGGACATGTACCTTAATTTAATGAATTAAGTATTACCTTTAATAATTCTTCCCCTATTACATAAAAGCATGCTTTCAATAGATCACTAGTTATTTCTTCATCTGTTCCTTTTTTACATGGCAAACCCATAACGATTCGTTCTAATTTATATACATAAAGGGTGTCCCAGCAAGAGCGCCCGATTTAAATTTGCCGCCATTTTGTTAATACGAGTTGTACGGTGATTTTTTTTACATTTGTCACGTACAGACCACGCGATTTAAGAATATGGAGAAGTATTCAAACCAACAACGTTTAATTACTGTAAAAACACACTACAAAAATGGTGAAAGTTTTGCGTAAACAGTTCGCCAATTACGTCAAGTTTTTGGTCGCAATAATGCGCCAAATGAATCGACAGTGAGGCGTTTAATTACAAAATTTGAGACCAAATTTACGCTGATGGATCAGAAGATCATTGTTCGTCGTCGTCCTTGTCGGTCACTCGAAAATATAGCCACAGTAACGGAATCTGTGGCCGAGAATCCAGAAACTTCCATTCGGCATTGTGGTCAACAATTAAACATTTTCAGTAGCACTATGCAACAAATTTTGGTAAAAGATCTGCATTTGCACGCGTACAAGGTTCAATTGGTGCAAGAAATCAAGCCAAGGGACCATGCGCAGCGCCGTGAATTTGCTGATTGGGTGTTGGAACATCATCAAATTAATGCGGAAACCTTCAACTGGCTGGCGTGCGCTGTCGTGCTGTAGTGGCGGCTCGTGCTAGGTCGTAAGTCCGCGACTAAGAACGTTCCCGGGATTACTTCTTTGACGATCGTTAAAGGTCCTCACCATTTTAGCTGCAGCTTTGTGCTTTCTCCCGTTTGAGTGGGTGCTGCTTTCATTACCACGATGGCTCCCGCCCGTAATTCACTGTTCGTGCGTCTAGAGTGCCATCCGTTTCGCCACTTTTCGTGTTGTTCGGCTATTCTTAATTTCACTTTCCGTTGTACTTCCGTCGGTTTCTCAAACACTGTTGCTCCGGTGGTGAGGATTCTCTCCGGTCCCAAGGTTTGATCCGGTTCGTAGCCATACAGAGTCTTGAAGGCGGATTCTCCAGTTGTTGTATTTATGTTTTCGTTTAGGTGGCGTTATACTTCCTCTAGGTAGTGATTCCAGTGCCTGCCATCGTCATCGTCCAGGGCCCTCCTGAGCATGGGGACCAGTTCGCCATTGACTCTCTCCACCTGACCCTTAGCTTGAGGATGCCTTGGTGAATTCAGCGTGTAGTGTATCCCCATTTTCGAGCACCATTTTTCGAAAACGTGGCTCGTAAAACACGTGCCTCTGTCCGTTATAATCTTCCTCGGAGGTCCGTGCGATTGGACCAGTTTTTGCACCGCTGTGATCACGGGACTGAAGATACACATATTTTGTCAAGTTGTCAACTATCACCAAAATGTGCTTTCGTCCTCGGCTCGTGGTCACGAAAGGTCCTACGTGGTCCATGTGTATTATTTCGAATGGACGTTCGCCGGGGGGTATGGGACGCAACGTTCCGTTTGGTATTCCCCGTTTGGCCTTTGTCATCAGGCACGTGAAGCACGCGCCGATGTGGTTACGTAAGTACTTGCGTGCGCCAGGGAAATACAGCTGCTTCGCCATTTTTGTGTAGGCTCGCTCCGCTCCGGGATGTCCTTGCATGTCGTGGAAGCGTACGGCTAGCGATTTTCTCATTGCCCTTGGTGCCACGAATAACAGCCAATCTTTTTATATACCACTCCTTCGTGCAGTTCGTAATCCTTAGTTTCGCTCAGCTGACTGCCGCAGCGCGCTTCCTCTGGTTTCTCCAAAAGAATCTTTTTCCTTGATAGTAGTTCGTCAGTCGCTTGGAAGGCCGCCACCTCGTCCTCCAACGTGGTGATACTGCATACTAATTCTGGTTCGAGACTCGTTGCTTCGCTTTGGCTTTTGGCTACCGGTGCCCGACTCAAGGCGTCGACGTGAGGCATTTTATCCCCCGCCCGGTGCACTACTTGAAACGTGTATTCACTCAGTAAGTTCGTCCAGCGTATTAATTGTGGGTTTAGAGTCTTTTGAGTGCAAATGTACAACAGTGCCTGGCAGTCCGTTACCAGGGTGAACTCGATATTCGCAATCATTGGTCGCAATCGGGACACCGCCCAGATCATTGCGAGTAGCTCCAACTTGCTACTGTGGTAATTCTTTTCCACGCTGCTGGTTCGTCGACTTAGTGCATGGACTAATTGCCACAGTCCTTTCTCGTTCTTCTGCAGTAGCATCGCGCCAAGTCCTAACGCGCTCGCGTCCGTGTGGATTTCTGTTGCCTTTTTCGGGTCGAAAGTTTGCAATACTGGCTGGCTTGTGAGGGCTTACTTGATTTCTTCGAAAGCGTGTACTTGTGTCGTTTTCCATTCGAAATTCTTCTATTTTGAAAGAAGATCGAATAGCGGGGCTGCCTTGTGCGCGAAACGTACGATAAATCGTCTGAAAAATCCAGCCATCCCTAGGAATCGTCGTACCTCTGTCAAACTAGTGGGCTGCGGATAGTCCACGATTGCTTTTGTTTTATTTTCCCCAGGTCGTACTCCTTCGGCACCGATCCTGAAGCCTAAATACGATACCTCGCGAAACATGAATTTACACTTCTTGATATTTAACGTCAGTCCCGCATCACGAAGGGCTTCCAATACCAAAATTAGTTTCGCCTTGGTTTCTTCCCACGAACGTGCTGATATCAGTATGTCGTCCAGATAGTATAGCACTACTTCGTCTCTCAGTGGTCCCAGCGTCTTATGCATAATTTTCGAAAAGTATGCTGGTCCGTTCGTTAGCCCGAAAATCATCCTCGTAAATTCTATCGACTCATCGGGCGTTATCACCGCTGTTTTCGCCTGTGCGTGGTCTGCAATGGGTATTTGCAGATACCCGTGTGCCAAGTCCAAGACCGTGAACAACGTGGCCCCCTCAACTGGGCTAGATGATCATCGATGTTCGGCAGTGGGAAGTAAATACGCTCTGTTTTCGCATTCAGCTTCCTAAAATCTGCCACTAATCTGGATTCTCCGTTATTTTTCTTCACCAAAAGAACCGGACTAGCGTACGGGGACTCCGTGTCTCTGACGATTCCTGCCTTTCTCCACTCCTCGATGATCCTCTTCATTTCTTCGCGTTCTCACGGTGTGGCTCTGTAGGGCTTCGACCTTATTGGTTTGCTTCCTGGTTTCTCTACCGCGTCCATGGCAAAACCTTTTACTTTGCCCAGTTCCGCGAGTGTGAGGGCTACACAGTTTCGGTACCCGTTCAGGAGTTCTAACAATTCCTCGCTGGTGGATTCCGGTTGTCCTTTCTCGATGTCGATTTGGTCCATTGTGATCGGAGTCTTGGACAGACGTATCGGTGGTTGGGGTAGCTTCGTCAACACCTTTCTTGGTGCATATTGCTGGACTTGTATTCTTCGTTCGTGGTTGCCCGTGTTGGCCACTGGTATTTGTACGTTTTGTCCGTCCATATTTACTGAAATGCAGTTTATGGTACTTGCTGGTAGCACCATTGTTTTGTCACAGTTTATACGCGTTGTTGGCTCTACCTCGAGAGCCTCGATCCTGAACAAATCATGTTCCTCGTTGGTGTAGAAAGTCAGCGACTTTTCACTCTTCGTGTAGCCGACCCATGGCTTTTCTGTATATGTGCGGCCTATTATTACGTTGTGGCGTTGGGCGTCCTCATGCACGATACACAGTGGTAATTTAGGTACCAGCACTCCGGGACCTCCCACGGCCCGCTTACCTTGGTGGCGTCTAGCGGGAGTTGCTTGCGTACGGCATCCTTTCCCACGAGTACCGCAGCCTCGCCGCTAGCGGCCCTACCACCCCCTTTCACCGTATCGATTTTCTGGTTTATTTTACTTACGAGATCTCGCGCCGAGTGGCTTCGTCGTGGCGCTTCCCCCTCTCGGCCGTTGTCCCTTGTTGGTGACTCGTTGTCAGTCGGGTTTTCTCGGAGAGTCTCGTCGTTATCGATTTCCATGTTGTCCTCGTGTGCGCAACCCGTCGGCGGCGTCGTATACACTTCTTGGTGCTCACGCTGAAACTTGTTGAACGCTTCGGCGTTTGCCATTGTGTGCGAACGTCGTTCGTCCTCTCACTCGCACTTTCGGTCTAACTCGCACGTGCCTTGCGCGCGCGTTCCGGCACGTGTCGAGGTCGCTAATGTTTATCTCCGTAACCTCTGCCTTTGTTCGGGCTTTGGCTTTCTTTCCGCGTCCTTATAACGTTTCACTTTGTCTTTGTTAGAAAGATTATTCACGGTCTCTTTCACGTTTTTTATACACTTTGTCTATAATTTTACACGTTGTTCGTTTGTAAAATTTTACACTTGTTAGAATTTTACACGTCGTTTGTTTTCAAAATTTTACACTTGTTAGAATTTTTACACGTTGTCCGTTTTCAAAATGTTTACACTTGTTGGAATTTTTACACGTTGTCCATTTTCAAAAATTTTACATTACTCGTTGTTAAGAATTTTTCACTTTGTTCGTTTGCAAAAATTTTCACTTGTTATAATTTTTACACGCTGTTCGTTGGCAAGGTTTTACAATTGTTATAGTTCTACACGTGATTCGTGTGCAAAAATTTTACTTGTTATAATTTTTACACGTTGTCCGTTCGCAAAATTTTTACATTACTCGTTGTTGAAATTTTACTCTTTGTTCGTTTGCAAAAATTGTCACTTGTTATAATTTTTACACGTTGTTCGTTGATAACTTTTACAATTGTTTTAATCTTACACGTGGTTCGTTTTTCTTACGCGAATGAACGCATTCGTTAGCCCGCGCCCGTAATGCGTCGATGCTTCGTTTCTCGTTTTCTTCCGAGAATTAACGCGTTCGTTAGCACGCGCCCGTAATGCGTCGATGCTTCGTTTCTCGTTTTCGTGGATTAATTCACTCGTTGCACGCGCCCGTTTTGCGTCGATGCTTCGTCTTACTTACGCTATTTACCGCATCCGTTTACACGTTTTCTTTCTCTCGAATTTATTGTACAAGCATCCCACGTCTGATTGTTAAGAATTTTTTACTACAGCGCGAACCCAGTGTTCCACACGCTGTTCGGTTGTCAGGCGTCTTCCGGTCGGAGGCGGAAACTTACCGCTCGTCGGCCTCGTGATGCCAGTACTTGTAGAATATGCTCGAGAGAAGAGATAGGGTTCAATTATACGTCGTAGTTACAAGAAATAGTTGCGTTTATTTAATAATGAATATGAATTGGATAACTGAGAATTATCGGTATTAATAATGTAATAACGATCAATATAAAACAGAAGGAACAGAATAGGAAATTATTTAACGTATACTACGGCCACGTCGGCCCGCGTCGCGTAGTTCGTTGGTTCTCGTTTCGTGGGGTTTCAGGCCGTTGTGCCTTTGTCCCGTAGAGTGTGCTCGTATGACTTTGTTCGCTCTCCTCTGAAGCCACGCTCGTACTCCCGTTGCCAGGCGGTTGGCCTAGGGTACGCGGGCTCGCACCTGCGCCGTGCGTGCGCTTGGCATTGCTCGCGTCGTGTCGCGAAGTTCGCTCGCTCGACGCCGACGGAATTCGGAAAAGCCGTTTATAACATATTGACTAATTTTTTAAAAATACCTGCTCTTACTGTGTCTCATATTTTTATAGCGTAATAATAAGAGAATTATAATTGAAGTCATATAAGGTGTACGTACACATACTACTGATGTTAAAATTATTTCACCATTAGTTTATAAGCTTCTCTCATTCATTAAATGAGGATTATTTTTGATTAATTAAAAATTCAATTTAAATTATTTTACTATAAATTTACTATTTTCTCTAGTAATTAAACTCGAATTAATTTTAATAAATTGAAATTTCAAGTAAAAATTATTATACTAATAATTTATTACCTTCTTCAGTAAGTTAAATTGAATTGAAATTATCAATAATAAATTGACATTTTAAGTTCAAATTATTTTATTATTAATTAATTATCTTCTTTAATATTGTTATGCCGGTACCGAGTAATTGGATTATTCGGTAGTCGGTATAATATTAAAAGTTATTATTTTTTGGGATCGTTTGCCGATAAGGAGATGGATCTCGAGTAAAAGATGGAAACGCGAATTTATATAAAAGGAAGTATTTATTATAAGCAACGGTAACTTTCCGTTGCCTATTTATATATCAAAGTAAGAAGTACAATAATGCGTTGTTTCGAGTATTAAACGAGGAACCAACCGTTCTCTTTTCAATCTAATTTAATACTGTCTTTTCGTAAAGCAGTTGCTAACTGTCTTCACGAAAATCCCTTAATTCGCAATTTTAGCGTTAGCCTATCGCCGAACGCCAAGCGAGTCGCTCATGCTGCGTCGGCATTCTTGGGGTCGTTCATACGATCGGGCATTGGACTTCGTTTCTTGTCTTGAACAAATTCCAATATTTCTTTACTATGGAATATTCCCGAATATACTAAATACGGAGTGGAATATTCCGCGGCACAACAATATTATAAATAAAAATTAAATTATTTTAAATAAATTGAAATTTTATGTTTAATGTTGTGCCGCGGAATATTCCACTCCGTATTTAGTATATTTGGGAATATTCCATAGCAAAGAAACATTGGAATTCGTTCAAGACAAGAAACGAAGTCCAATGCCCGATCGTATGAACGACCCCAAGAACGCTGACGCAGCATGAGCGACTCGCTTGGCGTTCGGGCGAAAGGCTAACGCTAAAATTGCGAATTAAGGAATTTTCGTGAAGACAGTTAGCAACTGCTTTACGAAAAGACAGTATTAAATTAGATTGAAAAAAGAACGGTTGGTTCCTCGTTTAATACTCGAAACAACGCATTATTGTACTTCTTACTTTGATATATAAATAGGCAACGGAAAGTTACCGTTGCTTATAATAAATACTTCCTTTTATATAAATTCGCGTTTCCATCTTTTACTGGAGATCCATTTCCTTATCGGCAAACGATCCCAAAAAATAATAACTTTTAATATTATACCGACTACCGAATAATCCAATTACTCGGTACCGGCATAACATTTGGTGGCAGCGGTGGGATCTGCCGAAGTTAAGTAATTCGTGATTTATTAGGACAAAAGTGTTTTGGACAAAGTTGAGAATACTCTGAAGTGACGACTACGACGCGTGCAAGGACACCAGTGTAGTTCGTGAAAACCCGACTAATCTAACGCGAAGACGCAAAGTGAACGTCGGTGCGGGGTGACGTATCGGTCAACCGTTTAAAGTCCCGATTGACGGTGTCACGTCAAGTCGCGGAAAACCGCACAAAGTGTGCAGCCGAGTACGCAAAGCAGCTGCTCGAGAAGAAGCCGTCGCGTAACCATTGGCGACGCACCAAGGACGAACCCAGGAACCAACGGAGATACGGGTCAACGGTACCAGGGAGGACAACTGGACCAACCTTCGAGGAAAGCTAAGAGACAACGGGTCTACAGCACCGAAGGAACAGCACCGAAGGAACAGCACCCGAGGACATCGCAATGGAAAGGACCGCCTTCCAGATCATCATACTGTAAGTGGCGGTTACGTTATTAGTACATATTGCCGATAAAAATCAAAGCCAGTCAGGGAAAAATATATTTTGAAATTTTGAAAAAACAAAATTAATAATTTTGCCGAAGCCAGTGTAGAATAGATATTTGGGAATATTCTAAAGTAGAGTTAGCCGAGAAATTTGCAAGCATGTCAGATCCTAGAGGAGCCCGACCAAGAAATAGGGGCAATTCGCTAGAGACGACGTTGCCCGGCGAAGAAGTAGACCCTACAGCCGGTTTAGCTGCGGCAGTAGGAGACATCGTGTACGAAGCGCGCAGGGCGCTATTCGAGCTCTCGCCGTCGGGGCGAATCCCTTCGTCCAGACAAGGGGCCCTGGCGGACAGACTGACGGCCCAGTTTGGCGTAAATCCACGTAGGGGTGCGTCGTTCGGGGATTTCGACAGCAACGCTAGCGACGACTTGCTTAATATGACCACTGGCGAGCAAACGCCTGAACGCATCACCGAGGACATGGTTGAGCGAGAAATAGCAAATATGCGAACCATAGATCGTGTAGGTTTTTCAGCAGCTACCGGTACGACAGCCCGGTCGGTACCAGCGAGAGTACGCGATCGGTTGGAGGCGGTCGACCGAAGCCAACGCGACATGGAAAGAGCGCGACGCCAGTATGAAAGGCTGCAGCGTGAGCACGATCGAGGCCAACGCGAACTTGATCGCGAACTCAGGGAGGCAGAAACGCCGTCGGCAAGACGGAATTTGGCCGACACGCTGAACGAGGTTGGTGCGGACGAGTACGAGCTCATCCACTCCTTAAGAGAGCAAATTGCCGAGCTCCAGCGACGGTTAGGAGGAGCAGGGATGGAGGACATCCCGCCCCCCGCACTGCCCCCGAGACGCACGCGGTTCGAAGAGACGCAGAGGCCCTCAAATATGCTCAGCCTCAGCCTCGGAATAAAAATGGTAAAAACATTCGACGGCAAAGATTCGAAGGCATTGCCGCTCTTCTTAAAGTCCTGCGAGACGATATTCCGCAGGGTAGCAGAGGAGGAGCATGACACTCTCCTCGAGTTGATCGTTATGAGTAAGCTAGAGGGTGCAGCAGCAAGACAACTGCAGCACAAAACCATCAGCACCATGGCGCAACTCAGGAGCGAGTTGGAAGCGTTGTACGGACAACGGAAGTCCCTGGCCGCGCTGCAAATGGAGTTCAGCTCCCTCCGGCAGGGACAGAACGAGGACATCGCCGCCTATGCGGCAAGAACGGAGAGAATCACGGTAGACATCGCCGAAATACTCTGCGAACCGTTGCAAACGGAGGATCAAAAGATCACCGTCGAGAGCGTCACACGACGAAGCGCACAGGCCAACTTCGAGAACGGCCTGCACGGCCAGGTGCAAGTGCTGGTGCGTGCGAGAAACTACCAAACGCTGCATGACTCTGTGGCTGGGGCCATAGAGATAACCAACATGGTGCAGCCTAAGGGAGGGGTAGGTGGAGTATTAAGCCACCCCAGAAGGTCCCAAGGCGCATCACCCCGGCAGGGAGAAAATTGTTTCACCTGCGGAAAACCTGGGCACGTGGCTCGAGACTGCACCCGCAGATCGGGAAGAGTAAGCCTACCGATGCCCAGCGAGAATACATCCATTCACAACGTTGACGTCGTGTGCAACTATTGCCAAAAAAGGGGCCACATGTGGAAAGACTGCAGGAAAAGATTGTCGCAGAACAAAAGCGATCCTGCCCAGTCTTCACAGCATCCCCAACGTCCAAGGGATTCAGGGGGCAAGAATGAAAGGTCCACGGTAAATGCAAGTGCAAGTCGATCGAATACCGATGCCAGCCCGCTGGGAACCATGAGGATAAACACGCTCGCGGCCCAGCAGAGACCTGCACGCAAGCAGAAGGAAACAACGCTGCGGCTCCTACAAGTGACGCTGCCGGCGTCGAGTGCCACCGCCAGCGACTTCGACATCGATGCACCGTTGGCCACAACCGGGGTACTCACCCTTAAAGCGGACACCGGAGCGCAGTGCAGCATAATAAAGGAAGGCTGTCTCAAGGCCGAAACCATGGTGAGCAGGTGCTCCGTGGAACTGCAGGGTGTTGCAGGTGAAAAATTCACCCCCCTCGGGATAGCTAAAATTTTTCTCGAGACACCGGCTCTAAATGTAGAGCATTGGTTCTACATCGTTCCGAACGATGTGCCGTTGAAGGTCAACGGACTACTTGGCATGGATTTTATCAAGCAGCATAAAGCGGACATCCTGCATGGCGAGATGCTCAAGTTGTATGGGCACTGCATGCCGCTAAGGGACGGCGCGACGAGGATAAATTCGTCACCACGCGGTAGAACTGCAGCCACGTGCAAATACATAGGCCTGCTTACGAAGACAAATTCTCTTTACGGAAACGGGTCTAACACGGATGCCGCCAAGGAGAATAAATCTGTCGGACTACCTATGAGGAGCGGAATCAGCCGAGGAAAAGTAGCGAGATTCCGTGTCACACCGTCAAAACCTAATAAAGTGAGTTTATATGGTTATAAAAACGACGGAGAAGTGCAACGGCCGTCGGCGACACTCGAGCCGTCGGAGATAGCGAAGGCCGTACGGAGCCGGCAGGTCAAGGCACTCCGCGTACGCTCAACGAGCACGGGGGCCAAACGCTTCGCGCAGCAACGACGGAAGCCCGACTTGGTGCCCCCCAGCAGTGAAAAGCAAGCAGCTTGCGCAGGAATAGCGTGCGAATACAACGGTGTATTCCAACTACGAGGGAACAAGCGATAGCGCACGCACGAGGTGCAAGATCGCGCACCCTTTAGGGTCAGATCGAAGGACCAAGAATTGCAACCCTTGCCTGGAAAGAAAGTAAAATCGGGGCATGGGTCCGGTAAAATGAATAAAGCCGAAAAAAGAAATACAGATGTAGACGCTCCGAGTCGCATATACGCGACCACGCGAAGTCTTCCAAGAGAGAGCAGAGAATGAAATCCGTGGATCGGAAAAGGACGGCACCACGGGGTAACTCGGCACAACGAATGACCGCACAAAGCGGAGGGCCGAGGATACCCCTTACAGCCGTGGTAGCTCGTCGGAGCGAGGGACCAAGCTCGCCCACGAGAAAGAAAAGGACAGCAAGCGCCCGGGTACGGACAGCCGCACAAAGCGGAGAGCCGAGAATACCCCGGGCCAGCCTAGCAACGCGGCAGAGAGAGAGGCCGCTCTGGCCAATGCGCCAGAAGAGGACAGAGAGATTCGCAGCGTGCCTGCAGAACGCTCTACTGAACCCCACAGCCCCGCCGAAAAGCCGTGCGGACGGGGAAGGGGTAGACCACGCAAGCTACATACGCAGGCCACTGGTAAGACTGCGAGCACCGCTAACAAGGATAGAGCGGGCCCAGCACAGCATGGCGGACCCGCGAAGCGCGGAAGGCCGCGAAAGACAAACGTTGCAAGGCCGCTCGAGAGAGAGAGCGACCCAACGGCGGAGCCACCGGTGGGCACACCAAGTGAAGAAACTGCGGACAGAGCACCGCAAAGGCCTGCTGAGGAAGCAAGGCACGGCGGGGCCCGTAGCCCACGAACTTCCTGCAGCACGGATGAAGACAGCGCGATAAAAGAGTATAGCGACTGCCGCAGTGGCGTAGCCACTCCTTCTATCGATGACCGCCAGAAAATAATTAGAGAATACCACGACACCCCCATAGGAGGGCATCAAGGTATACGGCGCACGTTACATCGAATTCGGACCAAATACAACTGGCCCGGCCTGAGAAGAGATCTAGAGAATTATATATCGTCCATCGAATCCTGTCAAAAGAATAAAATCAGGAAAAAGGAACGAGTGCCGATGAGGGTAATCGACACCTCATCGAAGTCCCTCGAGAAAATAACGGTCGGCAAAATAGGACCGCTACCAGGAACGCATCAAAGAAAAGATGTATACTTACCGTCCAGGATGCGCTAGCAAATTACGGTGCATAGCACGGCCGAACCAAGAGGCCTCATAATTAATAGAGTAAGAATGAGCCAAAGAGCCCTCGCACATCGAAACCCGCGAGACCGCTCTAGGAAAGAAGGAGAACAAACGCAGCAAGCATTCTCACGTTTTTCTCCTACCTCATTACAGGCTGATAACAGCAAAAGGTGGACTAACAAAAGCCACGCAGCATCCCCCGGACTACGTCGTCAGCACGTTTGCCAGCAACCCGGGAATCTACTACGAAGACATAGGACGCCTCAAGATAATCCAATCGACGTGGCGGTTGATTATCAGGTTGGACCTCGCCGCTCTAATGCAGCGAGAAGTAGAAATTAGCGAAAATCTACAACGCCTCACCGAACTGTGCGAAGGCGAAACTCGGGTCAACGACATATGCCCCATCCTCAACGACTCCGTTCTACGAATGAAGAAAAGGATAGAGATGGGGGTATTGACCATATTCGACCTCCTCGGGACGCGCCCCGTCAGAGAGCGCAGAGGATTGATAGACGGCCTAGGAAGCATAATAAATGCCATCACAGGAAACATGGACGCCGCCGACGCGCGGGAACTACATGAAGAAATAACGAATCTTAAGGCGTCCCAACAGACCCTGAAGGAAGGGCTGAAAAACCAAGTCCAGATCATAAAAACCACGCTCAGCCTATTCAATGAAAGCGCACATCATATACAGGCTAACGAACAGACGCTGCTGGCCCAAATGCAGCTTGTAAACCGCACGCTCAACAGCGACGTATACTACTTGAAGAGACGCCAACACTTAGACGAGACGCTCAACGCAATAAGTATTGCAGTCGAAGCATTACTAAGCGACGTACAGGAGCTAGTGTGGCTAGTGGACGATATAGCTAGTGGTAAGGCCAGCGCAACGTCCTTGCCACCACGCACACTCGTCAAGCACCTCGTCGAAGCACTACCACACCTACCGCCAGGCAGTAGTTTCCCAGTAGCCATAGCACACGACCAAGCGTCAACACTTATGCGACTGGCTGATACCAGGGCCTACAGCGAAGGCAACGCGGTAGTACTCGTGCTGGATATACCGCTGATCGGGCAGCAACAGTATAGCATACAGAAAGTATATCCTATACCCATGCGAGCGGACAATGGTAGACACTACTACATCGACACGACCGAGAATCGCGTAGTCATAGATATCGAAAATCGCAGATACCTCAGGATGACAGCCGACGACGTAAAAATTTGTAAGGTACTGGACAAATCATACATCTGCCCTCCAACACACCCTACAATTCTGATTACGAACGACGCACCCTGCGAGGTCCTTATCTACGCAAAAATGGACACCGATAACGGCAAAAATTGTGCAAAAAGGGTCATCGAAATAACCCATCCCTTCGTCGTCCCAATGCAACAGCAAGGGCGATGGCTATACGTCGCGCCAACCCCCGAACCAGTAGGAATAAATTGTGGAAAAAATCCCACTCAACACGAAATACTGAGCAATTCGGGAATACTGGCATTGATAGGCATATGTATAGTAACCGCCCGAGATTTCAGTATCAGAACCATCGGGCGAACGTCGCAGGTCATCAGGGAAAACTACCTTCCATCGTTCGATTTAAAATTAACGGAAATTGAAGGTCAGGCACCCCCTAAGCAGACCGAGAGGACAAGTCCACTGCAGAGCGTGCTGCGAGACCCGGAAGAGCTTCAAAAGCTCGGAGCTCGAGCCGACCAAATCTTGGACAACCTCAATACCGACGGAGACGGGATGCAACGCATCCATAATCTGAGTTTCTACTCACTGGGTGCAGTAGCACCGATAGCCTTGGTTGGCTATGTTCTGTTTAAATGTTATAGGTATCAACGAAACCGAACACCAAGAAGGACAAGCGAGGCAACGACCCCGGCAACAGCCGAGGTAAACATCAACCTCGAGCCGATCGGACGACAACAGCCAGAAGAGCAACCGCGATCCGAGCTGGCCAGGTTATGCACCCGTCCCCTCAACCGAGAACGACTCGCTCGGCACGAAAGACGATAAGAAGCAGAGGAAAAACTTCATCGTCAACGAATGAAAAAATGAAACATTTTATTGTATTGTTATATAACATCAAACAGTAAAATTGTAAGAGGAAATACGAGAAACCAATCGAAGAAAAAATTTTTAAGAAAAAATTTTTCCTTTTAAGGGGGGAGGGATGTTGTGCCGCGGAATATTCCACTCCGTATTTAGTATATTTGGGAATATTCCATAGCAAAGAAACATTGGAATTCGTTCAAGACAAGAAACGAAGTCCAATGCCCGATCGTATGAACGACCCCAAGAACGCTGACGCAGCATGAGCGACTCGCTTGGCGTTCGGGCGAAAGGCTAACGCTAAAATTGCGAATTAAGGAATTTTCGTGAAGACAGTTAGCAACTGCTTTACGAAAAGACAGTATTAAATTAGATTGAAAAGAGAACGGTTGGTTTCTCGTTTAATACTCGAAACAACGCATTATTGTACTTCTTACTTTGATATATAAATAGGCAACGGAAAGTTACCGTTGCTTATAATAAATACTTCCTTTTATATAAATTCGCGTTTCCATCTTTTACTGGAGATCCATCTCCTTATCGGCAAACGATCCCAAAAAATAATAACTTTTAATATTATACCGACTACCGAATAATCCAATTACTCGGTACCGGCATAACATTCAATTATTTTACTAATAATAATAATACTCATCATTATATTTAATTAATAAATTTAATTTGCTTAAAAGTATTAATTTATCAATTATTAAATTAATTAAATTTAATTAAATGAAAAACCACTAAATGAAGCTTTTCGATTCATACGCTAACTATAGAAATTAATTATCAGGGGTACAAATTGAAAATGCGGGTTTGATAACAGATGGCGTTACTAACGCTATACGCATCAGGCAGTACTGTGACTATGTTCATGTCAAAGCTACGTCTTATAGCTTTAATTTTCAGTATGTGTCAATTTGTCGCAGTGTCAAATTCATAGTTTTTTTGAGCTCTCAATATGTCGAGTTTCGTGCCAACAAAACAGCATTTGCGGGAAGTTTTAATTTACTTCTTTAATTTGAAGAAAAGTGCTGCTGAAGCACATCGATTGGTCTCCGAGGCTTATCCAAGTCATGTTCCATCGGTTTCAACGTGCGAGAGATGGTTTGTGCGGTTTAGAAGTGGTGATTTTGACGTTGAGGACAAAGAGCGGCCGGGCCAAGTGAAAAAGTTTGAGAATGCTGAATTGGAGGCAATACTCAATGAAGACTCGTGTCAAACTCAACAAGAGCTCGCAGATTCATTGGGAGTGACACAACAAGCCATTTCCCATCGTATAAAAGCCCTCGGAATGATCCAAAAGCAAGGACATTGGGTGCCGTATGAGCTGAAGCCGAGAGACGTCGAGCGCCGTTTTTTTGCATGCGAACTGCTGCTCGAACGGCAAAAACGGAAGGGTTTTTTGCATCGCATTGTCACTGGTGATGAAAAGTGGATCCATTACGATAACCCGAAGCGCAAAAAATCATATGGTTACCCCGGCCATGCATCATCATCGACGGCCAAACCAAATATTCACGGCGCCAAGCTCATGCTCTGTATTTGGTGGGACCAGCTGGGTGTGGTGTATTATGAGCTATTGAAATCGAACGAAACCATCACAGGAGCACTATACCGAACTCAATTGATGCGTTTGAGCCGCGCACTCAAAGAAAAACGGCCACAATACGAGCAAAGACACGACAAAGTAATTTTGCAACATGACAACGCTCGGCCACATGTTGCAGCGCCGGTCAAAACATACCTACAAACGCTGAAATGGGAAGTCTTACCCCACCCGCCGTATAGCCCAGATATTGCTCCTTCCGATTACCACCTTTTCCGATCGATGACACATGGCCTAGCTGACCAGCGCTTCCATTCTTACGAAGAAGCCCAAAAATGGGTCGATGACTGGATAGCAGCCAAGCCGGCCGAATTTTTTCGCGTCGGTATCCGTAAATTGCCAGAAAGATGGGAAAAAGTTGTGGCTAGCGATGGACAATACTTTGAATAATTCATTTGTTACCATTTTTTCAGAATAAACGTTCAAAAATAGAAAAAAATCCCGCATTTTCAATTTGTACTCCTGATACTTTTTTGTACATAAAGTGCTTGATAAAAGGATTATTTTGATAGAATGAATTATGTAAAATTTACCTTAATTATAAATCTTCACATACAATGGAATTAAACTATTCCATTTAAAATGAAATATTAGTATGCATCTTACATCTAAATATATTTTATAACTCAACTTACTTTCACTATAATTTGCATTATTCCTTGTTTTTGAATTTCACCAATTCTGTCAATTTCAATAAATTCCTGATTTATAATTTGAAGAACTTTAGAAGTCAATATAATAACTTTATTCCAATTATTATTTTTTCGAATAAATATTCTAAAAATGTAAATACCAAATATTAAACTTTGTATAACTTTCTCTTCTTCTTCATTAATCGGATATGATTAAATTTAATATATTAATAATTGCCTGAATCGATTGTTCTATTTTGATTAAAATAGGAAGAGTCCTATTCCATACATGATTTATGGACATAATAATAATTTAAGTTGAACAAGATGTTTTATTCTATCAACTTGACAAAAGATTATTCCTATAACTTTCTTAATATATATCTATAATTATAAAATTATTTATCTATCTATTAATATATCAAGAATTACAGAATCAATTATAGCCCTAAATCATCCATCTTTACGATTAATTGTAAGATACTCTTCAATCAATCACATTTGATGAATAATCATAAATTTAATAATTAGCGAAACATTATGAAATTTATATTTTATCTCCTATGTTTCAATGAATCGCTGCATTATTATTATTTTTAATTAAGTAAAAATTTATAATATTAATCAATTTTTTATTATTAATGACTCAATGTTTTAAAAATAATTACTATGAATTAATTTACTTTAATTAGCAGTATTCCTCCTATATTTAGATTTATAATAAAATGATTTTCTTTATACAGGGAGGCCGATTTATCTGAAGACATTGAAATATTTCGAAAACTACGCATCGGATCAAAAAAGTTCTGAATAAAATTTGTTCGCCTGGAAGACGGTCATCTAATGATACCAAAGTCGACCCCTCACCCCCACCCCCTGGGGTAATTTTGAAATCGTAAATGGGAACCCCCATTTTTTATTGCAGATTCGGATTCCTCATAAAAAATAAGTAACTTTTATTTGAAACTTTTTTTTTCGATTCGTGATAGATGGCGCTGTAATCACAAGAAACCTGATTTTTGCGAATATCTCGAGAAATTACACATCGGATCGAAAAAAGACTCACCTAAAACAAGTACCCCGATGGTGAGTGGCCAGGGGACCCACCTAACACAAGCACCCCGATGGGAACAAAAAACTACTACGTCCACGTCGTGGTTCCTGGGTAATGCTAAAAGTAGTTGTTAACTTATTGATAAACGAATACATGCTTTCGATTGCAGCGCCATGTGTGCGAAAATGTAATATCAACAATAAAGTCAAATCAATGGATTTTGTCATGGAAAACCATGAAAAAAATTGGGTTTTCCAATCACGATTTTGAAGCAACTTCGATTTTCACCACAATGGGGTAGGGATAGGGGGAGGGTGGATCGAGTTTCGTATCGTTGAATAGCTTTTTGAAAAATGAAACATGTGTTTTTTCTTTTTTCGATTAGATGTGTATTTTCTCGAGATATTCGCAAAAATCAGATTTCTTGCGATTACAGCTGTTGTGCCGCTGAATATTCCACTCCGTATTTAGTATATTCGGGAATATTCCATAGTAAAGAAACATTGGAATTCGTTCAAGACAAGAAACGAAGTCCAATGCCCGATCGTATGAACGACCCCAAGAACGCCGACGCAGCATGAGCGACTCGCATGGCATTCGACGATAGGCTAACGCTAAAATTGCGAATTAACGGATTTTCGTGAAGACAGTCAGCAACTGCTTTACGGAAGAACAGAATTAATTTAGACTCAACAGAGAACAGTTGGTTCCTCGTGAAATTCTCAGAACAACGCATAATTGTACTTTCTTACTTTGACTTTTAAATAGACAACGGAAAGTTACCGTTGCCTATAATAAATACTTCCTTTTACATGAATTCGTGTTTTCATCGATAACTCGAGATCCATCTCCTTATCGGCAAACGATCCCAAAAATAATAACTTTTTAATATTATACCGAATACCGAATAATCCAATTACGCGGTACCGGCATAACACAGCACCATCTATCACGAATCGAAAAAAAATGTTTCAGATAAAAGTTACTTATTTTTTTATGGGAAATCCGAATCTGCAATAAAAATTAGGGGTTCCCATTTACGATTTCAAGTTGTCCCTAACCCCAGCCCAGGGGCTAGGGGTGAGGGGTCGACTTTGGTATCATTGGATGACTCCCTTCCAGGCGAACAAATTTTATTCAGAACTTTTTTTCAGCCGATGCGTAGTTTTCGAAATATTTCAATGTCTTCAGATAAATCGGCCACCCTGTATATAATAAGTTTAAATGATAATTGAATTAACATTTTCATTTTAATTATAATATCTACTTTGACATTTTTATTTCATATACGTATCTCTCTTTGTCTTTCAATTAACTTAAATTGAAATGAAAAATAATTTTATTTAATAAATTTATTAATTTAAAAAAATAACATTTATAAACTTTTTGATTTTAAATTCATCCTTAACTTTTTGAATTATAAATTAATGATTAAATAAAAATGTTAAGTTATTAACTTTGTTTGATTTTCACGCAATTCGCGCTTCACCGATTCTGTGGTCTGTATTTCTTTTAGGAGAGTGAGAACGGGCGGAGAATCAGAATGGCGGACACGGCGTGTATTTTTACAATGACGAACTCAACTTTATTCACTTAAATTACAGTTTTAAGTTCCATTAGCACTATTATTATGATTTCCACAGTTGAGTTCAGTGTGAGACGTAAATTCACACTCGTTGATTGCTGCAACGTGTAAACGCACTTAAATTGTATTCATCGCGGCGTGCGATGAGTTGCCCGTTGATGTATAACCGTTAGTACGCGACTTGGCGTGACCGCGTGGTGATGATTGAGTTCACTTGATGATGCACGTATATTTCTTATGCAAATCCTGTCCCTGCACGAAGATCGCTAATTGAGTGCAGTTTTTTTGAGTGTAGTTAGCACATGAGTTTAACACAGCCAGATGAATCACAACGAAAATAGCCGATGTCTTACACGGGAGCTGTTGCTCGTGGCACCACTCGTCGACCCAAGATGACGTCGATTCCTGTTTCGCCGTCACGAGAAACCCATAATTGATCTTAGATCTTTCCATGGGTCTCGCGCAGGTGAAGAGCGGGCCTGAGAGGTTCTGCCACGTGGTGAGTGTTTCAGACACCTAGCCTGTTTATACATGCCGACGCATTCTCAATCAAAGTTTCAAAGTTAAAAATATTTATATTTAATAAATTTTATTAGGGAATAAAATTTTCTTTATCTTTTAAATAAATGTAGAATTTATTACTTTAATTCAGATTCATTACTATATATATATAGCGATATATATATTGTTAGAAAATATGTGACTTAAAAATCCGTCCCTCAGTGGGTGACTCGAAGTCCACCACTCACCACATCAATATTGGCTCTGGGAAAAACTTCGTGACGTTTTTCCCAATAGATCGCATCAATTGCAAATAAGTCAAGAAACACAGATTGCAGCGACACCACTAAACGCTCGTTGCAAAGGTCACACTTCAAGCGTTACTTTGAGTGTATAAAGATCGAAATTGGTGGAGTAGTTGGAAAGTTGTTTGCGTTTGGAAATGAAGAAAAGTAATGAAAAATTGCGCTATATTTTGCAATATTATTACGACAAAGGGAAGAACGCTGCGCAGGCTTGTGAAAAAATTTGTGCTGTGTACGGTGAAGGTACTTTATAAAAATCTGCTGCGCGAAAATGGTTCGCTCGTTTTCGTTCTGGTAATTTTGATATGAAAGACGAATCACGTTCTGAAAAACCCGATGAAATTCTTTAAAAAGTCCAGCAAGATAAGCATGTGTCGATATTAGTATGAAGCTAGGCATTGACCACAAAACTGTTCTGAACCATTTACACAAAGCTGGCTACAAAAAGAAGCTCGATGTACTAGTATGAGTTCCTTATGAGTTGAGCGCGAAAAACATGATAGACCGAATTACAATCGGCGATGCGCTACTGAAACGCAATGAAATCGAGCCATTTCTGAAACGTGTCATAACCTGTGATGAAAAATCGATCACGTACGACAATCGGAAGCGTCAAAAATCGTGGACAAAGGATGGTGAGCCGTCACAAGCGTTTGCGAAGCCAGGATTGACGGCCAAAAAGGTGATGTTGTGTGTGTGGTGGGACTGGAAGGGAATCTTCCATCATGAGCTACTTCCAGTTGGTCAGACCATTGTTTCTCAACTATATTGTGGACAGCTAGATAGATTACGCCAAGCAATTTAAAAAAATAGGCCCGAATTGATTAATAGAGTAGGTGTTGTCTTCCATCATGACAACGCCCTACCACACACTTTTTTGATGACCCGTCAAAAATTGCGAGAGCTTGGTTGGGAAGTTTTGATGAATCCACCGTATACCAAGTGTATGCGTAAGTTTTTTCCGGTTTAACTAAGAGATGGCACCAGCGAAAAGTACGCAGCGTATTAATTTGACACATACGTCATTTTGTTCGTCTGACATTAACCTACAAACACACACAAGTTGAGTCCGCCAAAAACTAACGTCTTTGTTTTATCGTTCAGTGATCATGTCGAGTTTTGTGCCTGAAAAAGAACATTTGCGGCACGCATTGTTTTTCTTATTTAATCAAAAGAAAAAGGCTGCTGAAAGTCAACGTTTGCTGATAAAAACATATGGTGAACACGCTCCATCGATTAGAACATGTGAGACATGGTTTCGACAATTTAAAAGTGGTGATTTCAATGTGAAAGACTGTGAGCGCTCTGGTAGACCACAAAAATGCGAAGACGAGCAATTGCAGGAGTTATTGGATGATGACCCAACTCAAACTCAATGGCAATTAGCAGGAGCATTACATGTGTCACAAGAAACAATCAGCAGACGTTTACGAGTAATGGGGAAGATCAATAAACTCGGCAAATGGGTCCCACACGATTTGAATGAACGTCAAATAGAAAATCGCAAAGTCACTTGTAAAGTGGCTTTCACCTGGCGAAGCCGGTCCTTCAACACCAAGGCCAAATCGCTTCGGCAAGAAGACCATGCTCTGTGTCTGGTGGGACCAGAGCGGTATTGTGTATTATGAACTCTTGAAGCCCGGCGAAACCGTTAATACACAACGCTATCGCCAACCAATTATTAATTTAAACCATGCATTAATCGAAAGACGACCGGAATGGGCCGGAAGACATGGCAAAGTGATTTTGTTACACGACAATGCGCCGTCTCACACAGCAAAAGCAGTGAAAGACACCTTGAAATCGCTTGGATGGGACATCCTTCCGCACCCGCCGTATTCGCCAGACCTGGCGCCATCTGACTATCACCTCTTCGCATCAATGGGGCACGCGCTCCCAGAGCAGCACTTCAGCAATTTAAAGGAAGTTGGAAAATGGCTCGACGAATGGTTTGCCGCAAAAGACAAGCAGTTTTTCTGGCATGGTATTCATAAGTTACCTGAAAGATGATCGAAATGTGTAGAAGCCGATGGCCAATATTTTGAATAAAACAAAAATTAATTTCCCTTGAAAATTACGTGTTTTTTTTTACCAAAAAACCGGAAAAAACTTATGCATACACGTGGTACTTCAGACATAACACCCCCTGACTATCACTTATTCCGATCTCTGCAGAACTCTCTCAATGAAATTGAGCTGCTTTCAAAAAAAGCCTGTGAAAACCACTTGATTCAGTTTTTCAAGATT
Source organism: Cylloceria caligata (assembly GCA_963942595.1). Taxonomy (NCBI): domain Eukaryota; kingdom Metazoa; phylum Arthropoda; class Insecta; order Hymenoptera; family Ichneumonidae; genus Cylloceria; species Cylloceria caligata. The sequence goes on along the minus strand of OZ012705.1, from coordinate 52,142,825 downwards.
TCAGAATTTTGGTTTTGGATGAAAAAATGTAATTTTTTTTCCACCCAAAGACCGATCAGAATCTTATTTTTGAGCGAAAAAATTAAGGTTTTCCTCCACTCCTAGATTGATCGGAGTATCGGTCTTTGACGGAAAAATGAAATATTTTCCCACTCGTAGACCGATCGGAATCTAGGTCTTTGACGAAAATTTTTTTTTTTAATTCCACTCGTAGACCGATCCTGATCTTAGTTTTGCACGAGAAAATTGAATTTTTCTTCCACTCGTAAACAAATCGGAATCTCGGTCGTTGACGGAAAAATAATTTTTTTTTCACTCGTAGACCGATCGAAATCTCGGTCTTTGACGAAAAAAAAAAAAAATGTCCACTCGTAGACCGATCAGAATCTTGATTTTGGACGAAAAAAATTTAATTTTCTTCCACTCATAAACCGATCGGAATCTCGGTCCTTGACGGAAAAATAATTTTTTTTCCACTCGTAGACCGATCAGAATCGTGGTTTTGGATGGAAAAATGTAATTTTTCTTCCACTCGTAGACCGATCGAAATCTCGGTCTTTAACGAAAAAATTAAAGAAAATTTACACTCGTAGACCGATCAGAATCTTGGTTTTGGGCGAAAAAATTTAATTTTTCTTCCACTCGTGAACCGATCGGAGTCTCGGACTTTGACGAACAAAAAAAACGAAATTCCACTCGTAGACCGGATGGAATCTCGGTCTTTGACGAAAAAATAAATAAAAAATTGCACTCGTAGACCGATCAGAATCTTGGTTTTGGACGAAAAATTTAATTTTTTTTCCACTCGTAGACCGATCGAAATCTCAATCTTTGACGGGAAAATAAAAAAAAAATTCCACTCGTAGACCGATCAGACTCTTGGTTTTGGATAAAAAAATTGAATTTTTCTTTCACTCGTAGACCGATCGGAATTTCGGTCCTTGACGGAAAAATAAATTTTTTTTCCACTCGTAGACCGATCAGAATCTTGGTTTTGGATAGAAAAATGTAATTTTTCTTCCACTCGTCGACCGTTCGAAATCTCGGTCTTTGACAAAAAAAAAAAAAAATCCACTCGTAGACCGATCAGAATCTTGGTTTTGGACGAAAAATTTAATTTTTCTTCCACTCGTAGACCGATCGGAATGTCGGTTTTGGGCAAAAAAACCTAATTTTTCTTCCACTCGTAGACCGATCAGAACCTTGGCTTTGGGCGAAAAAAATTAATTTTTCTTCCACTCGTAGACCGACCGGAATCTCGGTCTTTGACGAAAAAATAAATAAAAAATTACACTCGTAGACCGATCAGAATCTTGGTTTTGGACGAAAAATTTAATTTTTTTTCCACTCGTAGACCGATCAAAATCTCAATCTTTGACGGTAAATTAAAAAAAAAATTCCACTCGTAGACCGATCAGACTCTTGGTTTTGGATAAAAAAATTGAATTTTTCTTTCACTCGTAGACCGAGCAAAATCTCGGTCCTTGACGGAAAAATAATTTTTTTTTCCACTCGTAGACCGATCAGAATCTTGGTTTTGGATGGAAAAATGTAATTTTTCTTCCACTCGTAGACCGATCGGAATGTCGGTTTTGGGCAAAAAAACCTAATATTTCTTCCACTCGTAGACCGATCAGAATCTTGGCTTTGAGCGAAAAAAATTAATTTTTCTTCCACTCGTAGAGCGACCGGAATCTCGGTCTTTGACGAAAATTTTTTTAAAATATTCCACTTGTAGACCGATCCTGATCTTGGTATTGCACGAATAAATTTAATTTTTCTTCCACTCGTAAACCGATCGGAATCTCGGTCTTTGACGGAAAAATATTTTTTTTTTCACTCGTAGACCGATCAGAATCCTGGTTTTGGACGAAACAATTAAATTTTTCTGCCAATCGTAGACCGATCTAAATTTCGGTCTTCGACGAAAAAAAAATAAAATGTCCCCTCATAGACCGATCAGAATCTTGGTTTTGGGCGAAAAAATTAAATTTTTCTTCCACTCGTATATCGTCCAGAATCATGGATTTGGGCAAAAAAAATTATTTTTTTTCCACTAGTAGACCGATCGAAATCTCGGTCTTTGACGACAAAATAGAATGAAATTTAGACTCGTAGACCGATCAAAATCTTGGTTTTGGGCGAAAAAATTTAATTTTTCTTCCACTCGTGGACCGATCGGAGTCTCGGACTTTGAGGAACAAAAAAAAAAGAAATGCACTCGTAGACCGGATGGAATCTCGGTCTTTGACGAAAAAATTTACAAAAAATTCCACTCGTAGACCGATCAGAATCTTGGTTTTGGACGAAAAATTAAATTTTTTTTCCACTCGTAGACCGATCGAAATCTCAATCTTTGACGGAGAAATAAAAAAAAAATTCCACTCGTAGACCGATCAGACTCTTGGTTTTGGATAAAAAAATTGAATTTTTCTTTCACTCGTAGACCGATCGGAATCTCGGTCCTTGACGGAAAAATAGTTTTTTTTTTCACTCGTAGACCGATCAGAATCTTGGTTTTGGATGGAAAAATGTAATTTTTCTTCCACTCGTAGACCGATCGGAATGTCGGTTTTGGGCAAAAAAACCTAATATTTCTTCCACTCGTAGACCGATCAGAATCTTGGTTTTGGATGGAAAAATATAATTTTTCTTCCACTCGTAGACCGTTCGACATCTCGGTCTTTGACGACAAAATAGAATGAAATTTACACTCGTAGACCGATCAAAATCTTGGTTTTGGGCGAAAAAATTTAATTTTTCTTCCACTCGTGGACCGATCGGAGTCTCGGACTTTGAGGAACAAAAAAAAAAGAAATGCACTCGTAGACCGGATGGAATCTCGGTCTTTGACGAAAAAATAAATAAAAAATTCCACTCGTAGACCGATCAGAATCTTGGTTTTGGGCGAAAAAATTTAATTTTTCTTCCACTCGTATATCGTCCAGATAATTGGTTTTGGGCAAAAAAAAATTATTTTTCTTCCACTAGTAGACCGATCGAAATCTCGGTCTTTGATGACAAAATAGAATGAAATTTACACTCGTAGACCGATCAAAATCTTGGTTTTGGGCAAAAAAATTTAATTTTTCTTCCACTCGTGGACCGATCGGAGTCTCGGACTTTGAGGAACAAAAAAAAAAGAAATGCACTCGTAGACCGGATGAAATCTCGGTATTTGACGAAAAAATAAATAAAAAATTCCACTCGTAGACCGATCAGAATCTTGGTTTTGGGCGAAAAAATTTAATTTTTCTTCCACTCGTATATCGTCCAGATAATTGGTTTTGGGCAAAAAAAAATTATTTTTCTTCCACTAGTAGACCGATCGAAATCTCGGTCTTTGATGACAAAATAGAATAAAATTTACACTCGTAGACCGATCAAAATCTTGGTTTTGGGCAAAAAAATTTAATTTTTCTTCCACTCGTGGACCGATCGGAGTCTCGGACTTTGAGGAACAAAAAAAAAAGAAATGCACTCGTAGACCTAATGGAATCTCGGTCTTTGACGAAAAAATAAATAAAAAATTCCACTCGAAGACCGATCAGAATCTTGGTTTTGGACGAAAAATTTAATTTTTTCCCACTCGTAGACCGATCGAAATCTCAATCTTTGACGGGAAAATAAAAAAAAAATTCCACTCGTAGACCGATCAGACTCTTGGTTTTGGATAAAAAAATTGAATTTTTCTTTCACTCGTAGACCGATCGGAATCTCGGTCCTTGACGGAAAAATAATTTTTTTTTCCACTCGTAGACCGATCAGAATCTTGGTTTTGGATGGAAAAATGTAATTTTTCTTCCACTCGTAGACCGATCGGAATGTCGGTTTTGGGCAAAAAAACCTAATATTTCTTCCACTCGTAGACCGATCAGAATCTTGGCTTTGAGCGAAAAAAATTAATTTTTCTTCCACTCGTAGAGCGACCGGAATCTCGGTCTTTGACGAAATTTTTTTTAAAATATTCCACTTGTAGACCGATCCTGATCTTGGTATTGCACGAATAAATTTAATTTTTCTTCCACTCGTAAACCGATCGGAATCTCGGTCTTTGACGGAAAAATATTTTTTTTTTCACTCGTAGACCGATCAGAATCCTGGTTTTGGACGAAACAATTAAATTTTTCTGGCAATCGTAGACCGATCTAAATTTCGGTCTTCGACGAAAAAAAAATAAAATGTCCCCTCATAGACCGATCAGAATCTTGGTTTTGGGCGAAAAAATTAAATTTTTCTTCCACTCGTATATCGTCCAGAATCATGGATTTGAGCAAAAAAAATTATTTTTTTTCCACTAGTAGACCGATCGAAATCTCGGTCTTTGACGACAAAATAGAATGAAATTTAGACTCGTAGACCGATCAAAATCTTGGTTTTGGGCGAAAAAATTTAATTTTTCTTCCACTCGTGGACCGATCGGAGTCTCGGACTTTGAGGAACAAAAAAAAAAGAAATGCACTCGTAGACCGGATGGAATCTCGGTCTTTGACGAAAAAATTTACAAAAAATTCCACTCGTAGACCGATCAGAATCTTGGTTTTGGACGAAAAATTAAATTTTTTTTCCACTCGTAGACCGATCGAAATCTCAATCTTTGACGGAGAAATAAAAAAAAAATTCCACTCGTAGACCGATCAGACTCTTGGTTTTGGATAAAAAAATTGAATTTTTCTTTCATTCGTAGACAGATCGGAATCTCGGTCCTTGACGGAAAAATAATTTTTTTTTCTACTCGTAGACCGTTCAGAATCGTGGTTTTGGATGGAAAAATGTAATTTTTCTTCCACTCGTAGACCGTTCGAAATCTCGGTCTTTGACGAAAAAAAAAAAAATCCACTCGTAGACCGATCAGAATCTTGGTTTTGGACGAAAAATTTAATTTTTCTTCCACTCGTAGATCGATTGAAATCTCGATCTTTTACGAAAAAATAACATTTTTTTCCACACGTAGACCGATCAGAATGTTATTTTTGAGCGAAAAAATTGAATTTTTCTTCCACTCCTAGATTGATCGGAGTATCGGTCTTTGACGGAAAAATAAAAATTTTTCCCACTCATAGACCGACGAGAATCTTGGTTTGGGACAAAAAATTAATTCTTCTTCCACTCGTAGACCGATTGGAATCTCGGTCTTCGACAAAATATAAAAAAAAATTTCCACCCATAGACCGATCAGAATCTTGGTTTGGGACGAAAAACCTTAATTTTTCTTCCACTCGTAGACCGATCGGAATGTCGGTTTAGGGCAAAAAAACCTAATATTTCTTCCACTCGTAGACCGATCAGAATCTTGGCTTTGGGCGAAAAAAATTAATTTTTCTTTCACTCGTGGACCGACCGGAATCTCGGTCTTTGACGAAAATTTCTTTAAAATATTCCACTCGTAGACCGATCCTGATCTTGGTTTTGCACGAATAAATTTAATTTTTCTTCCACTCGTAAACCGATCGGAATCTCGGTCTTTGACGGAAAAAGAAATTTTGCCCACTTGTAGACCGATCAGGATCTTGGTTTTGGGCGAAAAAGTTTTATTTTTCTTCAACTCGTAGACCGATCAGTATCTTGGTTTTGGGCGAAAAAATTAAATTTTTCTTTCACTCGTATATCGTTCAGAATCTTGGATTTGGGCGAAAAAAAATTATTTTTCTTCCACTAGTAGACCGATCGAAATCTCGGTCTTTGACGACAAAATAGAATGAAATTTACACTCGTAGACCGATCAAAATCTTGGTTTTGGGCGAAAAAATTTAATTTTTCTTCCACTCGTGGACCGATCGGAGTCTCGGACTTTGAGGAACAAAAAAAAAAGAAATGCACTCGTAGACCGGATGGAATCTCGGTCTTTGACGAAAAAATAAATAAAAAGTTCCACTCGTAGACCGATCAGAATCTTGGTTTTGGGCGAAAAAATTTAATTTTTCTTCCACTCGTATATCGTCCAGAATCTTGGTTTTGGGCAAAAAAAAATTATTTTTCTTCCACTAGTAGACCGATCGAAATCTCGGTCTTTGACGACAAAATAGAATGAAATTTACACTCGTAGACCGATCAAAATCTTGATTTTGGGCGAAAAAATTTAATTTTTCTTCCACTCGTGGACCGATCGGAGTCTCGGACTTTGAGGAACAAAAAAAAAAGAAATGCACTCGTAGACCGGATGAAATCTCGGTATTTGACGAAAAAATAAATAAAAAATTCCACTCGTAGACCGATCAGAATTTTGGTTTTGGGCGAAAAATTTTAATTTTTCGTCCACTCGTATATCATCCAGAATCTTGGTTTTGGGCAAAAAAAAATTATTTTTCTTCCACTAGTAGACCGATCGAAATCTCGGTCTTTGATGACAAAATAGAATGAAATTTACACTCGTAGACCGATCAAAGTCTTGGTTTTGGGCGAAAAAATTTAATTTTTCTTCCACTCGTGGACCGATCAGAGTCTCGGACTTTGAGGAACAAAAAAAAAAGAAATGCACTCGTAGACCGGATGGAATCTCGGTCTTTGACGAAAAAATAAATAAAAAATTCCACTCGCAGACCGATCAGAATCTTGGTTTTGGACGAAAAATTTAATTTTTTTTCCACTCGTAGACCGATCGAAATCTCAATCTTTGACGGGAAAATAAAAAAAAATTCCACTCGTAGACCGATCAGACTCTTGGTTTTGGATAAAAAAATTGAATTTTTCTTTCACTCGTAGACCGATCGGAATCTCGGTCCTTGACGGAAAAATAATTTTTTTTTCACTCGTAGACCGATCAGAATCTTGGTTTTGGATGGAAAAATGTAATTTTTCTTCCACTCGTAGACCGTTCGAAATCTCGGTCTTTGACGAAAAAAAAAAATCTACTCGTAGACCGATCAGAATCTTGGTTTTGGACGAAAAATTTAATTTTTCTTCCACTCCTAGATTGATCGGAGTATCGGTCTTTGACGGAAAAATAAAAATTTTTCCCACTCATAGACCGACGAGAAACTTGGTTTGGGACAAAAAATTAATTCACCTTCCACTCGTAGACCGATTGGAATCTCGGTCTTCGACAAAATATTTAAAAAAAATTCCACCCATAGACCGATCAGAATCTTGGTTTGGGACGAAAAACCTTAATTTTTCTTCCACTCGTAGACCGATCGGAATGTCGGTTTAGGGCAAAAAAACCTAATATTTCTTCCACTCGTAGACCGATCAGAATCTTGGCTTTGGGCGAAAAAAATTAATTTTTCTTCCACTCGTAGACCGACCGGAATCTCGGTCTTTGACGAAAATTTTTTTTAAATATTCCACTCGTAGACCGATCCTGATCTTGGTTTTGCACGAATAAATTTAATTTTTCTTCCACTCGTAAACCGATCGGAATCTCGGTCTTTGACGGAAAAAGAAATTTTGCCCACTTGTGGACCGATCAGGATCTTGGTTTTGGGCGAAAAAGTTTTATTTTTCTTCCACTCGTAGACCGATCAGTATCTTGGTTTTGGGCGAAAAAATTAAATTTTTCTTCCACTCGTATATCGTCCAGAATCTTGGATTTGGGCAAAAAAAAATTATTTTTCTTCCACTAGTAGACCGATCGAAATCTCGGTCTTTGATGACAAAATAGAATGAAATTTACACTCGTAGACCGATGAAAATCTTGGTTTTGGGCGAAAAAATTTAATTTTTCTTTCACTCGTGGACCGATCGGAGTCACGGACTTTGAGGAACAAAAAAAAAAGAAATGCACTCGTAGACCGGATGGAAACTCGGTCTTTGACGAAAAAATAAATAAAAAATTCCACTCGTAGACCGATCAGAATCCTGGTTTTGGGCGAAAAAATTTAATTTTTCTTCCACTCGTATCTCGTCCAGAATTTTGGTTTTGGGCAAAAAAAAATTATTTTTCTTCCACTAGTAGACCGATCGAAATCTCGGTCTTTGATGACAAAATAGAATGAAATTTACACTCGTAGACCGATCAAAATCTTGGTTTTGGGCAAAAAAACTTAATTTTTCTTCCACTCGTGGACCGATCGGAGTCTCGGACTTTGAGGAACAAAAAAAAAAGAAATGCACTCGTAGACCTAATGGAATCTCGGTCTTTGACGAAAAAATAAATAAAAAATTCCACTCGAAGACCGATCAGAATCTTGGTTTTGGACGAAAAATTTAATTTTTTTCCCACTCGTAGACCGATCGAAATCTCAATCTTTGACGGGAAAATAAAAAAAAAATTCCACTCGTAGACCGATCAGACTCTTGGTTTTGGATAAAAAAATTGAATTTTTCTTTCACTCGTAGACCGATCGGAATCTCGGTCCTTGACGGAAAAATAATTTTTTTTTCCACTCGTAGACCGATCAGAATCTTGGTTTTGGATGGAAAAATGTAATTTTTCTTCCACTCGTAGACCGTTCGAAATCTCGGTCTTTGACGAAAAAAAAAAAATCCACTCGTAGACCGATCAGAATCTTGGTTTTGGACGAAAAATTTAATTTTTCTTCCACTCGTAGATCGATTGAAATCTCGATCTTTTACGAAAAAATAACATTTTTTTCCACTCGTAGACCGATCAGAATGTTATTTTTGAGCGAAAAAATTGAATTTTTCTTCCATTCCTAGATTGATCGGAGTATCGGTCTTTGACGGGAAAATAAAATTTTTTCCCACTCATAGACCGACGAGAATCTTGGTTTGGGACAAAAAAATTAATTCTTCTTCCACTCGTAGACCGATTGGAATCTCGGTCTTCGACAAAATATAAAAAAAAAATTCCACCCATAGACCGATCAGAATCTTGGTTTGGGACGAAAAACCTTAATTTTTCTTCCACTCGTAGACCGATCGGAATGTCAGTTTAGGGCAAAGAAACCTAATGTTTATTCCACTCGTAAACCGATCAGAATCTTGGCTTTGGGCGAAAAAAATTAATTTTTCTTCCACTCGTAGACCGACCGGAATCCCGGTCTTTGACGAGAATTTTTTTTAAATATTCCACTCGTAGACCGATCCTGATCTTGGTTTTGCACGATTAAATTTAATTTTTCTTCCACTCGTAAACCGATCGGAATCTCGGTCTTTGACGGAAAAAGAAGTTTGCCCACTTGTAGACCGATCAGGATCTTGGTTTTGGGCGAAAAAGTTTTATTTTTCTTCCACTCGTAGACCGATCAGTATCTTGGTTTTGGGCGAAAAAATAAAATTTTTCTTCCACTCGTATATCGTCCAGAATCTTGGATTTGGGCAAAAAAAAATTATTTTTCTTCCACTAGTAGACCGATCGAAATCTCGGTCTTTGACGACAAAATAGAATGAAATTTACACTCGTAGACCGATCAAAATCTTGGTTTTGGGCGAAAAAAATTAATTTTTCTTCCACTCGTAGTCCGATCGGAATGTGGGTTTTGGGCAAAAAAACCTAATTTTTCTTCCAGTCGTAGACCGATCAGAATCTTGGCTTTGGGCGAAAAAAATTAATTTTTCTTCCACTCGTAGACCGACCGGAATCTCGGTCTTTGACGAAAATTTTTTAAAAATATTGTACTCGTAGACCGATCCTGATCTTGGTTTAGCACGATCAAATTTAATTTTTCTTCCACTCGTAAACGGATCGAAATTCTTGTCCTTGACGGAAAAATGAATTTTTCTTTCCACTCGTAAACCGATCGGAATCTCGGTCCTTGACGGGAAAATAATTTTTTTTTCCACTCGTAGACCGATCAGAATCTCGGTCTTTAGATGGAAAAATGTAATTTTTCTTCAACTCGTAGACCGATCGAAATCTCAGTCTTTGATGAAAAAAAAAAAAAATTCCAATCGTAGACCGATCAGAATCTTGATTTTGGACGAAAAATTTAAATTTTCTTGCACTCGTAGACCGATCGAAATCTAGGTCTTTGACGAAAAAAAAAAAAAAAATTTCACTCGTAGACCGATCAGAATCTAGGTTTTGGATGAAAAAATTAAATTTTTCTTCCACTCGTAGATCGATTGAAATCTCGGTCTTTTACGAAAAAATAACATTTTTCTTCCACTCGTAGACCGACCGGAATCTCGGTCTTAGACGGAAAAAGAATTTTTTCCCACTTGTAGACCAATCAGAATCTTGGTTTTGGGCGAAAAATTTTTAATTTTTTTCCACTCGTAGACCGATCAGTATCTTGGTTTTGGGCGAAAAAATTTAATTTTTCCTCCACTCGTATATCGTCATGAATCTTGGTTTTGGGCAAAAAAAATCAATTTTTCTTCCACTAGTAGACCGATCGAAATCTCGGTCTTTGACGAAAAAATAGAAGAAAATTTACACTCGTAGACCGATCAGAATCTTGAATTTGGGCGGAAAATTTAATTTTTCTTCCACTCGTAGACCGATCGGAGTCTCGGACTTTGACGAACAAAAAAAAAAAGAAATGCACTCGTAGACCGGATGGAATCTCGGTTTTTGACGAAAAAATAAATAAAAAAATCCACCTGTAAACCGATCCGAATTTTGGTTTTGGACGAAAAAATGTAATTTTTCTTCTACTCGTAGACCGATCAAACTCTTAGTCCTTGACGGGAAAATAAGTAAAAAATTTCACTCGTAGACCGATCAGACTCTTAGTCCTTGACGGGAAAATAAATAAAAAATTTCACTCGTAGACCGATCCGGCTCTTGGCTTAGGATAAAAAAATTGAATTTTTCTTTTACTCGTAGATCGATTGGAATCTCGGTCTTTGACGAAAAAATACCATTTTTTCCACTCGTAGACCGATCAGAATCTCATTTTTGCGCGGAAAAATTTAATTTTTCTTCCACTCCTAGATTGATCGGAGTATCGGTCTTTGACGGAAACATAAAATTTTTTCTCACTCATAGACCGATCAGAATCTTGGTTTGGGACAAAAAAATTGATTTTTCTTCCACTCGTAGACCGATTGAAACCTCGGTCTATGACAAAAAAAATTTTTTTAATTTCCACCCATAGACCGATCAGAATTTTGGTTTAGGACGAAAAACCTTAATTTTTCTTCCACTCGTAGACCGATCGGAATGTCGGTTTAGGGCAAAAAAACCTAATATTTCTTCCACTCGTAGACCGATCAGAATCTTGGCTTTGGGCGAAAAAAATTAATTTTTCTTCCACTCGTAGACCGACCGGAATCTCGGTCTTTGACGAAAATTTTTTAAAAATATTTCACTCGTAGACCGATCCTGATCTTGGTTTAGCACGATCAAATTTAATTTTTCTCGTTCCTTGACGGGAAAATAATTTTTTTTTCCACTCGTAGACCGATCAGAATCTCGGACTTTGGATGGAAAAATGTAATTTTTCTTCAATTCGTAGACCGATCGAAATCTCGGTCTTTGATGAAAAAAAAAAAAAAATTCCACTCGTAGACCGATCAGAATCTTGATTTTGGACGAAAAATTTAAATTTTCTTGCACTCGTAGACCGATCGAAATCTCGATCTTTGACGAAAAAAAAAATAAAAATTCCACTCGTAGACCGATCAGAATCTAGGTTTTGCATGAAAAAATTAAATTTTTCTTCCACTCGTAGATCGATTGAAATCTCGGTCTTTTACGAAAAAATAACATTTTTTTCCGCCCGTAGACCGATCAGAATCTTATTTTTGAGCGAAAAAATTGAATTTTTCTTCCACTCTTAGATTGATCGGAGTATCGGTCTTTGACGGAAACATAAAATTTTTTCCCACTCATAGACCGATCAGAATCTTGGTTTGGGACAAAAAAATTGATTTTTCATCCACTCGTAGACCGATTGAAACCTCGGTCTATGACAAAAAAAATTTTTTTAATTTCCACCCATAGACCGATCAGAATCTTGGTTTGGGACGAAAAACCTTAATTTTTCTTCCACTCGTAGACCGATCGGAATGTGGGCTTTGGGCAAAAAAACCTAATTTTTCTTCCACTCGTAGACCGATCAGAATCTTGGCTTTGGGCGAAAAAAATTAATTTTTCTTCCACTTGTAGACCGATCGGAATCTAGTTCTTCGACGAAAAATTTTTTCTTAATTTCACTCGTAGACTGATCCTGATCTTAGTTTTGCACAAGAAAATTTAATTCTTCTTCCACTCATAAACCAATCGGAATATCGGTCGTTGACGGAAAATAAATTTTTTGTCACTCGTGGACCGATCGAAATCTCGGTCTTTGACGAATAAAAAAAAATTCCACTCGTAGACCGGCTGGAATCTCGGTCTTTGACGAAAAAATGAAAAAAAATCCACTCTTAAATCGATCCATAATTTGGTTTTAGACGAAAAAATTGAATTTTTTTTTTACCGTAGACTAATCAGAGTCTCAGTCTTTGACGGGAAAATAGAAAAAATTTTCCACTCGTAGGGCGATCAGAATCTTGGTTTTGGACGAAATTTTTTAATTTTTCTTCCACTCGTAGCCTTTTCGAGAACTCAGTCTTTGACGGAAAAAAAACGTTTTTCCCACTCGTAGACCGTCCAGAACCTTGGTTTTGGGCGAAAAAAATTATTTTTTTTCCCGTCGTAGACGGATCGAAATCTCGGTCTTTGACGAAAAAATAAAAAAAAATTCCACTTGTAGACCGATCAGAATCTTGGTTTTGGACGAAAAATTTAATTTTTCTCCCACTCGTAGACCGATCAAAATCTCAATCTTTGACTGGAAAATAAATAAAAATTTCCACTCGTAGACTGATCAGAGTCTTTGTTTTGAATGAAAGAATTGAATTTTTCTTCCACTCGTAGATCGATTGAAATCTCGATCTTTTACGAAAAAATAACATTTTTTTCCACTCGTAGACCGATCAGAATGTTTTTTTTGAGCGAAAAAATTGAATTTTTCTTCCACTCCTAGATTGATCGGAGTATCGGTCTTTGACGGAAAAATAAAAAATTTTCCCACTCATAGACCGACGAGAATCTTGGTTTGGGACAAAAAAATTAATTCTTCTTCCACTCGTAGACCGATTGGAATCTCGGTCTTCGACAAAATATAAAAAAAAATTTCCACCCATAGACCGATCAGAATCTTGGTTTGGGACGAAAAACCTTAATTTTTCTTCCACTCGTAGACCGACCGGAATCTCGGTCTTTGACGAAAATTTTTTAAAAATATTCCACTCGTAGACCGATCATGATCTTGGTTTTGCACGAATAAATTAAATTTTTTTTCCAATCGTAAACCGATCGGAATCTCGGTCTTTGACGGAAAAATATTTTTTTTTTCACTCGTAGACCGATCAGAATCCTGGTTTTGGACGAAACAATTAAATTTTTCTGCCAATCGTAGACCGATCTAAATTTTGGTCTTCGACGAAAAAAAAATAAAATGTCCACTCATAGACCGATCAGAATCTTGGTTTTGGACGGAAAAAATTGAATTTTCTTCCACTCGTAAACCGATCGAAAGGTCGGTCCTTGACGGAAAAATAATTTTTTCCCACTTGTAGACCAATCAGAATCTTGGTTTTGGGCGAAAAAATTTTAATTTTTTTCCACTCGTAGACCGATCAGTATCTTGGTTTTGGGCGAAAAAATTTAATTTTTCTTCCACTCGTATATCGTCATGAATCTTGGTTTTGGGCAAAAAAAATCAATTTTTCTTCCACTAGTAGACCGATCGAAATCTCGGTCTTCGACGAAAAAATAGAAGAAAATTTACACTCGTAGACCGATCAGAATCTTGGTTTTGGGCGGAAAATTAAATTTTTCTTCCACTCGTAGACCGATCGGAGTCTCGGACTTTGACGAACAAAAAAAAAAAAGAAATGCACTCGTAGACCGGATGGAATCTCGATTTTTGACGAAAAAATAAAAAAAAAATTTCACCTGTAAACCGATCTGAAATTTGGTTTTGGACGAAAAAATGTAATTTTTCTTCTACTCGTAGACCGATCAAACTCTTAGTCCTTGACGGGAAAATAAATAAAAAATTTCACTCGTAGACCGTTCAGGCTCTTGGTTTTGCATGAAAAAATTGAATTTTTCTTTCACTCATAGATCGATTGGAATCTCGGTCTTTGACGAAAAAATAACATTTTTTTCCACTCGTAGACCGATCAGAATCTTATTTTTGCGCGAAAAAATAAAATTTTACTTCCACTCCTCGATTGATCGGAGTATCGGTCTTTGACGGAAACATAAAAATTTTTCCCACTCATAGACCGATCAAAATCTTGGTTTGGGACTAAAAAATTAATTTTTCTTTCACTCGTAGACCGATTGGAATCTCGGTCTTTGACAAAAAATTTTTTTTAATTTCCGCTCATAGACCGATCAAAATCTTGGTTTGGGACGAAAAACCTTAATTTTTCTTCCACTCGTAAACCGATCGGAATCTCGGTTTTCGGCGAAAAAACCTAATTTTTCTTCCACTCGTGGACCGATCAAAATCTTGGCTTTGGGCGAAAAAAATTAATTTTTCTTCCACTTGTAGACCGATCGGAATCTAGTTCTTCGACGAAAATTTTTTTTTTTATTTCACTCGTAGACTGATCCTGATCTTAGTTTTGCACGAGAAAATTTAATTTTTCTTCCACTCATAAACCAATTGGAATATCGGTCGTTGACGGAAAATAAATTTTTTTTCACTCGTGGACCGATCGAAATCTCGGTCTTTGACGAATAAAAAAAAAATTCCACTCGTAGACCGGCTGGAATCTCGCTCTTTGACGAAAAAATGAAAACAATCCACTCTTAAATCGATCCATAATTTGGTTTTAGACGAAAAAATTAAATTTTTTTTTTACCGTAGACGAATCAGAGTCTCAGTCTCTGACGGGAAAATAGGAAAAATTTTCCACTCGTCGACCGATCAAAATCTTGGTTTTGGACGAAATTTTTTAATTTTTCTTCCACTCGTGGACCGATCGGAGTCTCGGACTTTGAGGAACAAAAAAAAAAAAGAAATGCACTCGTAGACCGGATGGAATCTCGGTTTTTAACGAAAAAATTTTCAAAAAATTTCACCCGTAAACCGATCCGAAATTTGGTTGTGGACGAAAAAATGTAATTTTTCTTCTACTCGTAGGCCGATCAGACTCTCAGTCCTTGACGGGAAAATAAAAAAAAATTTTCACTCGTAGACCGTTCAGGCTCTTGGTTTTGGATGAAAAAATTGAATTTTTTATTCACTCGTAGATCGATTGGAATCTTGGTCTTTGACGAAAAAATAAATTTTTTTCCACTCGTAGACCGATCAGAATCTTATTTTTCTGCGAAAAAATTTATTTTTTTTTCCACTCCAAGATTGATCGGAGTATCGGTCTTTGACGGAAACATAACATTTTTTCCCACTCTTAGACCGATCAGAATCTTGGTTTAGGACAAAAAAATTAATTTTTCTTTCACTCGTAGACCGATTGGAATCTCGGTCCTTGACGAAAAAATGACATTTTTTCCACTCGTAAACCGATCAGAATCTTATTTTTGCGCGAAGAAATAAAATTTTTCTTCCACTCCTAGATTGATCGGAGTATCGGTCTTTGACGGAAAAATAAAATTTTTTCCCACTCATAGACCGACGAGAATCTAGGTTTGGGAAAAAAAAATTAATTCTTCTTCCACTCGTAGACCGATTGGAATCTCGGTCTTCGACAAAATATAAAAAAAAATTTCCACCCATAGACCGATCAGAATCTTGGTTTGGGACGAAAAACCTTAATTTTTTTTTTTTTCGTAGACCGATCGAAATGTCGGTTTTGGGCAAAAAAATCTAATTTTTCTTCCACTCGTAGACCGACCGGAATTCCGGTCTTTGACGAAAATTTTTTAAAAATATTGTACTCGTAGACCGATCCTGATCTTGGTTTAGCACGATCAAATTAAATTTTTCTTCCACTCGTAAACCGATCGAAATTCTTGTCCTTGACGGAAAAATGAATTTTTCTTTCCACTCGTAAACCGATCGGAATCTCGGTCCTTGACGGGAAAATAATTTTTTTTTCCACTCGTAGACCGATCAGAATCTCGGTCTTTAGATGGAAAAATGTAATTTTTCTTCAACTCGTAGACCGATCGAAATCTCGGTCTTTGATGAAAAAAAAAAAAAAAATTCCACTCGTAGACCGATCAGAATCTTGATTTTGGACGAAAAATTTAAATTTTCTTGCACTCGTAGACCGATCGAAATCTCGGTCTTTGACGAAAAAAAAAAAAAAATTCCACTCGTAGACCGATCAGAATCTAGGTTTTGGATGAAAAAATAAGATTTTTCTTCCTCTCGTAGATCGATTGAAATCTCGGTCTTTTACGAAAAAATAACATTTTTTTCCTCCCGTAGACCGATCAGAATCTTATTTTTGAGCGAAAAAATTAAATTTTTTTTCCATTCCTAGGTTGATCGGAGTATCGGTCTTTGACGGAAAGTTAAAATTTTTTCCCACTCATAGACCGATCAGAATCTTGGTTTGGGACAAAAAAATTAATTTTTCTTCCACTCGTAGACCGATTGAAACCTCGGTCTATGACAAAAAAAATTTTTTTAATTTCCACCTAAAGACCGATCAGAATCTTGGTTTGGGACGAAAAACCTTAATTTTTCTTCCACTCGTAGACCGATCGGAATGTGGGTTTTGGGCAAAAAAACCTAATTTTTCTTCCAGTCGTAGACCGATCAGAATCTTGGCTTTGGGCGAAAAAAATTAATTTTTCTTCCACTCGTAGACCGACCGGAATCTCGGTCTTTGACGAAAATTTTTTTAAAATATTTCACTCGTAGACCGATCCTGATCTTGGTTTAGCACGATCGAATTTAATTTTTCTTCCACTCGTAAACCGATCGAAATTCCGGTCCTTGACGGAAAAATGAATTTTTCTTTCCACTCGTAAACCGATCGGAATCTCGGTCCTTGACGGGAAAATAATTTTTTTTTCCACTCGTAGACCGATCAGAATCTCGGTCTTTAGATGGAAAAATGTAATTTTTCTTCAACTCGTAGACCGATCGAAATCTCGGTCTTTGATGAAAAAAAAAAAAAATTCCACTCGTAGACCGATCAGAATCTTGATTTTGGACGAAAAATTTAAATTTTCTTGCACTCGTAGACCGGTCGAAATCTCGGTCTTTGACGAAAAAAAAAAAAAAAATTCCACTCGTAGACCGATCAGAATCTAGGTTTTGAATGAAAAAATTAAATTTTTCTTCCACTCGTAAACCGATCGGAATCTCTATCTTTGACAGCAAAATAAAATTTTTTCCCACTCGTAGACCGATCAAAATTTCAATCGTTGACGGGAAAATAAAAAAAAATTTCCACTCGTAGACCGATCAGAGTCCTTGTTTTGGATGGAAAAATTGAATTTTTCTTCCACTCCTAGATTGATCGGAGTATCTGTCTTTAACGGAAAAATAAAAAATTTTCCCACTCATATACCGATCAGAATCTTGGTTTGGGACGAAAAAATTAAATTTTTCTTCCACTCGTGGACCGATCGGAATCTCGGTTTTTGACGGAAAAAAAAATTTTTCCTACTCGTAGACCGATCAGAATCTTCGTTTTGGGCAAAAAAGTTTAATTTCTCTTGCACTCGTAGACCGATCAGAATCTTGGTTTTGGGCCAAAAAATTTAATTTCTCTTCCCCTCGTAGACCAATCGAAATCTCGGTCTTTGATGAAAAAATAAAAAAAAATTTCACTCTTAGACCGATCCTGATCTTAGTTTTGCACGAATGAATTAAATTTTTCTTCCACTCGTTAACCCATCGAAATCTCCGTCTTTGATGAAAAAATAAAAGAAAATTTCCACTCGTAGACCGATCAGAATCTTGGTTTTGGGCGAAAAAATTTAATTTTTTTTCCACTCGTAAACCGATCAGAATCTTGGTTTTGGACGAAAATTTTTTTTTTCCTTCCACTCGTAGACCAATCGTAATCTCGGTCTTTGATGAAAAAATGAAAGAAAATTTCTACTCGTAGACCGTTCAGAGTCTTGGTTTTGGACGAAAAATCTAAATTTTTCTCCCACTCGTAGACCGATTGGAATCTCGGTCTTGAACGATAAAAAAAAAAAAAAATTCCACTTGTAGACCGATCCTGATCTTGGTTTTGCACTAATAAATTCAATTTTTCTTCCGCTCGTAAACCGATCGGAATCTCGGTATTTCACGGAAAAATAATTTTTTTTCACTCGTAGACCGATCAGAATCCTGGTTTTGGACGAAACAATAAAATTTATCAACCAATTGTAGACCAATAAAAATCCCTGTCTTAAACGGAAAAATAACATTTTTTCCCATTCGTAGACCGATCAGAATCTTGGTTTTCAACGAAAAAAAATTTACTTTCCTCCACTCGTAAACCGATCGGAATCTCCATCTTTGACAGAAAAATATATTTTTTTCCCTCTCATAGACCGATCGGAATCTCGGTCTTTGACGGAAAAAGAATATTTTTCCCACTCGTAGGCCGATCAAGATCTTGGTTTTGGGCGAAAAAATTTAATTTTTCTCCCCCTCGTATACCGATCGAAATCTCGGTCTTTCACGAAAAAAAAAAAAAAAATTCCACCCGTAGACCGATCAGAATCATGGTTTAGGACGAAAATTTTTTAAAAATATTTCACTCGTAGACCGATCCTGATCTTGGTTTAGCACGATCGAATTTAATTTTTCTTCCACTCGTAAACCGATCGAAATTCCGGTCCTTGACGGAAAAATGAATTTTTCTTTCCACTCGTAAACCGATCGGAATCTCGGTCCTTGACGGGAAAATAATTTTTTTTTCCACTCGTAGACCGATCAGAATCTCGGTCTTTAGATGGAAAAATGTAATTTTTCTTCAACTCGTAGACCGATCGAAATCTCGGTCTTTGATGAAAAAAAAAAAAATTCCACTCGTAGACCGATCAGAATCTTGATTTTGGACGAAAAATTTAAATTTTCTTGCACTCGTAGACCGGTCGAAATCTCGGTCTTTGACGAAAAAAAAAAAAAAAATTCCACTCGTAGACCGATCAGAATCTAGGTTTTGAATGAAAAAATTAAATTTTTCTTCCACTCGTAAACCGATCGGAATCTCTATCTTTGACAGCAAAATAAAATTTTTTCCCACTCGTAGACCGATCAAAATCTCAATCGTTGACGGGAAAATAAAAAAAAATTTCCACTCGTAGACCGATCAGAGTCCTTGTTTTGGATGAAAAAATTGAATTTTTCTTCCACTCCTAGATTGATCGGAGTATCTGTCTTTAACGGAAAAATAAAAAATTTTCCCACTCATATACCGATCAGAATCTTGGTTTGGGACGAAAAAATTAAATTTTTCTTCCACTCGTGGACCGATCGGAATCTCGGTTTTTGACGGAAAAAAAAATTTTTCCTACTCGTAGACCGATCAGAATCTTCGTTTTGGGCAAAAAAGTTTAATTTCTCTTGCACTCGTAGACCGATCAGAATCTTGGTTTTGGGCCAAAAAATTTAATTTCTCTTCCCCTCGTAGACCAATCGAAATCTCGGTCTTTGATGAAAAAATAAAAAAAAATTTCACTCTTAGACCGATCCTGATCTTAGTTTTGCACGAATGAATTAAATTTTTCTTCCACTCGTTAACCCATCGAAATCTCCGTCTTTGATGAAAAAATAAAAGAAAATTTCCACTCGTAGACCGATCAGAATCTTGGTTTTGGGCGAAAAAATTTAATTTTTTTCCACTCGTAAACCGATCAGAATCTTGGTTTTGGACGAAAATTTTTTTTTTCCTTCCACTCGTAGACCAATCGTAATCTCGGTCTTTGATGAAAAAATGAAAGAAAATTTCTACTCGTAGACCGTTCAGAGTCTTGGTTTTGGACGAAAAATCTAAATTTTTCTCCCACTCGTAGACCGATTGGAATCTCGGTCTTGGACGATAAAAAAAAAAAAAATTCCACTTGTAGACCGATCCTGATCTTGGTTTTGCACTAATAAATTCAATTTTTCTTCCACTCGTAAACCGATCGGAATCTCGGTATTTGACGGAAAAATAATTTTTTTTCACTCGTAGACCGATCAGAATCCTGGTTTTGGACGAAACAATAAAATTTATCAACCAATTGTAGACCAATAAAAATCCCTGTCTTAAACGGAAAAATAACATTTTTTCCCATTCGTAGACCGATCAGAATCTTGGTTTTCAACGAAAAAAAATTTACTTTCCTCCACTCGTAAACCGATCGGAATCTCCATCTTTGACAGAAAAATATATTTTTTTCCCTCTCATAGACCGATCGGAATCTCGGTCTTTGACGGAAAAAGAATATTTTTCCCACTCGTAGGCCGATCAAGATCTTGGTTTTGGGCGAAAAAATTTAATTTTTCTCCCCCTCGTATACCGATCGAAATCTCGGTCTTTCACGAAAAAAAAAAAAAAATTCCACTCGTAGACCGATCAGAATCATGGTTTAGGACGAAAATTTTAATTTGTCTTCCACTCGTAAACCGATCGGAATCTCTGTCTTTGACGGAAAAATAATTTTTTTTTCCACTCGTAGACCGATCAGAATTTTGATTTTGGATGAAAAAACTGAATTTTTTTTCCACTCCTAGATTGATCGGAGTCTCTGTCTTTGACGGAAAAAAAAAAATTTTCCCACTCATATACCGATCAGAATCTGGGTTTGGAACGAAAAATTTTAATTTTTCTTCCACTCGTAGATCTATTGGAATCTCGGTCTTTGACGAAAAAATGACATTTTTTCCCACTCATACACCGATCAGAATCTTGGTTTGGGACGTAAAAATTTAATTTTCTTCGACGCGTAGACCGATCGTAATCTCGGTTTTTGACGGGAAAAGAAAAATGTTCCCACTCGTAGACCGATCAGAATCTTGGTTTTCAACGAAAAAATGTTTATTTTCCTCCACTCGTAAACCGATCGGAATCTCCATCTTTGACAGCAAAATAAATTTTTTTCCCACTCGTAGACCGATCGAAATCTCAATCTTTGACGGTAAAATAAAAAAAAATTTCCACTCGTAGAATGATCAGAGTCTTTGTTTTGGATAAAAAAATTGAATTTTTCTTCCACTCCTAGATTGATCGGAGTATCTGTCTTTGACGGAAAAATAAAAAATTTTCCCTCTCATATACCGATCAGAATCTTGGTTTTGGACAAAGAATTTAATTTTTCTTCCACTCGTAGACCGATAAAAATCTCAATCTTTGACGGGAAAATAAAAAAATAATTCCACTCGCAGACCGATCAGAATCTTAGTTTCAGACGAAAAAATTCCATTTTTCTTCCACTCGTAGACTGATCGGAATCTCGGTCTTTGACGGAAAATTAAAAAAATATATCACTCGTAGACCGATCCTGATCTTAGTTTTGCACGAATGAATAAAATTTTTCTTCCACTCGTAAACCGATCGGAGTCTCGGTCTTTGACGAAAAAAAAAAAAAATAGTCCACTCGTAGACCGAATGGAATCTCGGTCTTTGATGAATAAATTTTTGAAAAAATTCCACTCGTAAACCGATCCGAAATTTGTTTTTGTACGAAAAAATGTAATTTTTCTTCTACTCGTAGACCGATTAGAGTCTCGGTTTTTGACGGGAAAATAAAAAAAAAATTCCACTCGAAGACCGATCAGAATGTTGGTTTTGGACGAAAAAGTTAGATGTTTCTTCCACTCGTAAACCGATCAGAAACTTGGTTTATAACGAAAATTTTTTTTTTCCTTCCACTCGTAGACCGACCGTAATCTCGGTCTTTGATGAAAAAATGAAAGAAAATTTCCACTCGTAGACCGATCAGAGTCTTGGTTTTGGACGAAAAAATTTAATTTTTCTTCCACTCGTAGACCGATTCGAATCTCGGTCTTGGACGAAAAAAAAAAAAATCCACTCGTAGACCGATCCTGATTTTGGTTTTGCACTAATAAATTCAATTTTTCTTTCACTCGTAAACCGATCGGAATCTCGGTATTTGACGGAAAAATAATTTTTTTTTTCACTCGTAGACCGATCAGAATCCTGGTTTTGGACGAAACAATAAAATTTTTCTGCCAATTGTAGACCAATAAAAATCCCTGTCTTAAACGGAAAAATAACATTTTTTCCCACTCGTAGACCGATCAGAATCTTGGTTTTCAACGAAAAAAAATTTATTTTCCTCGACTCGTAAACCGATCGGAATCTCCATCTTTGACAGAAAAATAAATTTTTTTCCCTCTCATAGACCGATCGGAATCTCGGTCTTTGACGGAAAAAGAATATTTTTCCCACTCGTAGGCAAAACGAGATCCTGGTTTTGGGCGAAAAAATTTAATTTTTCTTCCCCTCGTATTCCGATCGAAATCTGGGTCTTTCACGAAAAAAAAAAAAAATTCTACTCGTAGACCGATCAGAATCTTGGTTTAAGACGAAAATTTTAATTTGTCTTCCACTCGTAGACCGATCAAAACCTCAGTCTTTGACGGGAAAATAAAAAAAATGTCCACTCGTAGACCTATCAGAATCTTGGTTTTGGACGAAAATTTTTTATTCTTCTTTCACTCGTAGACCTATCGGGAACTCAAACTTTGACGGAAAAAAAATGTTCCTCCCACTCATAGACCGCCCAGAATCTTGGTTTTGGGCGAAAAAAATTAATTTTTTTTCCACTCGTAGACCGATCGGAACCTTGGTCTTTGACGAAAAAAAAAAAAAATTCCACTCGTAGACCGATCAGAATCTTAGTTTTAGACGAAAAATTCCATTTTTCTCCCACTCGTAGACCGATCGGATTTTCGGTATTTGACGGAAATCTAAAAAACTATTCCACTCGTAGACCGATCCTGATCTTAGTTTTGCACGAATGAATTAAATTTTTCTTCCACTCGTAAACCGATCGAAATCTCGGTCTTTGATGAAAAAATGAAAGAAAATTTCCACTCGTAGACCGATCAGAATGTTGGTTTTGGACAAAAAAGTTAGATTTTTTTTTCCACTCGTAAACCGATCAGAATCTTGGTTTCGGACGAAAATTTTTTTTTTCCTTCCACTCGTAGACCGATCGTAATCTCGGTCTTTGATGACAAAATGAAAGAAAATTTCCACTCGTAGACCGAGCGAAATCTTGGTTTTGGACGAAAAAATTTAAATTTTCTCCCTCTCGTAGACCGATTGGAATGTCGGTCTTTGACGAATAAAAAAAAAAAATTCCACTCGTAGACCGGCTCGAACCTCGGTCTTTGACGAAAAAATAAAAAAAAATTCCACTCTTAAACCGATCTATAATTTGGTTTTAGACGAAAAAATTTAATTTTTTTTTTACTCGTAGACTAATCAGAGTCTCAGTTTTTGACGGGAAAATAGAGAAAAGTTTCCACTCGTAGACCGATCAGAATCTTGGTTTTGGACGAAATTTTTTTATTTTTCTACCACTCGTAGCTTTATCGGGAACTCAGTCCTTGACGGAAAAAAAAGTTTCTCCCACTCGTAGACCGTCCAGAATCTTGGTTTTGAGCGAAAAAATTTAATTTTTCTTCCCTTCGTAGACGGATCGAAATTTCGGTCTTTGACGACAAAATAAAAAAATATTCCACTTGTGGACCGATCAGAATCTTGGTTTAGGGCGAGAAAATTTAATTTTTCTTCCCCTCGTAGACCGATCGAAATCTCAATCTTTGACGGGAAAATTAAAAAAAATTCCACTCGTAGACCGATCAGAATCTTGGTTTTGGACGAAAAATTTATTTCTTCTTCCACTCGTAGACCGATCAAAATCTCAATCTTTGACGGGAAAATAGAAAAAACTTTCCACTCGTAGACCGATCAGAATCTTTGTTTTGGATGAAAAATCTGAATTTTTCTTCCACTCGTAAACCGATCGGAATCTCTGTCTTCGACGGAAAAATAATTTTTTTTTCCACTCGTAGACTGATCAGAATTTTGGTTTTGGACGAAAAAACTGAATTTTTTTTCCATTCCTAGATTGATCGGAGTCTCTGTCTTTGACGGAAAAATAAAAAAATTTCCCACTCATATACTGATCAGAATCTTGGTTTGGGACGAAAAAATTTAATTTTTCTTCCACTCGTAGACCAATCGGAATCTCGGTTTTGGGCAAAAAAACTTAATTTTTCTTTAACTCGTAGACCGATCGGAATCTCGGTCCTTGACGGGAAAATAATTTTTTTTTCCACTTGTAGACCGATCAGAATCTTGGTTTTGGACGAAATTTTTTTATTTTTCTTCCACTCGTAGCCTTATCGGGAACTCAGTCCTTGACGGAAAAAAAAACCTTCTCCCACTCGTAGACCGTCCAGAATCTTGGTTTTGAGCGAAAAAATTAAATTTTTCTTCCCTTCGTAGACGGATCGAAATCTCAATCTTTGACGGGAAAATTAAAAAAAATTCCACTCGTAGACCGATCAGAATCTTGGTTTTGGACGAAAAATTTATTTCTTCTTCCACTCGTAGACCGATCAAAATGTCAATCTTTGACGGGAAAATAGAAAAAAATTTCCACTCGTAGACCGATCAGAATCTTTGTTTTGGATGAAAAAATTGAATTTTTCTTCCACTCGTAAACCGATCGGAATCTCTGTCTTCGACGGAAAAATAATTTTTTTTTCCACTCGTAGACCGATCAGAATTTTGGTTTTGGATGAAAAAACTGAATTTTTTTTCCATTCCTAGATTGATCGGAGTCTCTGTCTTTGACGGAAAAATAAAAAATTTTCCCACTCATATACCGATCAGAATCTTGGTTTGGGACGAAAAAATTTAATTTTTCTTCCACTCGTAGACCAATCGGAATCTCGGTTTTGGGCAAAAAAACTTAATTTTTCTTTAACTCGTAGACCGATCGGAATCTCGGTCCTTGACGGGAAAATAATTTTTTTTTCCACTTGTAGACCAATCAGAATCTTGGTTTTGGACGAAATTTTTTTATTTTTCTTCCACTCGTAGCCTTATCGGGAACTCAGTCCTTGACGGAAAAAAAAACCTTCTCCCACTCGTAGACCGTCCAGAATCTTGGTTTTGAGCGAAAAAATTAAATTTTTCTTCCCTTCGTAGACGGATCGAAATCTCAATCTTTGACGGGAAAATTAAAAAAAATTCCACTCGTAGACCGATCAGAATCTTGGTTTTGGACGAAAAATTTATTTCTTCTTCCACTCGTAGACCGATCAAAATGTCAATCTTTGACGGGAAAATAGAAAAAAATTTCCACTCGTAGACCGATCAGAATCTTTGTTTTGGATGAAAAAATTGAATTTTTCTTCCACTCGTAAACCGATCGGAATCTCTGTCTTCGACGGAAAAATAATTTTTTTTTCCACTCGTAGACCGATCAGAATTTTGGTTTTGGATGAAAAAACTGAATTTTTTTTCCATTCCTAGATTGATCGGAGTCTCTGTCTTTGACGGAAAAATAAAAAATTTTCCCACTCATATACCGATCAGAATCTTGGTTTGGGACGAAAAAATTTAATTTTTCTTCCACTCGTAAACCAATCGGAATCTCGGTTTTGGGCAAAAAAACTTAATTTTTCTTCAACTCGTAGACCGATCGGAATGTCGGTTTTGGGCGAAAAAAATTAATTTTTCTTCCATTCGTAGACCGATCGGAATCTCGGTCTTTGACGAAATTTTTTTTTAAATATTCCACTCGTAGACCGATCCTGATCTTGGTTTTGGACGAAGAAATTTAATTTTTCTTCCACTCGTGATGCGATCGGAATCTCGGAATTTGACGAACAAAAAAAAAGAAATTCCACTCGTAGACCGATCAGGCTCTTGGTTTTGGATGAAAAAATTGAATTTTTCTTTCACTCGTAGATCGATTGGAATCTCGGTCTTTGACGAAAAAATAACATTTTTTTCCACTCGTAGACCGATCAGAATCTTATTTTTGCGCGAAAAAATTAAATTTTTCTTCCACTCCTAGATTGATCGGAGTATCGGTCTTTGACGGAAACATAAAATTGTTTCCCACTCATAGACCGATCAGAATCTTGGTTTGGGACAAAAAAATTAATTTTTCTTTCACTCGTAGACCGATTGGAATCTCGGTCTTTGACAAAAAATTTTTTTTAATTTCCACTCATAGACCGATCATAATCTTGGTTTGGGACGAAAAACCTTAATTTTTCTTCCACTCGTAAACCGATCGGAATCTCGGTTTTGGGCGAAAAACCTAATTTTTCTTCCACTCGTAAACCGATCAAAATCTTGGCTTTGGGCAAAAAAAATTAATTTTTCTTCCACTCGTAGACCGATCGGAATCTAGTTCTTTGACGAAAATTTTTTTTTTAAATTCCATTCGTAGACCGATCCTGATCTTAGTTTTGCACGAGAAAATTTAATTTTTCTTCCACTCGTAAACCAATCGGAATTTCGGTCGTTGACGGAAAATAATTTTTTTTTTCACTCGTGGACCGATCGGAATCTCGGTCCTTGACGGAAAAATAATTTTTTTTCCACTCGTAGACCGATCAGAATCTTGGTTTTGGATGGAAAAATCCAATTTTTCTTCCACTCGTAGACCGATCGAAATCTCGGTCTTTAACGAAAAAATGAAAAAAATTTACACTCGTAGACTGATCGGAATCTTGGTTTGAGGCAAAAAAACCTAATTTTTCTTCCAGTCGTAGACCGATCAGAATCTTGGCTTTGGGCGAAAAAAATTAATTTTTCTTCCACTCGTAGACCGACCGGAATCTCGGTCTTTGACGAAAATTTTTTAAAAATATTGTACTCGTAGACCGATCCTGATCTTGGTTTAGCACGATCAAATTTAATTTTTCTTCCACTCGTAAACGGATCGAAATTCTTGTCCTTGACGGAAAAATGAATTTTTCTTTCCACTCGTAAACCGATCGGAATCTCGGTCCTTGACGGGAAAATAATTTTTTTTTCCACTCGTAGACCGATCAGAATCTCGGTCTTTAGATGGAAAAATGTAATTTTTCTTCAACTCGTAGACCGATCGAAATCTCAGTCTTTGATGAAAAAAAAAAAAAATTCCAATCGTAGACCGATCAGAATCTTGATTTTGGACGAAAAATTTAAATTTTCTTGCACTCGTAGACCGATCGAAATCTAGGTCTTTGACGAAAAAAAAAAAAAAAAATTTCACTCGTAGACCGATCAGAATCTAGGTTTTGGATGAAAAAATTAAATTTTTCTTCCACTCGTAGATCGATTGAAATCTCGGTCTTTTACCAAAAAATAACATTTTTCTTCCACTCGTAGACCGACCGGAATCTCGGTCTTAGACGGAAAAAGAATTTTTTCCCACTTGTAGACCAATCAGAATCTTGGTTTTGGGCGAAAATTTTTTAATTTTTTTCCACTCGTAGACCGATCAGTATCTTGGTTTTGGGCGAAAAAATTTAATTTTTCCTCCACTCGTATATCGTCATGAATCTTGGTTTTGGGCAAAAAAAATCAATTTTTCTTCCACTAGTAGACCGATCGAAATCTCGGTCTTTGACGAAAAAATAGAAGAAAATTTACACTCGTAGACCGATCAGAATCTTGAATTTGGGCGGAAAATTTAATTTTTCTTCCACTCGTAGACCGATCGGAGTCTCGGACTTTTACGAACAAAAAAAAAAGAAATGCACTCGTAGACCGGATGGAATCTCGGTTTTTGACGAAAAAATAAAAAAAAAAATCCACCTGTAAACCGATCCGAAATTTGGTTTTGGACGAAAAAATGTAATTTTTCTTCTACTCGTAGACCGATCAAACTCTTAGTCCTTGACGGGAAAATAAGTAAAAAATTTCACTCGTAGACCGATCAGACTCTTAGTCCTTGACGGGAAAATAAATAAAAAATTTCACTCGTAGACCGATCCGGCTCTTGGTTTAGGATAAAAAAATTGAATTTTTCTTTTACTCGTAGATCGATTGGAATCTCGGTCTTTGACGAAAAAATACCATTTTTTCCACTCGTAGACCGATCAGAATCTCATTTTTGCGCGGAAAAATTTAATTTTTCTTCCACTCCTAGAATGATCGGAGTATCGGTCTTTGACGGAAACATAAAATTTTTTCTCACTCATAGACCGATCAGAATCTTGGTTTGGGACAAAAAAATTGATTTTTCTTCCACTCGTAGACCGATTGAAACCTCGGTCTATGACAAAAAAAATTTTTTTAATTTCCACCCATAGACCGATCAGAATCTTGGTTTGGGACGAAAAACCTTAATTTTTCTTCCACTCGTAGACCGATCAGAATCTTGGCTTTGGGCGAAAAAAATTAATTTTTCTTCCACTCGTAGACCGACCGGAATCTCGGTCTTTGACGAAAATTTTTTAAAAATATTTCACTCGTAGACCGATCCTGATCTTGGTTTAGCACGATCAAATTTAATTTTTCTCGTTCCTTGACGGGAAAATAATTTTTTTTTCCACTCGTAGACCGATCAGAATCTCGGACTTTGGATGGAAAAATGTAATTTTTCTTCAACTCGTAGACCGATCGAAATCTCGGTCTTTGATGAAAAAAAAAAAAAAATTCCACTCGTAGACCGATCAGAATCTTGATTTTGGACGAAAAATTTAAATTTTCTTGCACTCGTAGACCGATCGAAATCTCGATCTTTGACGAAAAAAAAAATAAAAATTCCACTCGTAGACCGATCAGAATCTAGGTTTTGCATGAAAAAATTAAATTTTTCTTCCACTCGTAGATCGATTGAAATCTCGGTCTTTTACGAAAAAATAACATTTTTTTCCGCCCGTAGACCGATCAGAATCTTATTTTTGAGCGAAAAAATTGAATTTTTCTTCCACTCTTAGATTGATCGGAGTATCGGTCTTTGACGGAAACATAAAATTTTTTCCCACTCATAGACCGATCAGAATCTTGGTTTGGGACAAAAAAATTGATTTTTCATCCACTCGTAGACCGATTGAAACTTCGGTCTATGACAAAAAAATTTTTTTAATTTCCACCCATAGACCGATCAGAATCTTGGTTTGGGACGAAAAACCTTAATTTTTCTTCCACTCGTAGACCGATCGGAATGTGGGCTTTGGGCAAAAAAACCTAATTTTTCTTCCACTCGTAGGACGATCAGAATCTTGGCTTTGGGCGAAAAAAATTAATTTTTCTTCCACTTGTAGACCGATCGGAATCTAGTTCTTCGACGAAAATTTTTTTCTTAATTTCACTCGTAGACTGATCCTGATCTTAGTTTTGCACAAGAAAATTTAATTCTTCTTCCACTCATAAACCAATCGGAATATCGGTCGTTGACGGAAAATAAATTTTTTGTCACTCGTCGACCCATCGAAATCTCGGTCTTTGACGAATAAAAAAAAATTCCACTCGTAGACCGGCTGGAATCTCGGTCTTTGACGAAAAAATGAAAAAAAATCCACTCTTAAATCGATCCATAATTTGGTTTTAGACGAAAAAATTGAATTTTTTTTTTACCGTAGACTAATCAGAGTCTCAGTCTTTGACGGGAAAATAGAAAAAATTTTCCACTCGTAGGGCGATCAGAATCTTGGTTTTGGACGAAATTTTTTAATTTTTCTTCCACTCGTAGCCTTTTCGAGAACTCAGTCTTTGACGGAAAAAAAACGTTTTTCCCACTCGTAGACCGTCCAGAACCTTGGTTTTGGGCGAAAAAAATTATTTTTTTTCCCGTCGTAGACGGATCGAAAACTCGGTCTTTGACGAAAAAATAAAAAAAAATTCCACTTGTAGACCGATCAGAATCTTGGTTTTGGACGAAAAATTTAATTTTTCTCCCACTCGTAGACCGATCAAAATCTCAATCTTTGACTGGAAAATAAATAAAAATTTCCACTCGTAGACTGATCAGAGTCTTTGTTTTGAATGAAAGAATTGAATTTTTCTTCCACTCGTAGATCGATTGAAATCTCGATCTTTTACGAAAAAATAACATTTTTTTCCACTCGTAGACCGATCAGAATGTTTTTTTTGAGCGAAAAAATTGAATTTTTCTTCCACTCCTAGATTGATCGGAGTATCGGTCTTTGACGGAAAAATAAAAATTTTTCCCACTCATAGACCGACGAGAATCTTGGTTTGGGACAAAAAAATTAATTCTTCTTCCACTCGTAGACCGATTGGAATCTCGTCTTCGACAAAATATAAAAAAAAATTTCCACCCATAGACCGATCAGAATCTTGGTTTGGGACGAAAAACCTTAATTTTTCTTCCACTCGTAGACCGATCGGAATGTCGGTTTTGGGAAAAAAAACCTAATATTTCTTCCACTCGTAGACCGATCAGAATCTTGGCTTTGGGCGAAAAAAATTAATTTTTCTTCCACTCGTAGACCGACCGGAATCTCGGTCTTTGACGAAAATTTTTTAAAAATATTCCACTCGTAGACCGATCATGATCTTGGTTTGGGACGAAAAACCTTAATTTTTCTTCCACTCGTAAACCGATCGGAATCTCGGTTTTCGGCGAAAAAACCTAACTTTTCTTTGACGAATAAAAAAAAAATTCCACTCGTAGACCGGCTGGAATCTCGCTCTTTGACGAAAAAATGAAAACAATCCACTCTTAAATCGATCCATAATTTGGTTTTAGACGAAAAAATTAAATTTTTTTTTTACCGTAGACGAATCAGAGTCTCAGTCTCTGACGGGAAAATAGGAAAAATTTTCCACTCGTAGACAGATCAGAATCTTGGTTCAGGACGAAAATTTATTTTGTCTTCCACTCGTAGACAGATCAGAACCTCAGTCTTTGACGGGAAAATAAAAAAAAATTCCACTAGTAGACCTATCAGAATCTTGGTTTGGGACGAAAATTTTTTGATCTTCTTTCACTCGTAGACCTATCGGGAACTCAGACTTTGACGGAAAAAAAATGTTTCTCCCACTCATAGACCGCCCAGAATCTTGGTTTTGGACGAAAAAAATTAATTTTTTTTCCACTCGTAGACCGATCGGAATCTTGGTCTTTGACGAAAAAAAAAAAAAAAAATTCCACTCGTAGAACGATCAGAATCTTAGTTTTAGACGAAAAATTCCATTTTTCTCCTACTCGTAGACCGATCGGAATCTCGGTATTTGACGGAAATCTAAAAAACTATTCCACTCGTAGACCGATCCTGATCTTAGTTTTGCACGAATGAATTAAATTTTTCTTCCACTCGTAAACCGATCGAAATCTCGGTCTTTGATGAAAAAATAAAAGAAAATTTCCACTCGTAGACCGATCAGAATCTTGGTTTTGGGCGAAAAAATTAAATTTTTTTTCCACTCGTAGACCGATCAAAATCTCAATCTTTTAATGGAAAATAAAAAAATAATTCCACTCGCAGACCGATCAGAATCTTAGTTTTAGACGAAAAAAATAGATTTTTCTTCCTTTCGTAAACCGATCAGAATCTTGGTTTTGGACGAAAAATTTTTTTTTTCTTCCACTCGTAGACCGATCGTAATCTCGGTGTTTGACGAATAAAAAAAAAATTCCACTCGTAGACCGGCTGGAATCTCGGTCTTTGAGGAAAAAATAAAAAAAATTCCACTCTTAAACCGATCCATAATTTTGTTTTAGACGAAAAAATTAAATTTTTTTTTTACCGTAGACTAATCAGAGTCTCAGTCTTTGACGGGAAAATAGAAAAAAGTTTCCACTCGTAGACCGATCAGAATCTTGGTTTTGGACGAAATTTTTTAATTTTTCTTCCACTCGTAGCCTTATCGAGAACTCAGTCTTTGACGGAAAAAAAATGTTCCTCCCACTCGTAGACCGTCCAGAACCTTGGTTTTGAGCGAAAAAAATTAATTTTTCTTCCCCTCGTAGACGGATCGAAATCTCGGTATTTGACGAAAAAATAAAAAAAAATTCTACTTGTAGACCGATCAGAATCTTGGTTTTGGGCGAAAAAATTTAATTTTTCTTCTCGTAGACCGATCGAAATCTCAATCTTTGACGGGAAAATCAAAAAAACTTTCACTCGTAGACCGATCGGAATCTTGGTTTTGGACGAAGAATTTAATTTTTTTTCCACTCGTAGACCGATCAAAATCTCAATCTTTGACGGGAATATAAAAAAATAATTCCACTCGCAGACCGATCAGAATCTTAGTTTCAGACGAAAAAATTCCATTTTTCTTCCACTCGTAGACCGATCGGAATCTCGGTCTTTGACGGAAAATTGAAAAAATATATCACTCGTAGACCGATCCTGATCTTAGTTTTGCACGAATGAATTAAATTTTTCTTCCACTCGTAAACCGATCGGAATCTCGGTCTTTGACGAAAAATTAAAAGAAAATTGCCACTCGTAGACCGATCAGAATCTTGGTTTTGGACGAAAAATTTAATTTTTCCCCCACTCGTAGACCGATCAAAATCTCAATCTTTGACGGGAAAATAAAAAAAAATTTCCACTCGTAGACCGATCAGAGTTTTTGTTTTGAATGAAAAAATTGAATTTTTCTTCCACTCGTAGATCTATTGGAATCTCGGTCTTTGACGAAAAAATAACATTTTTTCCCACTCATACACCTATCAGAATCTTGGTTTGGGACGTAAAAATTGAATTTTCTTCGACTCGTAGACCGATGGTAATCTCGGTTTTTGACGGAAAAAGAAAAATTTTCCCACTCGTAGACCGATCAGAATCTTGGTTTTCAACGAAAAAATGTTTATTTTCCTCCACTCGTAAACCGATCAGAATCTCCATCTTTGACAGCAAAATAAATTTTTTTCCCACTCGTAGACCGATCAAAATCTCAATCTTTGACGGGAAAATAAAAAAAAATTTCCACTCGTAGACCGATCAGAGTCTTTGTTTTGGATGAAAAAATTGAATTTTTCTTCTACTCCTAGATTGATCGGAGTATCTGTCTTTGACGGAAAAATAAAAAATTTTCCCACTCATATACCGATCAGAATCTTGGTTTGGGACGAAAAAATTTAATTTTTCTTCCACTCGTAGACCGATCGGAATCTCGGTTTTTGGCGGAAGAAAAAATTTTTCCTACTCGTAGACCGATCAGAATCTTCGTTTTGGGCGAAAAAATTAAATTTTTTTTCCACTCGTAGACCGATCAGAATCTTGGTTTTGGGCCAAAAAATTTAATTTCTCTTCCCCTCGTAGACCGATCGAAATCTCGGTTTTTGATGAAAAAATAAAAAAAAAAATTCGCTCGTAGACCGATCAGAATCTTGGTTGGACGAAGAATTTAATTTTTCTTCCACTCGTAGACCGATCAAAATCTCAATCTTTGACGGAAAAATAAAATAATAATTCCACTCGCAGACCGATCAGAATCTTAGTTTCAGACGAAAAAATTTCATTTTTCTTCCACTCGTAGACCGATCGGAATCTCGGTCTTTGACGGAAAATTAAATGAATATATATCACTCGCAGACCGATCCTGATCTTAGTTTTGCACAAATGAATTAAATTTTTCTTCCACTCGAAAACCGATCGGAATCTCGGGCTTTGACGAAAAAATAAAAGAAAATTGCCACTCGTAGACCGATCAGAATCTTGGTTTGGGACGAAAAACCTTAATTTTTCTTCTACTCGTAGACCAATCGGAATCTCGGTTTTGGGCAAAAAAACTTAATTTTTCTTCCACTCGTAGACCGATCGGAATCTCGGTCCTTGACGGGAAAATAAATTTTTTTTCCACTCGTAGACCGATCAGAATCTCGGTCTTTGGACGGAAAAATGTAATTTTTCTTCAACTCGTAGACCGATCGAAATCTCGGTCGTTGATGAAAAAAAAAAAAAAATTCCACTCGTAGACCGATCAGAATCTTGATTTTGGACGAAAAATTATTTTTTTTTTCCAATCGTAGACCGATCGAAATCTCGGTCTTTGACGAAAAAAAAAAAAATATTCCACTCGTAGACCGAATGGAATCTCGGTCTTTGATGAATAAATTTTTTAAAAAATTCCACTCCTAAACCGATCTGAAATTTGGTTTTGTACGAAAAAATGTAATTTTTCTTCTACTCGTAGACCGATTAGAGTCTCGGTCTTTGACGGGAAAATAAAAAAAAAATTC
Source organism: Cylloceria caligata (assembly GCA_963942595.1). Taxonomy (NCBI): domain Eukaryota; kingdom Metazoa; phylum Arthropoda; class Insecta; order Hymenoptera; family Ichneumonidae; genus Cylloceria; species Cylloceria caligata. Next base: position 52,108,924 of record OZ012705.1, on the reverse strand, counting down.
CAGTCGAAGACCGATCAGAATGTTGGTTTTGGACGAAAAAGTTAGATTTTTTTTCCACTCGTAAACCGATCAGAATCTTGGTTTTGGACGAAAATTTTTTTTTTCCTTCCACTCGTAGACCAATCGTAATCTCGGTCTTTGATGAAAAAATGAAAGAAAAATTCCACTCGTAGACCGATCAGAGTCTTGGTTTTGGACGAAAAAATTTAATTTTTCTCCCACTCGTAGACCGATTGGAATCTCGGTCTTGGACGAAAAAAAAAAAAAAAAATCCACTCGTAGACCGATCCTGATCTTGGTTTTGCACTAATAAATTCAATTTTTCTTCCACTCGTAAACCGATCGGAATCTCGGTATTTGACGGAAAAATATTTTTTTTTCACTCGTAGACCGATCAGAATTCTGGTTTTGGACGAAACAATAAAATTTTTCTGCCAATTGTAGACCAATAAAAATTCCTGTTTTAAACGGAAAAATAACATTTTTTCCCACTCGTAGACCGATCAGAATCTCCATCTTTGACAGAAAAATAAATTTTTTTCCCTCTCATAGACCGATCGGAATCTCGGTCTTTGACGGAAAAAGAATATTTTTCCCACTCGTAGGCCGATCAAGATCTTGGTTTTGGGCGAAAAAATCTAATTTTTCTCCCCCTCGTATACCGATCGAAATCTCGGTCTTTCACGAAAAAAAAAAAAAATCCACTCGTAGACCGATCAGAATCTTGGTTTAGGACGAAGATTTAAATTTGTCTTCCACTCGTAGACCGATCAGAACCTCAGTCTTTGACGGGAAAATAAAAAAAAATTCCACGCGTAGACCTATCAGAATCTTGGTTTGGGACGAAATTTTTTTATTCTTCTTTCACTCGTAGACCTATCGGGAACTCAGACTTTGACGGAAAAAAAATGTTTCTCCCACTCATAGACCGCCCAGAATCTTGGTTTTGGACGAAAAAAATTAATTTTTTTTCCACTCGTAGACCGATCGGAATCTTGGTCTTCGACGAAAAAAAAAAAAAAAAATTCCACTCGTAGACTGATCAGAATCTTAGTTTTAGACGAAAAATTCCATTTCTCTCCTACTCGTAGACCGATCGGAATCTCGGTATTTGACGGAAATCTAAAAAACTATTCCACTCGTAGACCGATCCTGATCTTAGTTTTGCACGAATGAATTAAATTTTTCTTCCACTCGTAAACCGATCGAAATCTCGGTCTTTGATGAAAAAATAAAAGAAAATTTCCACTCGTAGACCGATCAGAATCTTGGTTTTGCGCGAAAAAATTTAATTTTTCTTCCACTCGTAGACCGATCAGAACCTCAGTCTTTGACGGGAAAATAAAAAAAATGTCCACTCGTAGACCTATCAGAATCTTGGTTTTGGACGAAAATTTTTTATTCTTCTTTCACTCGTAGACCTATCGGGAACTCAGACTTTGACGGAAAAAAAATGTTCCTCCCACTCATAGACCGCCCAGAATTTTGGTTTTGGGCGAAAAAAATTAATTTTTTTTCCACTCGTAGACCGATCGGAACCTTGGTCTTTGACGAAAAAAAAAAAAAAAAATTCCACTCGTAGACCGATCAGAATCTTAGTTTTAGACGAAAAATTCCATTTTTCTCCCACTCGTAGACCGATCGGATTCTCGGTATTTGACGGAAATCTAAAAAACTATTCCACTCGTAGACCGATCCTGATCTTAGTTTTGCACGAATGAATTAAATTTTTCTTCCACTCGTAAACCGATCGAAATCTCGGTCTTTGATGAAAAAATAAAAGAAAATTTCCACTCGTAGACCGATCAGAATCTTGGTTTTGGACGAAATTTTTTTATTTTTCTTCCACTCGTAGCCTTATCGGGAATTCAGTCCTTGACGGAAAAAAAATGTTTCTCCCACTCGTAGACCGTCCAGAATCTTGGTTTTGAGCGAAAAAATTTAATTTTTCTTCCCCTCGTAGACGGATCGAAATCTCGGTCTTTGACGACAAAATAAAAAAAAATTCCACTTGTGGACCGATCAGAATCTTGGTTTAGGGCGAAAAAATTTAATTTTTCTTCCCCTCGTAGACCGATCGAAATCTCAATCTTTGACGGGAAAATTAAAAAAAATTCCACTCGTAGACCGATCAGAATCTTGGTTTTGGACGAAAAATTTATTTCTTCTTCCACTCGTAGACCGATCAAAATCTCAATCTTTGACGGGAAAATAGAAAAAAATTTCCACTCGTGGACCGATCAGAATCTTTGTTTTGGATGAAAAAATTGAATTTTTCTTCCACTCGTAAACCGATCGGAATCTCTGTCTTTGACGGAAAAATAATTTTTTTTTCCACTTGTAGACCGATCAGAATCTTGGTTTTGGGCCAAAAAATTTAATTTCTCTTCCCCTCGTAGACCGATCGAAATCTTGGTCTTTGATGGAAAAATAAAAAAAAATTTCACTCGTAGACCGATCAGAATCTTGGTTTTGGACGAAGAATTTAATTTTTCTTCCACTCGTAGACCGATCAAAATCTCAATCTTTGACGGGAATATAAAAAAATAATTCCACTCGCAGACCGATCATAATCTTAGTTTCAGACGAAAAAATTCCATTTTTCTTCCACACGTAGACCGATCGGAATCTCGGTCTTTGACGGAAAATTAAAAAAATATATCACTCGTAGACCGATCCTGATCTTAGTTTTGCACGAATGAATTAAATTTTTCTTCCACTCGAAAACCGATCGGAATCTCGGGCTTTGACGAAAAAATAAAAGAAAATTGCCACTCGTAGACCGATCAGAATCTTGGTGTTGGGCGAAAAAATTTAATTTTTCTTCCACTCGTAAACCGATCGGAGTCGCAGTCTTTGACGAAAAAAAAAAAAAATATTCCACCCGTAGACCGAATGGAATCTCGGTCTTTGATGAATAAATTTTTTAAAAAATTCCACTCCTAAACCGATCTGAAATTTGGTTTTGTACGAAAAAATGTAATTTTTCTTCTACTCGTAGACCGATTAGAGTCTCGGTCTTTGACGGAAAAATAAAAAATTTTCCCACTCATATACCGATCAGAATCTTGGTTTGGGACGAAAAAATTTAATTTTTCTTCCACTCGTAGACCGATCGGAATCTCGGTTTTTGGCGGAAGAAAAAATTTTTCCTACTCGTAGACCGATCAGAATCTTCGTTTTGGGCGAAAAAATTAAATTTTTTTTCCACTCGTAGACCGATCAGAATCTTGGTTTTGGGCCAAAAAATTTAATTTCTCTTCCCCTCGTAGACCGATCGAAATCTCGGTTTTTGATGAAAAAATAAAAAAAAAAATTCGCTCGTAGACCGATCAGAATCTTGGTTGGACGAAGAATTTAATTTTTCTTCCACTCGTAGACCGATCAAAATCTCAATCTTTGACGGAAAAATAAAATAATAATTCCACTCGCAGACCGATCAGAATCTTAGTTTCAGACGAAAAAATTTCATTTTTCTTCCACTCGTAGACCGATCGGAATCTCGGTCTTTGACGGAAAATTAAATGAATATATATCACTCGCAGACCGATCCTGATCTTAGTTTTGCACAAATGAATTAAATTTTTCTTCCACTCGAAAACCGATCGGAATCTCGGGCTTTGACGAAAAAATAAAAGAAAATTGCCACTCGTAGACCGATCAGAATCTTGGTTTGGGACGAAAAACCTTAATTTTTCTTCTACTCGTAGACCAATCGGAATCTCGGTTTTGGGCAAAAAAACTTAATTTTTCTTCCACTCGTAGACCGATCGGAATCTCGGTCCTTGACGGGAAAATAAATTTTTTTTCCACTCGTAGACCGATCAGAATCTCGGTCTTTGGACGGAAAAATGTAATTTTTCTTCAACTCGTAGACCGATCGAAATCTCGGTCGTTGATGAAAAAAAAAAAAAAATTCCACTCGTAGACCGATCAGAATCTTGATTTTGGACGAAAAATTATTTTTTTTTTCCAATCGTAGACCGATCGAAATCTCGGTCTTTGACGAAAAAAAAAAAAATATTCCACTCGTAGACCGAATGGAATCTCGGTCTTTGATGAATAAATTTTTTAAAAAATTCCACTCCTAAACCGATCTGAAATTTGGTTTTGTACGAAAAAATGTAATTTTTCTTCTACTCGTAGACCGATTAGAGTCTCGGTCTTTGACGGGAAAATAAAAAAAAAATTCCAGTCGAAGACCGATCAGAATGTTGGTTTTGGACGAAAAAGTTAGATTTTTTTTCCACTCGTAAACCGATCAGAATCTTGGTTTTGGACGAAAATTTTTTTTTTCCTTCCACTCGTAGACCAATCGTAATCTCGGTCTTTGATGAAAAAATGAAAGAAAAATTCCACTCGTAGACCGATCAGAGTCTTGGTTTTGGACGAAAAAATTTAATTTTTCTCCCACTCGTAGACCGATTGGAATCTCGGTCTTGGACGAAAAAAAAAAAAAAAATCCACTCGTAGACCGATCCTGATCTTGGTTTTGCACTAATAAATTCAATTTTTCTTCCACTCGTAAACCGATCGGAATCTCGGTATTTGACGGAAAAATATTTTTTTTTCACTCGTAGACCGATCAGAATTCTGGTTTTGGACGAAACAATAAAATTTTTCTGCCAATTGTAGACCAATAAAAATTCCTGTTTTAAACGGAAAAATAACATTTTTTCCCACTCGTAGACCGATCAGAATCTCCATCTTTGACAGAAAAATAAATTTTTTTCCCTCTCATAGACCGATCGGAATCTCGGTCTTTGACGGAAAAAGAATATTTTTCCCACTCGTAGGCCGATCAAGATCTTGGTTTTGGGCGAAAAAATCTAATTTTTCTCCCCCTCGTATACCGATCGAAATCTCGGTCTTTCACGAAAAAAAAAAAAAATCCACTCGTAGACCGATCAGAATCTTGGTTTAGGACGAAGATTTAAATTTGTCTTCCACTCGTAGACCGATCAGAACCTCAGTCTTTGACGGGAAAATAAAAAAAAATTCCACGCGTAGACCTATCAGAATCTTGGTTTGGGACGAAATTTTTTTATTCTTCTTTCACTCGTAGACCTATCGGGAACTCAGACTTTGACGGAAAAAAAATGTTTCTCCCACTCATAGACCGCCCAGAATCTTGGTTTTGGACGAAAAAAATTAATTTTTTTTCCACTCGTAGACCGATCGGAATCTTGGTCTTCGACGAAAAAAAAAAAAAAAAATTCCACTCGTAGACTGATCAGAATCTTAGTTTTAGACGAAAAATTCCATTTCTCTCCTACTCGTAGACCGATCGGAATCTCGGTATTTGACGGAAATCTAAAAAACTATTCCACTCGTAGACCGATCCTGATCTTAGTTTTGCACGAATGAATTAAATTTTTCTTCCACTCGTAAACCGATCGAAATCTCGGTCTTTGATGAAAAAATAAAAGAAAATTTCCACTCGTAGACCGATCAGAATCTTGGTTTTGCGCGAAAAAATTTAATTTTTCTTCCACTCGTAGACCGATCAGAACCTCAGTCTTTGACGGGAAAATAAAAAAAATGTCCACTCGTAGACCTATCAGAATCTTGGTTTTGGACGAAAATTTTTTATTCTTCTTTCACTCGTAGACCTATCGGGAACTCAGACTTTGACGGAAAAAAAATGTTCCTCCCACTCATAGACCGCCCAGAATTTTGGTTTTGGGCGAAAAAAATTATTTTTTTTTCCACTCGTAGACCGATCGGAACCTTGGTCTTTGACGAAAAAAAAAAAAAAAAATTCCACTCGTAGACCGATCAGAATCTTAGTTTTAGACGAAAAATTCCATTTTTCTCCCACTCGTAGACCGATCGGATTCTCGGTATTTGACGGAAATCTAAAAAACTATTCCACTCGTAGACCGATCCTGATCTTAGTTTTGCACGAATGAATTAAATTTTTCTTCCACTCGTAAACCGATCGAAATCTCGGTCTTTGATGGAAAAATAAAAGAAAATTTCCACTCGTAGACCGATCAGAATTTTGGTTTTGGACAAAATTTTTTTATTTTTCTTCCACTCGTAGCCTTATCGGGAATTCAGTCCTTGACGGAAAAAAAATGTTTCTCCCACTCGTAGACCGTCCAGAATCTTGGTTTTGAGCGAAAAAATTTAATTTTTCTTCCCCTCGTAGACGGATCGAAATCTCGGTCTTTGACGACAAAATAAAAAAAAATTTCACTTGTGGACCGATCAGAATCTTGGTTTAGGGCGAAAAAATTTAATTTTTCTTCCCCTCGTAGACCGATCGAAATCTCAATCTTTGACGGGAAAATTAAAAAAAATTCCACTCGTAGACCGATCAGAATCTTGGTTTTGGACGAAAAATTTATTTCTTCTTCCACTCGTAGACCGATCAAAATCTCAATCTTTGACGGGAAAATAGAAAAAAATTTCCACTCGTGGACCGATCAGAATCTTTGTTTTGGATGAAAAAATTGAATTTTTCTTCCACTCGTAAACCGATCGGAATCTCTGTCTTTGACGGAAAAATAATTTTTTTTTCCACTTGTAGACCGATCAGAATCTTGGTTTTGGGCCAAAAAATTTAATTTCTCTTCCCCTCGTAGACCGATCGAAATCTTGGTCTTTGATGGAAAAATAAAAAAAAATTTCACTCGTAGACCGATCAGAATCTTGGTTTTGGACGAAGAATTTAATTTTTCTTCCACTCGTAGACCGATCAAAATCTCAATCTTTGACGGGAATATAAAAAAATAATTCCACTCGCAGACCGATCATAATCTTAGTTTCAGACGAAAAAATTCCATTTTTCTTCCACACGTAGACCGATCGGAATCTCGGTCTTTGACGGAAAATTAAAAAAATATATCACTCGTAGACCGATCCTGATCTTAGTTTTGCACGAATGAATTAAATTTTTCTTCCACTCGAAAACCGATCGGAATCTCGGGCTTTGACGAAAAAATAAAAGAAAATTGCCACTCGTAGACCGATCAGAATCTTGGTGTTGGGCGAAAAAATTTAATTTTTCTTCCACTCGTAAACCGATCGGAGTCGCAGTCTTTGACGAAAAAAAAAAAAAATATTCCACTCGTAGACCGAATGGAATCTCGGTCTTTGATGAATAAATTTTTTAAAAAATTCCACTCCTAAACCGATCTGAAATTTGGTTTTGTACGAAAAAATGTAATTTTTCTTCTACTCGTAGACCGATTAGAGTCTCGGTCTTTGACGGGAAAATAAAAAAAAAATTCCACTCGAAGACCGATCAGAATGTTGGTTTTGGACGAAAAAGTTAGATTTTTTTTCCACTCGTAAACCGATCAGAATCTTGGTTTTGGACGAAAATTTTTTTTTTCCTTCCACTCGTATACCAATCGTAATCTCGGTCTTTGATGAAAAAATGAAAGAAAAATTCCACTCGTAGACCGATCCTGATCTTGGTTTGCACTAATAAATTCAATTTTTCTTCCACTCGTAAACCGATCGGAATCTCGGTATTTGACGGAAAAATAATTTTTTTTTCACTCGTAGACCGATCAGAATTCTGGTTTTGGACGAAACAATAAAATTTTTCTGCCAATTGTAGACCAATAAAAATCCCTGTTTTAAACGGAAAAATAACATTTTTTCCCACTCGTAGACCGATCAGAATCTTGGTTTTCAACGAAAAAAAACTTATTTTCCTCCACTCATAAGCCGATCGGAATCTCCATCTTTGACAGAAAAATAAATTTTTTTCCCTCTCATAGACCGATCGGAATCTCGGTCTTTGACGGAAAAAGAATATTTTTCCCACTCGTAGGCCGATCAAGATCTTGGTTTTGGGCGAAAAAATCTAATTTTTCTCCCCCTCGTATACCGATCGAAATCTCGGTCTTTCACGAAAAAAAAAAAAAAATTCCACTCGTAGACAGATCAGAATCTTGGTTCAGGACGAAAATTTTAATTTGTCTTCCACTCGTAGACAGATCAGAACCTCAGTCTTTGACGGGAAAATAGAAAAAAGTTTCCACTCGTAGACCGATCAGAATCTTGGTTTTGGACGAAATTTTTTAATTTTTCTTCCACTCGTAGCCTTATCGAGAACTCAGTCTTTGACGGAAAAAAAATGTTCCTCCCACTCGTAGACCGTCCAGAACCTTGGTTTTGAGCGAAAAAATTTAATTTTTCTTCCCCTCGTAGACGGATCGAAATCTCGGTATTTGACGAAAAAATAAAAAAAAATTCTACTTGTAGACCGATCAGAATCTTGGTTTTGGGCGAAAAAATTTAATTTTTCTTCTCGTAGACCGATCGAAATCTCAATCTTTGACGGGAAAATCAAAAAAACTTTCACTCGTAGACCGATCAGAATCTTGGTTTTGGACGAAGAATTTAATTTTTTTTCCACTCGTAGACCGATCAAAATCTCAATCTTTGACGGGAATATAAAAAAATAATTCCACTCGCAGACCGATCAGAATCTTAGTTTCAGACGAAAAAATTCCATTTTTCTTCCACTCGTAGACCGATCGGAATCTCGGTCTTTGACGGAAAATTGAAAAAATATATCACTCGTAGACCGATCCTGATCTTAGTTTTGCACGAATGAATTAAATTTTTCTTCCACTCGTAAACCGATCGGAATCTCGGTCTTTGACGAAAAATTAAAAGAAAATTGCCACTCGTAGACCGATCAGAATCTTGGTTTTGGACGAAAAATTTAATTTTTCCCCCACTCGTAGACCGATCAAAATCTCAATCTTTGACGGGAAAATAAAAAAAAATTTCCACTCGTAGACCGATCAGAGTTTTTGTTTTGAATGAAAAAATTGAATTTTTCTTCCACTCGTAGATCTATTGGAATCTCGGTCTTTGACGAAAAAATAACATTTTTTCCCACTCATACACCTATCAGAATCTTGGTTTAGGACGTAAAAATTGAATTTTCTTCGACTCGTAGACCGATGGTAATCTCGGTTTTTGACGGAAAAAGAAAAATTTTCCCACTCGTAGACCGATCAGAATCTTGGTTTTCAACGAAAAAATGTTTATTTTCCTCCACTCGTAAACCGATCGGAATCTCCATCTTTGACAGCAAAATAAAATTTTTTCCCACTCGTAGACCGATCAAAATCTCAATCTTTGACGGGAAAATAAAAAAAAATTTCCACTCGTAGACCGATCAGAGTCTTTGTTTTGGATGAAAAAATTGAATTTTTCTTCTACTCCTAGATTGATCGGAGTATCTGTCTTTGACGGAAAAATAAAAAATTTTCCCACTCATATACCGATCAGAATCTTGGTTTGGGACGAAAAAATTTAATTTTTCTTCCACTCGTAGACCGATCGGAATCTCGGTTTTTGACGGAAGAAAAAATTTTTCCTACTCGTAGACCGATCAGAATCTTCGTTTTGGGCGAAAAAATTAAATTTTTTTTCCACTCGTAGACCGATCAGAATCTTGGTTTTGGGCCAAAAAATTTAATTTCTCTTCCCCTCGTAGACCGATCGAAATCTCGGTTTTTGATGAAAAAATAAAAAAAAAAATTCGCTCGTAGACCGATCAGAATCTTGGTTGGACGAAGAATTTAATTTTTCTTCCACTCGTAGACCGATCAAAATCTCAATCTTTGACGGAAAAATAAAACAATAATTCCACTCGCAGACCGATCAGAATCTTAGTTTCAGACGAAAAAATTTCATTTTTCTTCCACTCGTAGACCGATCGGAATCTCGGTCTTTGACGGAAAATTAAATGAATATATATCACTCGCAGACCGATCCTGATCTTAGTTTTGCACAAATGAATTAAATTTTTCTTCCACTCGAAAACCGATCGGAATCTCGGGCTTTGACGAAAAAATAAAAGAAAATTGCCACTCGTAGACCGATCAGAATCTTGGTTTGGGACGAAAAACCTTAATTTTTCTTCTACTCGTAGACCAATCGGAATCTCGGTTTTGGGCAAAAAAACTTAATTTTTCTTCCACTCGTAGACCGATCGGAATCTCGGTCCTTGACGGGAAAATAAATTTTTTTTCCACTCGTAGACCGATCAGAATCTCGGTCTTTGGACGGAAAAATGTAATTTTTCTTCAACTCGTAGACTGATCGAAATCTCGTTCTTTGATAAAAAAAAAAAAATTCCACTCGTAGACCGATCAGAATCTTGATTTTGGACGAAAAATTATTTTTTTTTCCAATCGTAGACCGATCGAAATCTCGGTCTTTGACGAAAAAAAAAAAAATATTCCACTCGTAGACCGAATGGAATCTCGGTCTTTGATGAATAAATTTTTAAAAAAATTCCACTCCTAAACCGATCTGAAATTTGGTTTTGTACGAAAAAATGTAATTTTTCTTCTACTCGTAGACCGATTAGAGTCTCGGTCTTTGACGGGAAAATAAAAAAAAAATTCCAGTCGAAGACCGATCAGAATGTTGGTTTTGGACGAAAAAGTTAGATTTTTTTTCCACTCGTAAACCGATCAGAATCTTGGTTTTGGACGAAAATTTTTTTTTTCCTTCCACTCGTAGACCAATCGTAATCTCGGTCTTTGATGAAAAAATGAAAGAAAAATTCCACTCGTAGACCGATCAGAGTCTTGGTTTTGGACGAAAAAATTTAATTTTTCTCCCACTCGTAGACCGATTGGAATCTCGGTCTTGGACGAAAAAAAAAAAAAAAAATCCACTCGTAGACCGATCCTGATCTTGGTTTTGCACTAATAAATTCAATTTTTCTTCCACTCGTAAACCGATCGGAATCTCGGTATTTGACGGAAAAATATTTTTTTTTCACTCGTAGACCGATCAGAATTCTGGTTTTGGACGAAACAATAAAATTTTTCTGCCAATTGTAGACCAATAAAAATTCCTGTTTTAAACGGAAAAATAACATTTTTTCCCACTCGTAGACCGATCAGAATCTCCATCTTTGACAGAAAAATAAATTTTTTTCCCTCTCATAGACCGATCGGAATCTCGGTCTTTGACGGAAAAAGAATATTTTTCCCACTCGTAGGCCGATCAAGATCTTGGTTTTGGGCGAAAAAATCTAATTTTTCTCCCCCTCGTATACCGATCGAAATCTCGGTCTTTCACGAAAAAAAAAAAAAATCCACTCGTAGACCGATCAGAATCTTGGTTTAGGACGAAGATTTAAATTTGTCTTCCACTCGTAGACCGATCAGAACCTCAGTCTTTGACGGGAAAATAAAAAAAAATTCCACGCGTAGACCTATCAGAATCTTGGTTTGGGACGAAATTTTTTTATTCTTCTTTCACTCGTAGACCTATCGGGAACTCAGACTTTGACGGAAAAAAAATGTTTCTCCCACTCATAGACCGCCCAGAATCTTGGTTTTGGACGAAAAAAATTAATTTTTTTTCCACTCGTAGACCGATCGGAATCTTGGTCTTCGACGAAAAAAAAAAAAAAAAATTCCACTCGTAGACTGATCAGAATCTTAGTTTTAGACGAAAAATTCCATTTCTCTCCTACTCGTAGACCGATCGGAATCTCGGTATTTGACGGAAATCTAAAAAACAATTCCACTCGTAGACCGATCCTGATCTTAGTTTTGCACGAATGAATTAAATTTTTCTTCCACTCGTAAACCGATCGAAATCTCGGTCTTTGATGAAAAAATAAAAGAAAATTTCCACTCGTAGACCGATCAGAATCTTGGTTTTGGGCGAAAAAATTTAATTTTTCTTCCACTCGTAGACCGATCAGAACCTCAGTCTTTGACGGGAAAATAAAAAAAATGTCCACTCGTAGACCTATCAGAATCTTGGTTTTGGACGAAAATTTTTTATTCTTCTTTCACTCGTAGACCTATCGGGAACTCAGACTTTGACGGAAAAAAAATGTTCCTCCCACTCATAGACCGCCCAGAATTTTGGTTTTGGGCGAAAAAAATTAATTTTTTTTCCACTCGTAGACCGATCGGAACCTTGGTCTTTGACGAAAAAAAAAAAAAAAAATTCCACTCGTAGACCGATCAGAATCTTAGTTTTAGACGAAAAATTCCATTTTCCTCCCACTCGTAGACCGATCGGATTCTCGGTATTTGACGGAAATCTAAAAAACTATTCCACTCGTAGACCGATCCTGATCTTAGTTTTGCACGAATGAATTAAATTTTTCTTCCACTCGTAAACCGATCGAAATCTCGGTCTTTGATGAAAAAATAAAAGAAAATTTCCACTCGTAGACCGATCAGAATCTTGGTTTTGGACGAAATTTTTTTATTTTTCTTCCACTCGTAGACCTATCGGGAACTCAGTCTTTGACGGAAAAAAATTGTTTCTCCCACTCGTAGACCGTCCAGAGTCTTGATTTTAGGCGAAAAAATTTATTTTTCTTCCACTCGTAGACCGATCGGAATCTCGGTCTTTGACGAAAAAAAAAAAAATATATCCGCTCGTAGACCGATCAGAATCTTGGTTTTGGACGAAAAAATTTAATTTTCCTTCCACTCGTAGACCGATTGGAATCTCGGTCTTTGACGAAAAAAATTCCATTTTTCTTCCACTCGTAGACCGATCAGAGTCTCGGTCTTTGACGTGAAATTAAAAAAAAAATTCCACTCGTAGACCGATCAGAATGTTGGTTTTCGACGGAAAAGTTAAATTTTTCTTCCACTCGTAAACCGATCAGAATCTTGGTTTTGGACGAAAATTTTTTTTTTCTCTTCCACTCGTAGACCGATCGTAATCTCGGTCTTTGTTGAAAAAATGACTCGTAGACCGAAAATTTTTTTTTTTCTTCTACTCGTAGACCGATCGTAATCTCGGTCTTTGTTGAAAAAATGACTCGTAGACCGAAAATTTTTTTTTTTTCTTCCACTCGTAGACCGATATGAATCTCGGTCTTGGACGAAAAAAAAAAAAAAAAAATTCCACTCGTAGACCGATCCTGATCTTGGTTTTGCACTAATAAATTCAATTTTTCTCCCACTCGTAAACCGATTGGAATCTCGGTATTTGACGGAAAAATAATTTTTTTTTCACTCGTAGACCGCTCAGAATCCTGGTTTTGGACGAAACAATAAAATTTTCTTGCCAATTGTAGACCGATAAAAATCCCTGTCTTAAACGGAAAAATAACATTTTTTTCCACTCGTAGACCGATTCTAATCTTGGTTTTGTAGGAATAAATTTGATTTTTTTTCTACTCGTTGACCGATCAGAATCTTGGTTTTGGACAAAAAATCTTAATTTTTCTTCCACTCGTAGAACGATCGAAATCTCGGTCTTTAATGAAAAAAAAAATAAACAATTCCACTCGTAGTCCGATCAGAATCTTGGTTTTGGACGAAAAAAATTAAATTTTCTTCCACTCGTAAACCGATCCGAATCTCGGTCTTTGACGGAAAAATAATTTTTTTTTCCACTCGTAGACCGATCAGAATTTTTGTTTTCGATGAAAAAATTGAATTTTTCTTCCACTCGTAGACCGTTTGGAATCTCGGTGTTTGACGAATAAAAAAAAAATTCCACTCGTAGACCGGCTGGAATCTCGGTCTTTGACGAAAAAGTAAAAAAAATTCCACTCTTAAACCGATCCATAATTTGGTTTTAGACGGAAAAATTAAATTTTTTTTTTACCGTAGACTAATCAGAGTCTCAGTCTTTGACGGGAAAATAGAAAAAAGTTTCCACTCGTAGACCGATCAGAATCTTGGTTTTGGACGAAATTCTTTAATTTTTCTTCCACTCGTAGCCTTATCGAGAACTCAGTCTTTGACGGAAAAAAAATGTTCCTCCCACTCGTAGACCGTCCAGAACCTTGGTTTTGGGCAAAAAAAATTAATTTTTCTTCCCCTCGTAGACGGATCGAAATCTCGGTCTTTGACGAAAAAATAAAAAAAAATTCTACTTGTAGACCGATCAGAATCTTGGTTTTGGGCGAAAAAATTTAATTTTTCTTCTCCTCGCAGACCGATCGAAATCTCAATCTTTGACGGGAAAATCAAAAAAAATTCCACTCGTAGACCGATCGGAATCTTGGTTTTGGACGAAAAATTTAATTTTTCTCCCACTCGTAGACCGATCAAAATCTCAATCTTTGACGGGAAAATAAAAAAAAAATTCCACTCGTCGACCGATCAGAGTCTTTGTTTTGAATGAAAAAATTGAATTTTTCTTCCACTCGTAGATCTATTGGAATCTCGGTCTTTGACGAAAAAATAACATTTTTTCCCACTCTTACACCGATCAGAATTTTGGTTTAGTACGTAAAAATTCAATTTTCTTCTACTCTTAGACCGATCGTAATCTCGGTTTTTGACGGAAAAAGAAAAATTTTCCCACTCGTAGACCGATCAGAATCTTGGTTTTCAACGAAAAAATGTTTATTTTCCTCCACTCGTAAACCGATCGGAATCTCCATCTTTGACAGCAAAATAAAATTTTTTCCCACTCGTAGACCGATCAAAATCTCAATCTTTGACGGGAAAATAAAAAAAAATTTCCACTCGTAGACCGATCAGAGTCTTTGTTTTGGATGAAAAAATTGAATTTTCCTTCCACTCCTAGATTGATCGGAGTATCTGTCTTTGACGGAAAAATAAAAAATTTTCCCACTCATATACCGATCAGAATCTTGGTTTGGGACGAAAAAATTTAATTTTTCTTCCACTCGTAGACCGATCGGAATCTTGGTTTTTGACGGAAAAAAAAATTTTTCCTACTTGTAGACCGATCAGAATCTTCGTTTTGGGCGAAAAAATTTAATTTTTCTTGCACTCGTAAACCGATCAGAATCTTGGTTTTGGGCCAAAAAATTTAATTTCTCTTCCCCTCGTAGATTGATCGAAATCTCGGTCTTTATGAAAAAATAAAAAAAAATTTCACTCGTAGACCGATCAGAATCTTGGTTTTGGACGAATAATTTAATTTTTTTTCCACTCGTAGACCGATCAAAATCTCAATCTTTGACGGGAATATAAAAAAAAAATTCCACTCGCAGACCGATCAGAATTTTAGTTTCAGACGAAAAAATTCCATTTTTCTTCCACTCGTAGACCGATCGGAATCTCGGTCTTTGACGGAAAATTAAAAAAATATATCACTTGTAGACCGATCCTGATCTTAGTTTTGCACGAATGAATTAAATTTTTCTTCCACTCGTAAACCGATCGGAATCTCGGTCTTTGACGAAAAAATAAAAGAAAATTGCCACTCGTAGACCGATCAGAATCTTGGTTTTGGGCGAAAAACTTTAATTTTTCTTCCACTCGTAAACCGATCGGAGTCTCGGTCTTCGGAGAAAAAAAAAAAAATTCCACTCGTAGACCGAATGGAATCTCGGTCTTTGATGGATAAATTTTTGAAAAAATTCCACTCGTAAACCGATCCGAAATTCGGTTTTGTAAGAAAAAATCTAATTTTTCTTCTACTCGTAGACCGATTAGAGTCTCGGTCTTTGACGGGAAAATAAAAAAAAATTTCCACTCGTAGACCGATCAGAATGTTGGCTTTGGACGAAAAAGTTAGATTTTTCTTCCACTCGTAAACCGATCAGAATCTTGGTTTTGGACGAAAATTTTTTTTTTTTCCTTCCACTCGTAGACCGATCGTAATTTCGGTCTTTGATGAAAAAATGAAAGAAAATTTCCACTCGTAGACCGAGCGAAATCTTGTTTTTGGACGAAAAAATTTAAATTTTCTCCCTCTCGTAGACCGATTGGAATGTCGGTCTTTGACGAATAAAAAAAAAAAATTCCACTCGTAGACCGGCTCGAATCTCGGTCTTTGACGAAAAAAAAAAAAAAAAAATTCCACTCTTAAACCGATCTATAATTTGGTTTTAGACGAAAAAATTTAATTTTTTTTTTACTCGTAGACTAATCAGTTTCAGTCTTTGACGGGATAATAGAAAAAAATTTCCACTCGTAGACCGATCAGAATCTTGGTTTTGGACGAAATTTTTTTATTTTTCTTCCACTCGTAGCCTTATCGGGAACTGAGTCCTTGACGGAAAAAAAATGTTTCTCCCACTCGTAGACCGTCCAGAATCTTGGTTTTGAGCGAAAAAATTTAATTTTTCTTCCCCTCGTAGACCGATCGAAATCTCAATCTTTGACGGGAAAATTAAAAAAAATTCCACTCGTAGACCGATCAGAATCTTGGTTTTGGACGAAAAATTTATTTCTTCTTCCACTCGTAGACCGATCAAAATCTCAATCTTTGACGGGAAAATAGAAAAAAATTTCCACTCGTAGACCGATCAGAATCTTTGTTTTGGATGAAAAAATTGAATTTTTCTTCCACTCGTAGATCGATTGGAATCTCGGTCTTTGACGAAAAAATAACCTTTTTTTCCACTCGTAGACCGATCAGAATTTACGTTTTGAATGAAAAAATTGAATTTTTCTTCCCCTCCTAGATTGATCGGAATATCGGCCTTTGACGGAAAAATAAAATTTTTTCCCACTCATACACCGATCAGAATCTTGGTTTGGGACGTAAAAATTTAATTTTCTTCGACTCGTAGACCGATCGGAATCTCGGTTTTTAACGGAAAAAAAAAAATTTCCCACTCGTAGACTGATCAGAATCTTGGTTTTCAACGAAAAAAATTTTATTTTCCTCCACTCGTAAACCGATCGGAATTTCCATCTTTGACAGAAAAATAAATTTTTTTCCCACTCATAGACCGATCGGAATCTCGGTCTTTGACGGAAAAAAAATACTTTTCCCACTCGTAGGCCGATCAAGATCTTGGT
This sequence comes from Cylloceria caligata, assembly GCA_963942595.1. NCBI lineage: Eukaryota > Metazoa > Arthropoda > Insecta > Hymenoptera > Ichneumonidae > Cylloceria > Cylloceria caligata. The sequence continues at coordinate 52,092,218 of OZ012705.1, read as the reverse complement.
TTTGGGCGAAAAATTTAATTTTTCTTCACCTCGTATACCGATCGAAATCTCGGTCTTTCACGAAAAAAAAAAAAAAATTCCACTCGTAGACCGATCAGAATCTTGGTTTAGGACGAAAATTTTTATTTGTCTTCCACTCGTAGACCGATCAGAATCTTGGTATTGGACGAAAATTTTTTATTCTTCTTTCACTCGTAGACCTATCGGGAACTTAGACTTTGACGGAAAAAAAATGTTTCTCCCACTCATAGACCGCCCAGAATCTTGGTTTTGGGCGAAAAAAATTAATTTTTCTTCCATTTCGACCGATCGGATTCTTGATCTTTGACGAAAAAAAAAAAAAAAAATTCCACTCGTAGATCGATCAGAATCTTAGTTTTAGACGAAAAAATTCCATTTTTTTCCCACTCGTAGACCGATCGGAATCTCGGTCTTTGACGGAAAATTAAAAAACTATTCCACTCGTGGACCGATCCTGATCTTAGTTTTGCACGAATGAAATTAATTTTTCTTCCACTCGTAAACCGATCGAAATCTCGGTCTTTGATGAAAAAATAAAAGAAAATTTCCACTCGTAGACCGATCAGAATATTGGTTTTGGGCGAAAAAATTTTATTTTCCTTCCACTCGTAGGCCGATCGGAGTCTCGGTCTTTAACGAATAAAAAAACAAAATTCCACTCGTAGACCGGATGGAATCTCGGTCTTTGACGAAAAAATTAAAAAAAAATCCACTCGTAAACCGATCTGAAATTTGGTTTTGAACGAAAAAATTTAATTTTTTTTCTACTCGTAGACTGATCAGAGTCTCAGTCTTTGACGGGAAAATAGAAAAAAAGTTCTACTCGTAGACTGATCAGAATCTTGGTTTTGGACGAAAATTTTTTATTTTTCTTCCACTCGTAGACCTATCGGGAACTCAGTCTTTGACGGAAAAAAATTGTTTCTCCCACTCGTAGACCGTCCAGAGTCTTGATTTTAGGCGAAAAAATTCATTTTTCTTCCACTCGTAGACCGATCGGAATCTCGGTCTTTGACGAAAAAAAAAAAAATATATCCGCTCGTAGACCGATCAGAATCTTGGTTTTGGACGAAAAAATTTAATTTTCTTTCCACTCGTAGACCGATTGGAATCTCGGTCTTTGACGAAAAAAATTCCATTTTTCTTCCACTCGTAGACCGATCAGAGTCTCGGTCTTTGACGTGAAATTAAAAAAAAAATTCCACTCGTAGACCGATCAGAATGTTGGTTTTCGACGGAAAAGTTAAATTTTTCTTCCACTCGTAAACCGATCAGAATCTTGGTTTTGGACGAAAATTTTTTTTTTCTCTTCCACTCGTAGACCGATCGTAATCTCGGTCTTTGTTGAAAAAATGACTCGTAGACCGAAAATTTTTTTTTTTCTTCTACTCGTAGACCGATCGTAATCTCGGTCTTTGTTGAAAAAATGACTCGTAGACCGAAAATTTTTTTTTTTTCTTCCACTCGTAGACCGATATGAATCTCGGTCTTGGACGAAAAAAAAAAAAAAAAAATTCCACTCGTAGACCGATCCTGATCTTGGTTTTGCACTAATAAATTCAATTTTTCTCCCACTCGTAAACCGATTGGAATCTCGGTATTTGACGGAAAAATAATTTTTTTTTCACTCGTAGACCGCTCAGAATCCTGGTTTTGGACGAAACAATAAAATTTTTTTGCCAATTGTAGACCGATAAAAATCCCTGTCTTAAACGGAAAAATAACATTTTTTTCCACTCGTAGACCGATTCTAATCTTGGTTTTGTAGGAATAAATTTGATTTTTTTTCTACTCGTTGACCGATCAGAATCTTGGTTTTGGACAAAAAATCTTAATTTTTCTTCCACTCGTAGAACGATCGAAATCTCAGTCTTTAATGAAAAAAAAAAATAAACAATTCCACTCGTAGTCCGATCAGAATCTTGGTTTTGGACGAAAAAAATTAAATTTTCTTCCACTCGTAAACCGATCCGAATCTCGGTCTTTGACGGAAAAATAATTTTTTTTTCCACTCGTAGACCGATCAGAATTTTTGTTTTCGATGAAAAAATTGAATTTTTCTTCCACTCGTAGACCGTTTGGAATCTCGGTCTTTGACAAAAAAATAACATTTTTTTCCACTCGTAGGCCGATCAGAATCTTGGTTTTGGGCGAAAAAATTTAATTTTTCTTTCCCTTGTAGGCCGATCGGATTTTTGGTTTTGGGCGAAAAAATTTAATTTTTCTTCATTATATTTCGCCGACGATCACATTATGATTCATTACAGGGCCGACCATTCTCTTTCGTATCTGACGCGAAATCTCTAATAGCTTTTAAATCTTTTAGTTCTATCGATTGTGAATCTAAAATTAATTTGAACTCATCGTTTACTAAGCCCAGTTGATTCGTAACAAATAACAATGGACTTGAACATTCATCTCACGAACGACAAATGGTGTTATTGAGTGAATTGCTTACCTGAGTGATTGCTCTTTGCTATTAATTAATTATTTTATGCAATTTCGCTAATATCGGAGTTACTACTTGATTAGCACGCTCGATTTGAATATTTGCCCGAGGCGTGGTCACAGCAATTAATACATCCTCAGTTGCCTTCTTTTGATTGAAATCTTTGAATTTGTCAAACCTAAATGCAGATAGGCAAGCGCCGAGTAACGGGAGCAACAGAGAAAAAGAAAGGAGAAAACAGTATAAATAAATGGAGACAGGGGAGCTCTTCTTAAAACCGTTAATACTATCAAATCGCTTACAAAATCTGACAAATTATACGAATTATTGAAATATTTCCGGAATACTAGAAATTATTGACACTCTGGTGAATTATTGAGAGTTTCGTGAATTATAGAAACTAATGTGAAATAGTGGATGTTTGCAATCATGAAAACATCTCATGAAAGTATTAAAAGTTTGTGAAGTATTAAAAACTTCGCGAGTTATTGACGGTTTTTGCGAAATCTTGGAAATTTGGCGAATTATGAGAAATTATTGTGAATGATTAGAGACCATGCGAATTAGGAAAAGAAAGAAACAATTGATCTCCGAGCCGTAATATAGAGCGGAACAGAATGTTATCAGAAGAGGAGTGTTGTGTTATGCATCTCCTGGTACCATCAAAAGTGGAATTCTCATGCGCTAAGACGAGAAAACGGCGGTTTTAGAATTGTATTTGCCGAGCGGCGTGATCTTGCTCTGTGGAGGGTTCGCAGTCGGGCAGATACTGCTGAAGCGGTAGTCAAGCGAATGCAAGCGGGCCACGGTCGGTCGATATAGATCGAATGACATAAAAGGGGAGAAAGCGCGACAGCGAACAAAGATCTCGGCGCTATGTAAACGATTACACAGACGTGCGAGAGCCCGAGATAAAAACTTGTACAGACAATTGTGAATATTAACAGATAACTGACCATGCTACATGTACCTGGATCATCAAGTTATCATGTGTTTATGAATAAACCTTACTTTTATCTCCTACAGAGAGTCTAAATTAATTTCCTCACTGTTCGAGTCTGAATTCTCGACCTCTAGAAAAATAAAATTTATGTAAACGGGGTAATACCGTTACAGGACAGTATATACACTTTCCCCATATTTTACAAATATACATACATTCTCACATAATATGACATGCACATGTGTATACATAGATATATTTACACTTGCATTCATTTGCTCAAGGACGTACTTTAACAAGTGGTTAGTTACTCAAAAACAATCAGACTTTTCGCACCACGCTGTTGCGCTATGTAACTCTTAGAAGTGATTTCTAAATTCTCGTAACGAGTCATTCTTCTATCTCCCGATCCCATCACACTTTCTTACAGCATACTTTGAGTTCTCGCTACACTCAGGGAAGAATATCCCTTAAAATCTGAAATCCTAAGAAAATACTTTCATAAACATATCTTTTTATTGTATGTTTAATTAAAACCAGTTGAAAACATAAATGCAATGGCTTCTTTGAAATATTACTGTAAGTGACTAAATTGTAACAGATCTTTCTATTCGTGCCAATAGTACAACTGTCTGCAGGTGAATGCATAGGAGGAGGTCCCCGCGACGTAGCGGAACACTTTATGGAACTTCACTTATCCCGTATAATTGCCGATGACTTACGGAACAGACATCTCTCGCCACGAAAGGATTACCTGCAGAATGATATAAAGATCGAAGAGGTAGTGTTATATCTAGAAAGGGTTCGAGATAGAGCAGAACGTACCGCACCACCATCACGAAGAACGCAGGAGACGCAAACTGTTCCTGCAGCTCTCCTACCTGCGACAACGAACTTTCTTCTCCAGGAATTGCCATCAACTCTTTCGGCGACACAGCAGCACTTGCATCAGGTAAATTTATCTCCAGTTGAGGACGCAGTAATGTTCACGATATGGTGTACAGGATGAAGTGGAAGTCCGCAGATGCGACTTCAGGTAGTAGGACTTAAACAAGACTGTACGTACTTCTTACTCCGAATTTATTATACACCACTAGTGTACGTCCAGGCAGGTAGGCATAGGTCCTCTACTGTTTCAGGTATTGCAAAATTCGTATAACAATGAAAATTTTCTCTGATAGATCAGGACTTATTGTCCTTTCATTATTTGTGTTTTTTCTTTACATGCTGGACTACTTATTCTTAGTTATTACGCGGGGCTGAAAAACTGCTTGAAGGCTTCAAACACATGCCCATAGATACTAGTCCATTTATACGTATATTTTATACACGTCAACAAATCGAATGGATAAGAATTTATTCCAGCGACCGGCTTTGTTTATTTGAAACAAATTTTGCAAAACCAGTTTTTACTGGGCGTGGTCGAAAAGTTATTGAACCGGTAATACAGATGCTTTTGGAGACTTGAAAATTTACAATAATAATATATTGATATCGACGAATTAAACGGCTTATTTCGGTCACAGCATTGTGGCTCTATAGATATGCTACTTAAAAATTGATAAAACTCGAAAGAAAACAATTCGGTGTCAATCGTGTTTAATGCTATTCGATCTATTATCAGATACAATTGTCACAGATGACAATTTAAAGGACGTTATTACTCCATCTATTTAAATCTGAATCAGTTTCTCCTTATTTTCTCTTAGAAAAAAGCATCGGCGATGACAGCCTTATAAAAGTGATGACTGGTGATTGTATACGTTTCACTCTTCCGTCGGGGTCTCTTCAATATTTGTTTATTAGCTATCAACAATTAAAATTGAATAATAACATTTGCTTCTAAACAAAACTCAAATCTACATGTATAAACTAAATGTAATGTATTGATTCCATTTAATAAGATAATCACCGATGTAAGTAGAGAATGTTGTATGTCATAAAGTTGCGTTCATCTAAATTTATTGTTATGACATCCTTAGCATCAAGGTTTACCTAAACGTATACCCCGCTATGCATACGTTTTTTGATGAGCCTACTTTAATCAGCTGTACTCGCAATTTTCCCTGCCGCAAAGCTAATTATCCCAAGCTTATACTCACGGCGAGCAGTGCCGAGTTTGTTGACCCGGTCGGTACTGGCTATATCGCTTGTACCTATATTTATTGTACCGAAAAAATTAAATCTCGTTATGGTAACATTGTTACCATAACGTTATGGTAACTGTTACATACGGCAGACAGTTTGCAGATTGAGATCCCAGGAAGATAGTTTACATACATCTACCGATGCCAGTATTCCCGAATTTCTTAAAATTTCGTGACTCAGTGATTTGCTGTAGCAGTCTACCTCTGGCTCTCCGATGGGTGCTATGTACAGCTATCATCCCGACCGCCGCATAGTTATGATGAACATATGCGTAATTGCCATTGCCTGCTTTGGACAGTGTAGTAGATCACTAGTCTTTTGGCCGTGTTCATTTTCGCGAATGTCAACACCTCGCACAACACAGTATCCGTAAGCGGCACTGATGCATGTAACGGTGTGTAAATATACCATTCTGCCGAATGCTTGCAATTGCCCATCAACTCCATCTCTGTCATCCGTAAATAATTTCGGCTTTTTTGGTCGATAATCAGAAGGTCTTTCGTAGTATCAATGTAATAATAAGTATCGTTCTCCGCCTATATGGGTATCGGGTATACTTTATTTACACTGAACCTCTGTTGACCTATTAATGGTAGGTCGAGGATCAGGACAATCGTATTTCCTTGACTATATGATTTTGCATCGGCCAGTCGCACGAGCATTGTAGCTTCGCTACGTTCTAGTGCACCAGGGACGCCACTCCCCACTAACTGGGGGAGGGCGTCGATGAGATAAGGTATCAGCTTCGTCGGAGGTAGTAATGTGGCGTCTTCTTTACTAGCCACGACCTCATATACGAACTTTATTGGTTCCCTTACGTTATGCAGCCAAGTTTCCATCATAACGCTTCTGGATGCGAGACTCTCATCGTGGTGCCGTTGCTAAATTATTTGGCTTACGCTTGAAGTTATGGTATCGCTGATGTGCACTATCAAGTGTTGTAGGGCCTCTTCGTTCGCCTGCACGTCACGTGCGAAAATTCTTTCTTTTCCTGGTGTATTCCGTTCATTCTCGCAATTTCGTATTATTATTATTATTATTATTATTATTATTATTATTATTATTATTATTATTATTATTATTATTATTATTATTATTATTATTATTATTATTATTATTATTATTATTATTATTATTATTATTATTATTATTATTATTATTATTATTATTATTATTATTATTATTATTATTATTATTATTATTATTATTATTATTATTATTATTATTATTATTATTATTATTATTATTATTATTATTATTATTATTATTATTATTATTATTATTATTATTATTATTATTATTATTATTATTATTATTATTATTATTATTATTATTATTATTATTATTATTATTATTATTATTATTATTATTATTATTATTATTATTATTATTATTATTATTATTATTATTATTATTATTATTATTATTATTATTATTATTATTATTATTATTATTATTATTATTATTATTATTATTATATACAAGGAGTTGCGGAATCCTTTTTACGGATATCCTCCAGTCTTTTGAACTGGGGGGGTATGTGGGACTCCCAAAAAAGTAGGCCTACCCACTAAACCGCCCTCTCCTTGTTGCCCTCCCCCAGACCAGGAACTATTTTGGTATTACTTCTGGCTGGGGGTTCTGTCCGTGTTCGTTCGTTCGTCTTGCTGTCTGTAACCTGTCGCGTCACGTCAGTCTGTCTGCTCGGTTAGGTGAGGCAGCCGTCTACGTTTTTTCGTCGCAGTATCGTCTCTGTATAGGTGGCAACTAGTTGCCACCATTCTGTCGAGTGGAGCATCACCTGAACAATGTTGTCCGGGGTGATGCTGCCAACAATTATTATTATTATTATTATTATTATTATTATTATTATTATTATTATTATTATTATTATTATTATACAAGGAGTTGCGGAATCCTTTTTACGGATATCCCCCAGCCTTTCGAACTGGGGGGGTATGTGGGACTCCCAAAAAAGTAGGCCTACCCACTAAACCGCCCTCTCCCTGTTGTTGTCCTCCCCCAGACCAGGAACTATTTTGATATTACTTCTGGCTGGGGGTTCTGTCTGTGTTCGCCCGTTCGTCTTGCTGTCTGTAACCTGTCGCGTCATGTCAGTCCGTCTGCTCGGTTAGGCGAGGCAGCCGTCTACGTTTTTTCGTCGTAGTATCGTCTCTGTATAGGTGGCAACTAGTTGCCACCATTCTGTTGAGTGGAGCATCACCCGGACAATGTTGTCCGGAGCGATGCTACCAACAATCGTCTCGAGTTCCAATTGGGGTCCTGTCCAGCGGTCACACACAAAAAATGTGTGCTTCGCGTCGTCTCGTTCGTGTCCGCAGTACTCACAGTCTGGCGTCCGTACTCTGTTCATGTTGTAAAGGTACCTTCGGAAGTAGCCGTGTCCGGTCAGGAGCTGGGTAACGTAAAAGTTCACGTCCCCAAACTTCCTTCCGATCCACGGTCTCAGGTCCTTTACCAGTCGTCTCGTCCAGTTGCCTGTACGTTCTTCTGTCCATCGGTATTGCCAAGTCTGTATCGTCCTGTTACGCTCCGCAACTGCCGCATCCTCCCATCTTATGTCCGCACTTTTTCCGTAGATCCTCTTTCGCTCGAAAGCTAGGAGGTCCACGGGGATTACGCCGGCCACCACTAAAACTGCTTGTGCAGAGACAGTTCGATAGGAGCAGGCGATCTTCAGCGCACCTCGTCTTTGTACCGTCGTCATCGCGTGGCAGTACTTTTTTGTCTTCAGGGCATCTGCCCAGATCTTTGCGCCGTAAAGGAGGATCGAGTGGGCCGTCGCCATTAGAAGTCGTCTTTTCCCCGGTTTCGGTCCAGTCGTGTTTGCCATCAGGCGGCTTACGGATGCTATCCTCTTGGCCGCTTTCTGGGCTGTTTTTTGTATATGAGGCCAGAAGGTCATCTTCGTATCTAGAGTTACCCCCAGATACTTGACTTCCCCCCCGGCCACGATTTCGTCCGTCCCGACCCACATGGGGAGTCTCGTCTGTATACGTCTTCTACTAAGGAACGTCAGTTCTGTCTTTTCTGTCGCGAGTTGTAGTCCGTGATCCGTCATCCATCTTCCTACTCGTCGCATCGTCTGGTTCAGTTTTAGCTGTGCCAGATCCGGAGACCGCTCGGTGATCACCGCCGCCACGTCGTCAGCGTAAGCGACGAGTAGTACGAGCGGCATTTCCAGCCTGAGCAAGCTGTCATACAGTCCGTCCCAAAAATCTGGTCTCAGTATGGACCCCTGTGCGACCCCGGCGGTGATTTGCCTCGTCACCGGTCCTTCAGTTGTCTCGTACGTAATCTGTCTGTTTTTCAGGTAGTCCTCCACCACCCGAGCCAAGTAAGCCGGAACCCCGAATTCGCTTTCAAGCGCCTCCAGGATATCGACCCACCTAGCCGAGTTGAAGGCGTTCCCGACGTCTAAGGTCGCCAGCAGAACGATTGGTCGTGCTGCGTGGCAATGTTTGTCTAAGTGCAGGAAGGAGTCGACCACTTTTTGGATCGCTCCAATCGTCGATCGACCCCTCCTGAAGCCGAACTGCAGGTCTGAAAGATCTCCGTTGGTCTGTACCACGTCCGTCAGTCTCGGTCTCAGTAATTGTTCGTAGAGTTTACCCGTCTTGTCAAGTAAACTCAACGGCCGGTAGGCTGACGGTGTATTGGGGTCGCCCTTACCTTTGGGGATAAGAACTAGCCTCGCCGCCTTCCATAGGCCGCTGAACGTCCCCGTCGTCAAGCACGTGTTGTACAGGTCAAGAAATATCTCCGGCCTCAGGTTGACCATCAGCCGGATAATCTCCGCCGGAACTCCATCCGGTCCCGGTGCCTTACCAGTCTTCATTGCGTTGGATGCTCTAGTGAGCTCTTCCGCCGTGAAGATGGGGGCTGCCGGTGTGTCCGTGTCGTCTGTAACGTCCGTCCGTATTAGGTGTGTTGGAAATAAGCCGTCGACGATCCGTCGTACGGATTCGGCGTCTTTGAGTTCTGGGGGTACCCGGGCAACTAGTTTACCGGTCACGATTTTGTAACCAGTACCCCAGGGATCCTGATCCACCTCCTCGCAGAGCCTCTTCCAGCAACGCGACTTGCTGTCTCGTATCGCGCTCGTCAGTGCTTTCCGTGCTGTCTTATATGTGGCTTGGAGGTTTTCCCTTTCGGGTCTTCCCCCAGCCCTCGTTACTAGTCGTCGGCTTGCCAAACAGACCCTGCGCAGCTCGGCTATTTCGTCCGTCCACCAGTATTGTGGTTGCCTGTTCTGTCGATGTCGTCGTTTCGGCATTGTGCTGTTGCACAGCCGGTCCATCAGTTTGGCCGTCTCGTCCACCAGTCTTTCCGTCCTTTGCCGGCCAGTCAGCTCAGGGGGGACTTTTGTTATCGGTGCTGGTGCTACCACCAGCTCCTCCGAAAATTTTTGTACGTCGAGTTTGTTGAGGTTCCACCGCGGGGGGTGCTGGGTCCTCGTCCGTCTCGTCGCCGTTTGTCCTGCCACTTCAAAGACAATGTACTGGTGGTGGCTGGCCGTATAGCCGTCGAACACCCGCCATTGTCCTATCCGTGGCGATATTCCGTCCGATGTCATTGTGACGTCGGGGATGGAGTCTCCAAACCCTGGTCGTCTGTACGTCGGTATGTTTCCTGTATTGGCTACTACCAGGTCCAGCCTAGCAGCCATCTCCAGCAGTAACCGTCCACGTTTGTTCGTTGTTGTCATTCCCCACTCGATCGCCCGCGCGTTGAAGTCGCCCCTGATAATAACGTCTCTAGGCAGATCCCTGATTCCGTCCTCAGGGAGCGCCACTTTCCTCTCGAAATCCGCCGCGGCGCAGTTGGGCATCAGGTAGACGCTGACATAAGTGACAGCACCGACTTTAGCCCAGACGTAATCGTTCCCGACACCGCGGTTAGTTATCCGAGGTCGGGCCGCACCCCTCACCCCGATAGCTGTTGTCTCTGTCTCATTCGTGATGTACGTCTGAGTCGTCCTTCTCCTGTACGGTTCACACAGGAGCAGGATGTCCGCGTCGTGTTCATCAGCTATCTGTGGTAGTAGCATGTCTGCTGTCCTACTTCGGTTCAGGTTTCCCTGTATTATTCTGTCCGTTGTCCGGCCTGTTTCCTGCACTCCTCCAGCGCCGCTCGAAATATCGCGCACCCTCCGGATCCAGCGAGGTGCGCTACGTCCTTATGACCGGCCTCGGTGCACAGAGTGCAGACCGGTTCGTTTTTGCAGTTCGTCGCATAATGTTCATGTGTGCCGCACTTTTGGCAGCAATTTGCCCTGTCCATGTTTGTACAGTTTGCCTTTACGTGACCATAGCCAAGGCATCTGTAGCATTTCGTTACTGTCAGTCGTTGTCGGACGCGGCAATACGTCCACCCAATCCCGATCCGTCCCCGCTGGAGCAGGGCGTCGCCTTCACGTGACTCAAGGTCACATACGGCCATGTATTGCTCGGCGCGGTTCGGACCGAAGATGTGGACCCGGAAGTCCGCGTCTCTTCCTGTTTCCCGTTTGAGTGCGTCTGTCACGTCGGCTGCAGTCGCGACACAGTCCAGGTCCATGATCTCCAATTGAATTTTGGAGCTCATGGTCTGGACACTGCCCGCTTCGCCGACCGCGTCCTATAATTGGCGTCGGAATTCGTCACGTCCATCCGGTTCGTTTGCGTCTGCCTGTAGTTTCAATAGACACAGGCCGTTTTTGGTCTTCCTCAGAGTCGTCACCTGTACGTGGTTCCTCTTCGGATCAACCGTCGTCCGTATTTTTCGTACTATGTCCGAGTACGTCATGCCTGTTCCCGGCTTAACCAGGACGGCTGTCCCCCGTTGCCGCGGAGTCGGCTTGTTCCGGTCAGCCTTGGGTTTTTTGCTCGTCCGTTTTTTTGTTTTGTCCGGTTTTTTTCTTGTCACCGTCTGCCAGGCTGCAACCGGTTCCGTCGTCGAAGGCCTCTTTTGGGAGGACTCCGGCGTGGTTCCAGTTGGCTCCTGTTTGCGTTTCGTCTGTGGTGTTTCTTCGTTATTCGTTTTAGTTGTGGTTCTTGTGTTGTCTGTAAGACGTTCTCTCGGAGTCGTTTTTGTGTACTTATGTAGCGCCATGTCCGCAGTTTCGATAATCGTTTTGATACCCGTTTTCACTGTCATGTTCACGTTCTTTTGTATGGTCGCTGTCTTGGTCATTTTTGTCGCGGTCTCATGAATGAGTTGTAATAACTCTGTCAAATCGGGTTCGTTCTTATTGTCATCATCGAATGAGGAGGTTTCAGGTTCTTCTCGATGCCTCCTTATATTTCCGATGACAGGTGGAACCGTTTTACCCTCTTCCACGGGTGGCGGTGTCGTTTCTCTCTTTCTGAATCTTAATTTCTTTGTCTTCTGATGTAGGGATCGATCTTCGGTGCCTGTTGACGAACATGACTGAAGTCTACTTCTCTTTCTTAGGTTGACATTTTCGGTCACGTTCGTCAAGCTATCATCGTTCGACTCTCCCCCGATATAGTCCGTCGCGAGTTCTCCGATTGTCTTAAGCTCCTCCTCGGTCGATGTTTTTACCAACTCCTTCTTCTGTTAAGGTTTTATTTCTCTTAAAAGTTTCTCCATATTAATCCCACGAGTAGGTCGGAATGTAGGTCCGCCTAGGCAGAGCCGCCTTGTCCAGGTAAGGTGTAAATACTGCAGGGTTCCACCCGGTGCCCTGTAGGGATCGTTCGCGACCGCTTTAGTTTACATCATTGCGGCCACGCAGCCGTAGGCACGATGCCTTCCACCGTAGCTTTTGATGTTGTGTGTTCTTAGTCTGCCTGCTCCCCCTGGACCTGTCCGGCAAGGTTAGACCTGCCAGGGGCCAGAGCCCCCGCCGGCCGAGCTCCAAAGTTCATTGCAGAAACGCAAGCCCCCCCACCGCGGCAAGGCGACACATTTGCGAGGGATTATTATTATTATTATTATTATTATTATTATTATTATTATTATTATTATTATTATTATTATTATTATTATTATTATTATTATTATTATTATTATTATTATTATTATTATTATTATTATTATTATTATTATTATTATTATTATTATTATTATTATTATTATTATTATTATTATTATTATTATTATTATTATTATTATTATTATTATTATTATTATTATTATTATTATTATTATTATTATTATTATTATTATTATTACCCCTGCGGGATAGGGGTTAGAATATTCCCGAGGTGAGGTATGCCTGTCGTAAAAAGCGACTTAAATCCGGGGGAAGGAAACCCCCACAACAAACCAATTATGAGTTATAGCAAACAAGGAAAACAGTTTACGGTGCACGGGGGGATACCCCAGTACCAGCGTCGACAGGGAATGGGCAAGCAGGCTCCCCGGCGTCGAAAACAAGCGACCGCAGTGCTACATTGGTGGATGATTTGGCCAACGTGGCATACAAAGTAACAAGCGAGGAGAGCCGTCATCCTACGAGAACACGGGGAAACAAGGGTGATCAGAACAACAGCGCACTGATGTTGAATCTCCCTCATAACGGGACGGATATCAGTGCAAATAAGGAGCAACACGGCTCGATGGAGCAACACCGAGCAGCTCTACAGCAGAAGATCTCGGAGGCCGACCTTGTCCAGGAAGAGGAGATACGGCGCCTTCAAAGCCTTGCAGAGAAGATGATCCAGGCGACCACCAAACAGCGGAATGTAAGCATGGACATCAAACAAGGATTACAGAAACTGGAGGAATCCTTGGAGGCCATTTCAGCATCCAGATTGGAAAGAAAGAAGATTGGAGCAGAATTGCGCAAAATACCGGCGGGAGGCAGACGACTAGGCTCACAATCTTCAAATGGAGGAATCAAAAGGTCACAACACCTAGCCAGCTCAGGAGGAGGATCTCCTGTACAACGGGCGGATAAAAGACCCAAGCATGGAGAAACAGAAGGTAAGTGGAAAGAACCTCGCCGCAGAAAAGAGAAAAGAGGCGCGGACAAGGCCAAGAATATGAAAGCCAGAAGGGCTGCAAGGAACGACGAAGAAACACCGGCAACGAGGATGAAAACAACTCCACCGAAACGCCAAAGAGAGCGGAACAAGCGGATCGGGGATAGGCCGCGCGGCGAAGCCGTTCTTATCAGGCCGGCAACAGGGAAAACCTACGCATAGATAGTGAAGGACATCCGCGCCAAAGTGAACCCTGCAGACACGGAGGCGGACATCAAAGCCATCCGTCACACTCACAAGGGTGAAATTCTGCTGAAGCTAGGCAACAACCAGAAGAACAAGGACGTCTTCACCAAGGCCCTGAGAGATGCACTGGAAAATACGGGCAAAGTCACCGAACTCATCCCGAAGATGACCCTCGAGATTAGAGACCTTGACGGAGCAACTGAAGAAGACGATGTGCTCGACGCCTTGGCACGCGAGTACCCGGGACAAGTAGATAATGTTAAAGTCCGAGTGCCAAAAACGATTTACAGGGGCCAGAAAATCGCTCTTATCGAGATGGATGAAATAAAGGCAACATAATCATCCACAAGGGCAAGATCAAAGTTGGCTAGGTCAACTGTAGAATTCGGAAACGGATATCTGCAATGCGGTGCTTCAGGTGCTTAGGGTATGGGCATCAAGCCAAAAACTGTAGTGGTCCAGATAGAAGTAAACCGTGTTATAAGTGTGGTGAAACCAGTCATAAAGGCGCTAAGTGCGATAGGGAAGCGCGGTGTGTTTTGTGCGCGGACAAAGCGCAATCGTTCCACGTGCCGGGAACAGGGAAATGTGCCGATTTTCGCAGAGCGTTAGAAAGTGCTAAAAACAGGAACCTGAAATGACAAGGGTACTTCAAGGAAATCTGAACAGGAGCAGGACGGCCGACGACCTCCTGACGCAACTGGTGCGCGAAAAAACATGTGATGTAATTATTATCAGTGAGCAATATTGTGATAAAGTAAATGCGAACTGGTACGCCGACAATCTGGGCACTGCCGCCATCTGGGTCCCAAACCCCGGAAAAGGCCGAGTAGAAGATCACGGAAGGGGAAACGGCTTTGTCTGGATTAAACAGAGGGACGTTTACAACGTGAGCTGCTACTTCACGCCCAATGAAGGCATCAGGCAATTTGAAGAGAAACTCAACAGCCTGGAAGATCAACTACGGGATGGAAGGAAAAATCATCGTGGCTGGAGATTTTAATGCGCGAGCGATCGAATGGGGTATGCCGCATCCGGACGACAGAGGCAGGCGAATAATGGAAACGGTTTCAAGACTAAGCCTCACAGTGCTCAACACCGGTTCGATTGCGACTTTCCGAAGACCAGGCTACAGGGGAACGATACCGGACATTTCGTTTGCATCGGAACGCGCAGTGCCATGTGTGAGAAAATGGACGGTGATTGAAGACTTCACAGGCAGCGACCACCAATACATCACGTTCGAATTGTTTGAAGGAGGAAATGCACCAAGGATCAACAGGGACCTACGACCAAGATGGAATGTAGCCAAAATGGACGAGAGGAAACTGCGTATAGCGATACTCAACGGACGGAGAATCTCGACGCACGTTGAAAACCCAAGTGCAGAAGAATTGGTGGACGAAACGATTCAGCTAGTACTGCAAGCGTGCAGAGCATCGATGCCGAGAAAGCAATGACCAGCAAACAAGCAGGCAGCGTACTGTTGGACCGACGAGATCGCCAATCAGCGAAAACGATGCCTCCGACTGCGAAGGAAAGCAACCCGATTTCGAAGAAGGAATCCTGATGAGGCAGCAGTCATCGCGGCTCAATACAAAGGTGCCAAGAAGATCCTACAGCGTCAAATTGGCCGCAGCAAGACGGAGCGCTGGAATTCCATTATACAGGACGTGAATAACGACCCGTGGGGATTGGGCTACAGGATAGTGACGCGGAAACTAGAAGCTTTCCCGGATGGAGAGAGCATGGACCTGAATAGGATGAAAAACATCGTAGATACCCTATTCCCGACTCACCCACCGAGGAGCGAAGAGGACCTCGACATCAGGATTGAGGACATTACGTCATTTAATGAGGAGGAGCTGATGGACATGGTCCAATCACTGCAGAACAGGAAGGCCCCAGGACCCGACGGCGTACCGGCAGAAGTGTTAAAGGCGGTGGCAGGCGCCCGCCCGAAACTGCTTCTCGACATGTACAACTGCTGCCGGAAGAGCGGAGTTTTTCCCAAACGCTGGAAAACGCAGCGTCTGGTGTTAATCAGCAAAGGCAAAGGAGACCCTAACTCCCCGTCAGCCTACAGGCCGCTGTGCATCTTGGACACGGCCGGGAAATTGCTGGAGAGGATGATCAAGCCGCGACAACATACAGCGATACGAGAAGCAGGTGACTTGTCCGATAGACAATTCGGTTTCAGGAAAGGACGATCTACGGTAGACGCAGTTCAAGAGGTCATGAGGACAGTTGAGGCAACGCGGGAGAGCAACCATTACTCCCGAGAGATCGTGGTATTGGCTACGCTCGACGTGAAGAATGCCTTCAATTCAGCACGATGGTGCGACATGATGCGGGCGCTAAAGGTACATTTCCAGGTACCAGCGTACCTCTTCGCAATGGTGGACGACTACTTGAAGGACTGAGTACTGCTCTACGACACACGAGAAGGACAACAGAGAAAAGTCATCACCTGAGACGCAGCCCAGGGATTGATCCTTGGGCCGGATCTCTGGAACATCTCGTACGATGGAATTCTACGGATGGAAATGCCAGACGACACGTACCTGATAGGATACGCCGACGACGTCGTCGCGGTCATCACAGCAAGAGACCCCGAAGCGGCACAAAGGCGTCTTAACCAGGTCATGAGGTGGACGCACCAATGGATGGGGGACCACGGCTTCAGCCTAGCCACGGAGATGACGGAGATAGTAGTTCTCACTCGGAAGAGGATCCCGAACATACTGCGCATGCGCGTCGGAAACGAAGAAGTGGAAACGAAGGCCGAAGTGAGGTATCTCGGCATCACCCTGGTCACCAAACTAACCTTCTGGGAACACATCAGGAAAGCGAAAGACAAAGCGGCGACTATGGTAGCAGCGCTGAGCCGTCTCATGGCGAACGTGAGAGGACCAATGACCAGCAAACGCCGGCTTCTAATGTCGGTGACGCACTCGATTCTCCTGTATGGAGCAGAGATCTGGGCGGACGCACTGGAAGCGGAAAGCCGAAGGAAGCGTATAGCCGCGGTACAAAGAAGAGGAGCCCTGAGAGTAGCCTGTGCATACCGAACGGTATCAGGACCGGTGGCCCTGGTCATTGCTGGAGTGGTACCCATCGAGCTCCTCGCGAGAGAGAAGAAACGAGTCTACTTACGACGAGCTGAACACGATCGACAACAAATGAAGAAACACGAGAGGAATCACACCATGGAGCTTTGGCAGGGCATGTGGGACAGTGACGCAAGAGGAAGATGGACAGCCAGACTCATCAAACATCTGGCCCTATGGACTGATCGTAAACATGGGGAAGTGACTTACTACCTGACCTAACTATTGAGCGGGCATGGCTACTTCAGCGCATACCTTCACAAGATCGGGAAAGTGGAAAATCCGCGGTGTATCTACGGGGATTCTGAACGCGACGACGCTCATCACACCTTATTCGAGTGTAATCGATGGAGGGATGAGAGGGAAAGGATGGAGGAGTCACTAGGCCTTATCACCCCAGAGAACATAGTGGCATCGATGCTGATCAGCGCGGAGAAGTGGGATGCGGTGACAAATTTTGCCGAAACAGTTCTACGCCAGAAGAAACAAGAAGAAAACAACAGAGTAATAGCCGGAGCAGACAACAACTAGTTGGACATCGTGAGCATAGTGAACAGTGCAGTGCGAGAAAATAGTGCCGAGTCCAGTGAACCACAGTGAAGTGACACAGTGGAAACAGTTAGAACATTAGCGTGTCAGTTAATGGAATTGGGCAGAACATCACAGCTTGCGCCGGACCGCGGCCATAAGCAAGCAGGAAAGAGTGAAAAGGCCTGGAAGGCAAAGGAACAGAACGACCCTGACGAAATGCGGAAGCGGTTCCGGGGTCGTTACACAACATCTGGAAAAAGGGTTGGTGGTTTTTAGTGCGTAGAAATCCTACACTTTGAGGAGTGCGGTCCTTCCTCTCTGTCTTTGTAAAGATTTTCCACCACCCCTCGGAAAAAAAAATTATTATTATTATTACTGAGATGCATGTATGTTGAGGAGATGGGTGAATTACACAAAGCCTCCTCCCCTTGCTCCGACTTTATGAACCCCTTCCCATGTAGCATTAAGGTTCAATCAGATGCGTAATCTTGTTTATGTGCACTACGAGGGTCGATCAATAAATAGTCGGCTTGGTAAAGAATATCGCGTTTTTTTGGACAAAAGTCTTTTTATTTCTTAACATAATCTCCTTTTAGCTCGATACACTTATTCCAACGGTTTTCCGATTTTTTGATGCCCTTGAATAATACGATTTCGGAAGGTCCTCAAAATAGGTCTGTTTCGGCGATGAGGTCATTTCTGGAACCAAATCTCTTTCCGCCAAGCCATTTTTTCAGATTTGGAAACAGAAAGTAGTCGGAGGGGGCCAAATCTGGAGAATACGGTGAATGCGAAATCAATTCGTATTTAAATTCATGAATTTTGGCCATGGCAACTGCGCACGTGTGAACGCGTGCATTGTCTTGATGGAAGAGCACTTTTTTCCTCGCCAAATGGGGAGGTTTTTTCTTCAATTCGTCGTTGAATCGGGTCAGTAGGGCTACATAGTATTCGCCATTGATCTTTTTTTTCGGCGGAAGGTAATCGATGTAGATTATGCCGCGTGCTTCCCAAAAAACTGTGGCCATGATCTTACCGGCCGATGGCACCGTCTTCGTCTTCTTCGAAGCACGTTCGGTCGGTGAAGTCCATTGTTTCGATTGTTCCTTTGTCTCTGGTGTATAGTGATGGATCCATGTTTCGTCCACGGTTATGTAACGACGCAAAAACTCAACAGGATCACGCTTATATATCGCCAAACCCGCCTTCGAATCAGCTACACGTTCTCTTTTATGGTCGACAGTGAGCAAACGCGGCACACATCTTGCGGATATCTTTTTCATACCCTCCTGATCACTCAGTACCCCGAGGTACGGCTTTATCATGGAGCAACACTCTATCGCCCACGTGTTATTCGCGTAATTCGCTGCGGAACTTCGAGTGATAGCTCACGCAGTACACAGCCGTTTACGTAGCTCTATGGCTCCTGCCTCACAGCCGTCGGTAGCTCCGCCTCATGCCCAAACACGAACCCATACGGGGATAAATCCATGTTTGTGTACGGTGTGATATTGTATGTTCGCATTGCATATGGTAACCGCTCATCCAAGTTACCTTAATCCTTATTGATTTGAGCCTGGTGAGAGCGTTCTAAAGCACCGTTAGACTCAGGGTGGTACATGTTGTCTGTATGTTTTTCATTGGAAGGATCTCACGTGCTTCCTTGAAACAGTAATTACAAGATTCGTCCCTTGATCGGGTAGTATCGTCTCTGGTGGGTTGAACTTCCTTTATATTAAGTGATACCGGGTATTCTTTCACGTCGACGAGTTTTTAAGGTTAGGCCCGCACGCTCTTCTTAGAAATCACACGTGGCAAATAGCCCGGCACATGGCAGGCTGTATGGCAAGGTGGCCTCCTTTAGTCGGTGAAAGACCTTTTCGAGTAATCCATTGCGTTGCTTGATAGTTTTTCCATAGACAAAAATGTCGTTCAGGTAAACATAACACTTTACCCCTTGCACCGCTGCTAGCACAGTATTCATCAACCTCTGGCGGGCAGGTAGTGCATTTTTTCAGGCTAAAAGGTATTCTGTGGGATTCGAAGTGATCCTGCGATATGGAGAATGCAATTTTTTCTTTGTCCTCTTTTGCCATCGGGATTTGAAATTGAAATACAATTCAACACTAGAATAACGCGTGAAATTATTCACAGCAAAATATACACAAATTCGGTTAATTACAGAACTGTTATTTCAAAACTCAGTATAATTTATAATTCCGCAGTATAGAAGAGAAAGGTCCAGGGTCAACGAACTCCCTAGATAATATTGGGTCCGGGAAAAAGTTGGTGGCGTTTTTTTAGTAAAATTCAACTGGTTTTCTTATAGTGTGAAAATAAATTTATTTAAACCAAATATGCTCCATTATTATCGACAATGTTTCGCCATTTTTCGGGTAGACCCATGATGCCATCGGTGAATAACTTCTGTGGTTTCCGTTTTAAAAACTGAATCAAGTGGTCTTCACAGGCTTCTTTTGAAAGTAGCTTAATTCAATTGAGAGAGTTCTGCAGAGATCGGAATAAGTGATAGTCAGAGGATGCTATGTCTGGACTATACGGTGGATGCATCAAAACTTCCCAGCCAAGCTCCCACAATTTTTGACGGGTCATCAAGGAAATGTGTGGTCGGGCGTTGTCATGATGGAAGACAACACCTTTCCTATTAATAAATTGCTGGGCGTAATCTCTCTAGTTGTCCACAGTAGAGTTGAGAATCAATCGTCTGACCAACTGGAAGTAGCTCATGGCGGACGATTCCCTTCCAGTCCCACCATACACACAGCATTACCTTTTTCGCCGTCAATCCTGGCTTCGCGAATGCTTGTGACGGCTCACCACCCCTTGTCCCCGATCTTTGACGCTTCCGATTGTCATACGTGATCCATTTTACATCACCGGTTATGACACGTTTCAGAAATAACTCGATTTCATTGCATTTCAGCAGCGCATTGCAGATGTTAATTCGGTATATCATCTTTTTCGGCTCAGCTCATGGGGAAGCCATACATCGAGCTTCTTTTTGTAGCCAGCTTTGTGTAAATGGTTCAAAACAGCTTTGTGGTCAATGCCTAGCTCCACACCAATATCGACACTGCTCATATGCTTATCTTGCTGGACTGTCTCAAGCATTTAATCAGCTTTTTCAGTGATTGGACGACCAGAACGTGACTCATCTTTCACATCAAAATTATCAGAACGAAAGCGAGCGAACCATTTCCGCGGAACATATTTTGATAAAGTACCTTCACCGTACACAGCACACATTTTTTCACAAGCCTGCGCAGCGTTCTTCTGTTTGTCGTAATAATATTGCAAAATATAGCGCAATTTTTCATTACTTTTCTCCATTTTCAAACGCAAATAAGTTTCCAACCACTTCACCAATTTCGATGTTTATATACTCAAAGTAACGCTCAAAGTGTCACCTTTCGAACGAGCGTTTAGTGGTGTCGCTGCGATCTATGTTTCCTGACTTATTTGCAATTGATACTATCTATCGGGAAAAATGCCACAAACTTTTTCCCAGACCCAATATACCAGGTCTATAAATATGAAACCGGAATTTGCCCATAGACGGCCCTAGCTGTCAATGTAGTTACCGTCAAACGGCGTCATTGGCGCC
This sequence comes from Cylloceria caligata, assembly GCA_963942595.1. Taxonomy (NCBI): domain Eukaryota; kingdom Metazoa; phylum Arthropoda; class Insecta; order Hymenoptera; family Ichneumonidae; genus Cylloceria; species Cylloceria caligata. Next base: position 52,071,193 of record OZ012705.1, on the reverse strand, counting down.
ATTTCCTTGTTGACATCTCTGACAAAGATTTTAAACTCACAACAATACAAGTTTCATACAACAGCATAGTTTGTAATAGCGTTGAACATGTCGAATTTTGTGCCTGGAAACTACGATTTGCGGACAGCATTGATTTCCTGTTACCAATTGAAGAAAACTGCTGCAGAAAATCGCATCGAATGCTTGTCGAAGCTTACGGTGAGCATGCTCTTGGTAAATCACAGTGCTTTGAGTGGTTTAAAAAATTCAAAAGTGGCGATTTTGACGTGAGAAACGACGAACGTGGAAGACCACCGAAAAAGTTTGAAGACAGCGAATTGCAAGCATTGTTGGATGAAGATGACGCTCAAACGCAGCAACAACTCGCGGATCAATTAAATGTGACACAAGAAGCCGTCTCCATACGTTTGAAAGCCATGGGAAAGATCCAGAAGATGGGAAAATGGGTTCCACATGAACTGAATATAAGACAGCAGGAAAACCGAAAAACCACTTGCGAAATGCTGCTCGCCAGGTACAAAAGAAAGTCATTTCTCCATCGAATTGTAGCTAGCGATGAAAAGTGGATATATTTTGAGAATCCTAAGCGTAAAAGATCATGGGTAACTCCAGGCGAACCATCGGCATCGACTGCAAGGCTAAATCGCTATGGACGGAAGACAATGCTCTGAGTTTGGTGGGATCAGAAGGGTGTGACCTATTATGAGCTGCTAAAACCTGGCGAAACCGTTAATACTGAACGCTACCGATAACAAATGATCGATTTGAATCAAGCTTTGCGTGAAAAACGACCAGAATATCAAAAAAGGCAACACAAAGTGATTTTGCTTCATGATAATGCACCATCACACACAGCAAAACTGGTCAAGGAAACGATTGAGGCGTTTAGTTGGGAAATACTTTCGCATGCGGCTTACTCACCAGACTTGGCTCCGTTCGATTACTACTTATTTGCATCGATGGGACACGCACTTGCTGAGCAGCGCTTTACTTCTTACGAAAATGTACGAAAATGGCTCGATGACTGGTTTGCCTCAAAAGAGCAACAGTTTTTTTGACGTGGCATCCACAAATTGTCAGACAGGTGGGAAAAATGTATAGCTAGCGATGGGCAATACTTTGAATAAAATATTTTTTATCATTTTCATACAATAAACGTGTATTTTCTATACAAAAATTCCGGTTTCATATTTATAGACCTGGTATACCCACAGAAGAGAAATAATGAGAATGATACCTTCATGAAAATAAACACAACTAACACACACTGTTCAGTTTTCGTACCTATCAGGCATACACTCAACTCGTGCACGCGCTACACTCACAACCATATGGTGCAGCGCGTCATATGGTACAGCTCACATGCATACTCTATCGATGTATCGACGCAGCCCACTCAAGCGCGTAGTCTATCAGCTCGCATCCTCGATCGAAGCTCACTCAAGCGGTCAACACTACTAGCGTGGCCCCAGCGGCAAGACCACGCACAGGACACACTTTCCATCGCTGGCGGCAAATCAGAACTCACGCGAGCTGTGACGCACGTCCGCCCTCATGATACTCTGCCTCGTGGTTGACGAATGTAACCACTATTCACTCTGGCGTCGTTCGCTCAATATATTCACGCGTCACCTCACATTTTCTGTTCACTAGTATCACTCATTCTTTACCTACTTAGTAGTGTAGTGTGTTAAATTCGTTGTCAAATCACTCATATTTCAAATCAGTGTAAGAGCGAATCACCTAAGATCACCAAAACTATAGAAACATTCATTGACTATAGCCTACTCACCTGCCCGTTGTGTGGCTTCACTACAGAGCTCTACATCAGACCACCTCACCAGGATTCCATACGAATCAGCAAGCCAACTCAACAGCCTGAGAACCCACTCACCACCAGTACATCAACACAGAGGCCAGACCAAATCAGTTACATTTTTTTTGTTCACTCACCAGGTCTTATTTAAACATTGTTAATTAATGCAATAAACGTTGATTTATTATTGTTAAAAATTGAGTGCATTTAATTTAGTATATTTGTCACCAAGATCCTTACTATTAATTGTCTCAGCTGTCACTTGACGCACTAACAAACGCATCAACTTATTATTCTCCGCAGCTGCTGTGTCGAGATAGTCTTTTGACAGCTGAGCACTACTTAATTAGTCCAGTCCCACTGCTCAACGCACGGCACTCATCGATATTTAGTAATTATTACTTATTTGACTAGTTGCCCACTTTGCGCACTTATCAATTTTTCTTATAGTGTTTTTTCACATCAGTCAGTTTCACTCATAGCATCCTCAATAATTTTTTTGGAACATTATCAAACACACACACACATATTTAAGAAGGAAAACGTACACACCACACCATCTTGGCACGAATATTTGCTCGCCGGTTTTTCTGGTCAAATTTGGCGTCAAATTATATATCAAGGACAGCCGCAATGTGATTAATAATAAGTACAGAAGGTATAATGACAATACTATTCTTACAACATTGACAAAAAAATTTATTTTAACATTTTAACATTGACAAATAGTACTCTGACAGTTACTTTTTAAAACTTGACACACATTTAACCTACAATAACAGCCCGGAGAAGTCGATCAGCCACAACTATATACACTACGTATCGTGAACGCGCAACTTACCGAAGAACATAAACACTATACACTCCAGCGTATCCTAGTAGGTGAGCCACGTTTAGATTACTAAATAATAGTTCATTTTTGACATTACACTTTTATTTGTTTTTACCTATTTATTTTCTTTTCTTAAATTTTCATTTTCTATTTGTTGAGGATTTTCTGGTGATCTTCAATCTCTTATATATCGGAATGGGATGAGTTTTCACTCACGACAGGTGCGAAATAACCAGACCAAAGATTTAAGTAGAGAAAGTAGTCTTTTATTCTACCCCGACTCGCTTTACTACAAAAAAAATATATAAAAAAATTACACGAATAAATTTTAAGTGAATTTATTGAGGTGCACATACAATTATATTAATTGTATGCCAAAATATGTGAGGTAAAACGTGGTGCAGCACGTGCTGCAAAGCACGCCAGGAAGTGAGACTTTTGAGGATGCACAAATTGAGATTTCCTCACCTCACCGACATTGAATTTAGTTAAGTCATGACGCTGCACGTTTACCCAGTATTTTGAGTCCTGTTGAGCACTTCTTGGTTGAGTAGATCCGAAAAAAGCAGTGAAAATATCTGAGGTGAGAACATAGGTAGATGTTATTTATGCGGTTTCCATGAAAGTGTCAAAATTTTCAAGATGGCTGACCTGTATGAATGTGTCGATGTGAGACGTTGAAGTCAAGCGAGAGATCGTGGTCTCGTGCCATTGTGTCCGAAAGCGAAAGCTCTTTTAGGCTACACTAGATTTGTGATCAGTATGGCACCCGTCATGGATTCGTGGAGCGTGGCATAATTTTGTGAGCGCGCCAGTATTTGCACCTACCCATGCGGCACATTTTCAGAACTTGCGGTACCACTTTTCCGTGTAACCGTGTCTATCGTTCTGACGTACTGCTTGGCAGAGACGCCCTTGCGGAGTTTTTCTATAATGTCGAAAGTTATTCTCTCTGCCCTGGCTCTATATGCTGCAATGTTCTCTCCTTATCCTTGCCGAAGTGAGATGAAGTCACTGGTATCGAAACTCTATGTTTTTTTATTGCTAACCCCAGGTCTAGCATTCGTGATCCAGGGATAGGCTGCTGGCTCCGTTGCCCGTGTCTCCCTCCCATTTAGGCGTCGTGTCAGTTTCTCAATCAGGTCCCTCAGGGCAGCTATTAGTTTGAACTCGTCTGCCCCTACTTCGTGGAGGGTTTCTGCCAAGTTATTCCTGGCATGAGGGGTTTTTGCTCCTCGTAGCCTAAGCCCTCCGTAGAGTTCGCGCTGTCTTCGTGCGGCTGCCACGTAGCATTCCTTGATTCACTGCGGCACCGACTTCGTAATCGTTCCTGTAGCTAACGAGTAACATACACGTTCTATTAGGTGTACTAGTTAATAATGAGGATTTTTTTCAATAGTTGGAGTTACACGTTTAATTCTTTACTTTATTTTGAAGAAATGTGTTGCTGAAAACAATCGTGTATTTCGGGAAGCTTATGGTGAACATGCTTCATCTCAAAGTAGTTATAAACGCTGGTTTAAATGCTTTACAAGTGATGATTTCCATATGAAACACAAAGAACGTCCACGTCAACTAAAAAAGTTGAAAGACCAACAATTACAAGCAGTATTGGATGGAGATATGTCAAGCTCACAAACAACTTGCAGATAGATTAAACGGTACTCAGCAAATAATTTCCGATCGTTGACAAGCAATGGCAAAGATTTGAAAGGCAGGAAAATGAGTGCCACATTAACGGAACGAAAGACAAATCGAGGCTCGCTAGACGATAGAACATAAAAATTTGTGATTTGAATGAAACCTGTTGCAATCCACTTTCTAATACGATGCTAATTATAGTTTACCATCTTAGAACACTTGCTTTTCTTACACTTGAAAATTAAAAAAATATCACTAAGAAAATTTTCTATGAAATTTAATTTGGTTTGTAACAGAGAAATTACATAATTACATTTTTTTGAGGATACTGGGTGTGATATTTCTGAAGAAAATGAAGTATAGCAAATAATTTATGCGGCATTCTAAGTTTCTCAGTTATTGTAATTCCACTCTTAGCTGTCATCATCAATTTAGTCTTCGGCATCCAAATCTTCTATCTGAACAATCGGTGCTGATATCATACAACTGCTTCCATTTCACATCCCATAAACTTCAGTGCAGTGCAGTCCACGTTTTCGACAACCCCACTGAAAAAAAATTTTTGCGATAGCCATTTCCCAGCATATTTTGGAAATGGCTATTTGTCGCGAATTAGTTACAGAAACCAAATCGAAATAGTATTCGCAACTATTTTCGATTGATTAACGAACAATAGTACTGAAGACCAACGACTTAATGCCTATAACAAATCACAGTGAAGTTGCCACCACGAGCCGTTAGGTGGTGCAATTAACATCGACTGTAATTGGAACAAGCATTTGGATAGTGCCGGCAAACAACGAATTGATTCCCGTTACCAATCGCTTTTCTTCTATAACCAACCTGGTACGTACTACGAGTAAAACTTTTCATAAAGGCAAACGACGCTATTGTTTGAAGTGACATGTGGTTATGGATAGACGAGGGTTTGCAAAAAATAAAAGTAAAATGCATTGAATATATGGTAAGTATACAGTGAAATATTGTTAATAGATTACCTTTGTCATCTTGTCAATGTGTCAGTTTCCCTAAGTATTTTTTTCTTTCTGTTCACAAGCGAAGTTATATGCTTTTTTGCAATTGCAAAAAACTATTTTGGTAAAGCAACTGGTTGTTGTTTCATTCTAATGGGTATCAGAAATTCTCGATCATATTTCCAACCCCATTCCTGTGGAGATATGATATTACGGAGCCATAATTGAACTTGGAGGTACACCCTCGTCAAATGTTCAGATGATGCATCAGTGGTAGGCGGTAAATCAGCTAATTGAGCAGCTCCAGTACTTTTTGTAGTCACTTTAATATAAAACTCTCGTACTTAGATAGAGATATGAAAAAAAAATTAACTAAGATCGGAATACTTCAGATGTCGAAATAAATACACATCTAAATTCATTCTGTTTGAGAATCCTGATGTGTGTGAGTTGCAATATATTGGAAAAGAATGAGTTCTCACTCGCGACAGGGAAAAATAACCAGACGAAAGATGTTGTAAGAGAAAATAGTTTGTATTAACTCAATATAACAAAATATAAAAATAATATAAATAAAAACTGAGCACTGAATTTACTGGGTGAGCTGCAGGTACAATAATATTAATTGTGTGCCGTGTTTAATGAAGGATGAGAGAGTGTGAAGCAGCCCGTGCTGCAACGCACGCCGCGAGGTGAAACATTTGAGAATGCACAAAATGATAATTTTCCATCTCATCTTGATTGGATTCGTGTAAATTGTCAAAGTCCTTACCGTTGAAATTTGGTCCAATCCAGCACATTTTGGGTTGAGAATATCCGAAAAAAGCAGTGAGAATATGTCCAATTGAGTACAGACAGGTGATGCTTACTTGGCGGTTTTCACGAGAGTGGCGAAAATTAGCAAGATGGCTGAGTTATTCGAAAGCGTCGTTGAGCGACGCTACTGCCAAGCGAGAGAAAGATCATCGTCTCTCGCGTGATTTGAGTGTCCATGAGGTGCTGCCCCCGGCTGCATGCACGGCAGTCGGACGCAGCGAAGCACCAGCAGCATCGAGCTATCGCATGGCGATCATAGTGGCTGAGCGTCAGCTGATTTCTTAAGACATTCAATGATTCATTTGTTTTGGGTGCCCTGTACAAAGTAAGAATATATGCGACCCTAGCATTTACGAACTTTATTATATCTTGATTTTCCGGCTTAAACATTTCTGCATGGGCTTGAAGATTGATGCTTTTTGAAGGCTTTAGCAAATGTATTTTTTCCTTTATTGTAAAAAGCTGAAGTGGTATCACATCCTGTCAGTGCGTGCAGGAAAAGTATGTGTTGTTGACAGTTCGGTAGTTTTTTTTTACATTTCTAAGAAAACACTTTCTTTTCTATTTTGTCTTTAGCTCGATTTAAATAATAAATTTCCTTACTATAATATAATATAATATAATATAATATAATATATCATGATAATATAATATAATATAATATAATATATAATATAAACTAAGAATTCGCAATAAAAACTATCTAAACTACTGAATGTACCGAAAAAGAAAAAATTAAAGTAAAAACTAAAATAAGTTCAGGAGAATAGCAACTTAGCTCTTTAGTGGCAATATAAAATACATTGAACTTATGAAATATTTTTAACGCTAACATGTATCTACATGGTTGAATAAATGAGCATAGAGACGATTCTTAAAAAACATCTAAACTCGGCGAAGAAATAATAAGGGATGGTAAAGAGTTCCAGAAATAAATGCCAGATAGCGAAAACCCCTCACGGTAAGTCACAGTACGATGTGTAGGGATGACAAAGCTTGATCGAGGCTGCCTTGAGGGTCGTTCAGCTGGGGTTGTTTCTTGAATAAATAATTCTTGAATGTAAGCTGGTGTACTTTGATGGACAATCCTAAACATAACAATACTGAGAAAGTAAAGATGTCTTGCTTTCACAATGGTCCAGCCAAGTTGATGCCTAAAGGTTTAGATATGAGTGTCCCGTCGCAAGTCAAAGATAAAACGAATACAACAGTTGACAAGGCGTTCCAATTTTATATTTAGCACATCCGATAAGTTGTGGTAGACTAGGCAGCAATAATCTAGTTGAGGGAAAATAAGAGAAGTGACTAGTAACTTCCCTACTTCCATGGCAAGAGCATTGCGATGAAATTTCAACTTGTGAATAATAAAATGCACTTTTTGTGATATATGCTGTACATGAGATTTCCAAGACAAATTACACTCCATAGTGACACCCAGATTGCGGGCTTTATTTACGAATGGAAGAATAACACCATTTAATGAGATCGGTAATATTTAAGAGAAATCCAGCTGACGGGTGTAAGAATTACTACCTAGTGTAAGAACCTCAGACTTGGAAATATTGAGCCCAAGACCATTTGTTACCGCAAAGTTAGCTATAGCATGGACATCTTCAAATATCAACTTAATGCCTTGGTTGAGTTGTGACGGACAACAATCAAGATAAATTTGGGTGTCATCGGCAAATATCATGTGCTGTGAATTTTGTAGTACAGAACCGATGTCATTGATGTACAACGAGAACAAGAGAGGTCGGAGGACAGAATCCTACGGAACTCCTGACGTCGTAGGTAGCCAGGTAGAGCAGTCACCGTGATCATCCATAACTGCTTGAGTCTTCCCTGTCAGATATGAGAAAATCCAGTCAAGAACCGAATGAGAAAGTCCGATCTTCTTTAGTTTTAAGAAAAGTTGCAGGTGCGGAACTGTATCAAATGCTTTACTAAAATCAAACAAAATTAGGATGGTCATGCGTCAACTATCTATATTACGCCTAACATCTTCGCAAATACGCAGAAGGGCGAACTGAGTACTGAACCCGCTACGGTATCCTGATTGACGTGAATCATATATCCTATTGCTATCAATCCAATCAGTTAATTGTCTATGAACAAGCCGTTCAAGTACTTTTGACACTGCAGACAGATAAGCTATTGGTTGCGTGTCTGATTGTGAGAGAGGCTTTTTTATTTTAGACAAAGGCCGAAGAAAGGCTATCTTCCAGTACTGAGGAAACTCTGAAGATACAAGAGAGAGGTTAAACATAGCCGTCAGGATAGGGCAAGATACCGTAAGCGATTTAAATAAAGAAAACATGGAAATACCATTGGGACCAGCTGCATACGATGTTGAATTGGAGTTGCCAGAGATAAAAAGACGCACTTGAGAGCATGTAATTTTGGAAAAACTAAACGTTGGACGAACTGGCTGGATATTAGAACTTAGCCTACAAAACTCATCATGCGAACACGGTGGCAGTTGACTGGATATTTCTGAATAGAACGCATTGAGTTCGTGCGGTTTAAAAAATTAAATAGGAGATGGAATAGATGACTTGACAAGGCCGAGTTTCGTTAATTCCTTCCATAATCTGCTAGGATCTGTGATGTTAGATAGCCTCTGAAAGTGGAAATCATTTTTTGCTTATCTGAGATCCTTCTTAAGGGGTTATACGCAGTTATGATTTTCAAAGAATCGATTTTTTTTATTGCATTTTTGTAATGTACATATATTCAAAAGTATACACACAAAATTTCAAGTCGATCTGAGCAATACTTTCGGAGTTATACCTATATATGTAGAGACGCCTCGGCGCGTTTGAAAGTAGGTGGGGCAGAGGCTCAAGCGGCAGCTGTTTACCTGGACCGTTGCTCCTTTTATATACCTGTGTATTGTATTCTTATACATTGTGTGAGAGTGTAGTAGTGTTTTCCTTGTACCTGAGAGCAAAATTCAACGGTTTCTAGACGTTTATTCAGTATATACAGCCGAGGCAAGCAGTGAAGAAGTGCGTTCGTTTCCGTATTTTCTGCAATATTTCGTTCGGATTTCTAAGATAATTGTGAATTATAGTATAATAATTTAATATGAAAGTAAGTAGAGAACGGCGTTCTGTTACAAACGCGCACAAATCAAGAAATCGAAAACGGAAAAACGTTTTTAATCCGAGTAAAGCTGAGACGGACGAAAGCAGCTGCAGCGCATCTGCGAAAAAATTCAAAATACAGGAGAAAATTATTGTGCTTCGTGACACTTCGATAGAATATAGAATTTTGAACTTTATTACAGTGTTTGCAGCAATTTCCGAGTATGTAAAGTGCAAAACTTGTAATAACGATATAAAGTTTGAAACTAGTAGCGAAAGAGGACTTGGTTTTAAAATTATTTTGCTGTGTGATGACTGTGCTCCGCGTACTGTAAATTCGTGTCCGTTTGCCAATCATTCCTACGCAATAAACAGACGTTTTTTGTTTGTAATGAGAGTGCTTGGATTAGGATTAAAAGGTGCTAAAAAGTTTTGTGGTTTGATGGACATGCCAGCTTTTATAACTCAAAATACTTATGACTTGCTTATAAATAATATGCACGGATGCATACAAACAGTCACCGAAAAACTTTTCCAGCAAGCTTGCGCTCAAGAGAAACAGCTCACGTCTGATAATCAAGGCGAAGCCCATGCTATAGAATTAACTGTATCTGGTGATGGGACGTGGAAAAAACGAGGATATACCTCTTTATATGGCGTATCATCATTGATTGGTTATTACACTGGAAAAATTATTGAGATTGTGGTGAAAAGTGCATACTGCAAACAGTGTGAAGTATGGAGAAAAAATATGATCACTGAAGAATATAATGGGTGGTACGAAAGCCATAAAGAAAGTTGCTGTGCAAATCATTCCGGTTCCTCAGGAAAAATGAAGGTCGATTCAGTCATCGAGATGTTCAAGCGTTCGATAGAAAAATACGGAGTTGTGTACAAAAATTACATCGGCGACGGTGATTCGAAAACTTACTCGGGGATTTTAAAAGCTTTACCGTATGGTATTAATGAAGTTATAAAAAAAGAGTGCATTGGACATGTACAGAAGAGAATGGGCACGCGACTTCGAGAACTTGTAAAAAAAACTGTTGAAACCGTCAACAAAGCCGGAAAAAAATTTTTTTTTAACGTTCTCGCTGGCAAAGGAAAACTTACGGGCAAAACAATCGATAAACTTACACTTTATTACGGTTTAGCAATTCGGAGAAATTGCGAATCTGTTGAAGATATGCGCAATGCCATATGGGCAACGTATTTCCATTACTGTTCCACTGACGAAAATCCACAACACGAGAAGTGCCCGGTTGGGCCGGAGTCATGGTGTTCTTGGCAGCGAGCAGCAGCAGCAGACAAACTGACCGAATTTGAGCACGATTACCAGCCTTTACCCACGGATGTTGCTGAAGCTGTGCGTCCAATTTACGAAGACCTCAGCAGCGAGACATTATTGGAACGATGTGTAGGCGGCTTTACACAAAATAATAACGAGAGTTGCAACCAAATCATCTGGAAAATTACGCCGAAAATCATTCCGTGTGGCTCAAAAATTGTTGAAATGGCCGCAAATATCGCCGCCGGTATGTTTGAATGAAGGTTCAATTTCACTTTTGTACCATATGAATGCAATGGGACTGTCTTTGGGGCCCAATGCGCATGCATATGTACAAAAGGAGGACAAAGAGCGCGTTACGCTATCCGAGCGCAGAGCGCACGAAGCGACACGAGAGGGAAGGATGGCTCGAAGACAGCACCAAATTGAATTGCTGGAGGCTGCTGAAGGAATGGAGGGTTTATTATATGGCCCTAGAATAGACGACACCATGTAAGTTGAAAAGTAAATTTTTTTTCTATGTGTGAACCGGTTTTGAAACTTTAAACGCGTTTTTCTCAAAACAGCATTTTTCAAGTCGGTGTACACGATATCTCAAAAACGGCTTGTTCGATCGGTCTAAAATTTTAACACAATCTTCTTAGATACATTTTCTAGTAATTAATCGTTCCTTTTATCAATCCGATACTTATTTTCCATTTTATAAACAATTTAAGGCCAAATTTTACATAAAAAATCGAAACCGTTTTTTTGAGAAGCCGCCATTTTGTGAAAAATCAATATTTTGATTAGCCGACCGATTAATTACTAGATAATCTAATATATTAACGAAATTTGTTTGGTTTTTTGATTTCAGATAATCTAATCTTGAGTTACGATGTACACCGTAAATCGTCTTTTTTTAGAGGAGGTTCCGGAAATCGCCTGCAGCGCCCTCTATAATCAACATTTTTATAAATAAAAAATTTGTTTATGTTCTTGAAAGATGCTTTTATAACCACAAAAATTTTCAAATTAATAAATTCAAAAGTCTCTTCAGAATAAATCCTTGAAAAACCGTCTTTTTTTTGCCTCATAACTGCGTATAACCCCTTAATATCAGATGTTCACTATATTGCACCGTTCCTTGGCTGAGTATCACAATGAGAACGGTAAATATGAGCAATTCAAACGCGCACTTCACGAGGTGAGAACTGAGCTGATCAAGAGTTTTTCGCAAGATGGCTGCTCTTTCAAACGAATCGCTGTCGTCAATACCGTTGAAAAGCGCGTGTGCACGGTGAGCTGTTTGCATGACCTGCTGACCCAATACGATTTTATGCTCCCATAAGGTGCTGCCGTTAAGCAGTAACAGCGAGCGCTTGCCCATGCTAGCCTGCCGTGTGTTATTCCGGTACCGCGTAATTAGATAACTCGGTAATCGGTATAATATTAAAAAGTTATTATTTTGGGATCATTTGCCAATTAGGAGATGGATCTCGAGTAATTCGTGTAAATGTGAATTTATGTAAAATGGAAGTATTTATTATAGGCATCGGTAACTTTCCGTTGTCTATTTAAAAGTCAATAAAAGTATAATACAATAAATTGTGGTTTCGAGCCCGTACGAGGAACCAACCTCTTGCGTTTGAATCTACTAATAAAATGACTTCGGCAAAGCAGTTATTCGCCCCTTTGTCCGAAATCGAGTGACGAAATGAATTTCACAATAATCCTTGCTTACGAATTCCAGCAAGTCGTAGCTCGAGCTCGTTGCGGTCATTGCTCGCAGCTCGTTGCTTGCGTTTGCACATTTTTCCTACTTCAGTGAATGGCCTCACGCGAAGGAGGAACAATGGCGAAATAATGTACGATCGATTAATTCGCCGCACAACAGCCCTCCCCCCTTAAAAGGAAAAATTTTTTCTCTAAAAAAATTTTTTCTTCGATTGGTTTTCCGTATTTCCTCTTACAATTTGATATTTTATATATCGGACAATATAGCAGACAATACAATTTTTTAACATGCTTTTGACAAATTTTTTTTTTGCTATTTTTTCGTCATTGTCGATCTGGCAATCGCACTCGGTTGAGGTGGCGAGTTTCCCAGGCCCTGGCCCGCTCCGATCGTAGTCGCTCATGTGGCTGTTGTCGTTCGAGTGCTCGAGATTGAAATTCACCTCGGCTGCTGCCGGGGTCGTTGCCTCGGTTGTCCTTGTCGGTGTCCGGTTCCGTTTGTATATATAACATTTAAGCAGAAGGAAGCCGACCAAGGCTATTGGTGCTATTGCATTCAGCGAGTAGGGGCAAATTATGTGGGGATGCTGCGTCCCGTCTCCGATGATGTCGAGAGTTCTAGCGTCCTTTCGGCTTGATCTTCGAGCTTTTGCAGCTCCTTCGGATTTGTCAGTATACTTGCCAGTGTAATTTTCTCGGTGGTTTGGGTAGGAGGCGTCTGAGCCTCTATTTCCCTTAACTTCAGGTTGTAGGGAGGAAGGTAATTTTTTTTGATGATCTGCGATGTTTGCCCTGTTGTTTTCACGCTGAAAGTTGGGGCGGTTACGATACTTGCGCCTATCAAAGCGAGCCCGTTTAACTAATAATTTCGTGTTGAATGAGGTTTTCGCCGCAACCGATGGCCTCTGAGGTCAGCGTGACGTCAATACATCACCCTGGCTGTTGCAGGGAGATGAGCCGGATTTCTCGTTTTGCACAGCTCTCGCCGTTGTCCTGGGTGATTTTAGCGTAAATCAACATGTAACATCTAGCCTGACAGCCAGCCGCCTGGTGGATTGGACTACCGCGAGGCTTCCGATGTACTCGAAGTAGATGCCGGGGTTGCTGTCGAAGGCGCTGATACTGTAGTTTGGAAGGTGTGACGTGCACTCCGTTACTCCGCTGGTCGCAGCGACCAACCTGGAATAGGGATTGGAGACGTTCAAGCTTGTGTTTCCGTGGGATTGCTTAGTTACCTAATTTCGTTCTCCAGATTTCTAATCCTGGGACTTTGTTAATGCCCCGAGGCTCATTCTTTGCTAAGACTTTGAGCTACAATCTTCGGGCCAATAGCCGATCACCCTTCGAGCTAAATTTTTCTGAAAATAAAAATAAATCGCTTTTTCTTTTCTAGAGAAGGAGGCGAGAACGTTTTGACAGAGCTCTGGGGCTCCTGGGGCTTTGGGCTCCGGAGATCTTCAACAAAGAGTCCGTCTAAGACTATTTAGGGCTGGGACGCCTCTTCCAGTATCCCATATACGTTTCCTGGGAGGTCGGCCCTAGCTATGACTAGACTTTGGATTCCGGGACATTGTATAATATCTATGAAAATAACAATTCTGAGAAATTTGTAAAATTTTTTCGCTTTCTTTCGTGCTCTGTTAATTAAACAAGGTTTCATTTTACCTTGTTTCTCTTATTGAAGTTCCTCATCTAGTGCTCTGCGGAGCTCTGAACCCATAAATACTTAGTTTTATTCAAGCTTAATGCTCTATAAAGAGCTTCAGGCGGTTAGCGTGTACCGCCTGCATTTTCCGTCCCTTCTGGACGATGTAATTGACGGGGGGCCTCGTCTCCACTATCTTGTGGGGTCCCGTCCACTTCGGGGTCAGCTTGGCTGACCGCCCCCCTGCGCACCATCTTGTCACGGAGGAGTACGCGTTCGCCGACGCGGTACTCCTGCACCTACGCGCCGTGGTCGTACGTATTCTTCGATCGTCTTTTCGCGCCCTCCAGGTTGTCTCCTGCTACAGTCCATGCGGCGCGTAATCGCTCGCATAACTGGTGGACGTAGTCATCGTAGGCATAGGTGCTGCGGGGCTCCTGTTTCACGGCGGTCGGCAATTCAGCCTCGCGTCCGTACGCCAACACGCGGGGAGACAGTCTGGTCCCCGTATGTGCAGTGGTATGGTATGTAAACATTGCGTACGGCCGCCACTCGTCCCAATTTCCCTGATCCTCACGTATGAAATTTTTCAGATATTTTGCGAGGGCACGATGCGACCATTTCAGGACGCCATTCGATTCCGGGTGGTATGCCGTCGTTTCTATTTTCTAACTCGTAGCAATCGAGAGATTTCTTTGAAGGTCGAGCTGAGGAAGTTGGTGCCCTGGTCCGACAGTATTGTTTCCGGCGTTCCGTGCGGGCAAATTAATTCTTTAACCAGTACCCTTGCTACTGTCGAAGCCTCTTGGTTCGGCAGGGGGATCGCTGTACTGTACTTGGTAAGGGCGTCCTGATACGTAAGTATATATTTTTTCTGGGAAGCGCTTTCCGGTAGCGGTCCTACGATGTCGACCGCAACTTTTTCGAATGACCGCGATGGGGTGTCCATTACCACCATCGGCATTCGTTCCTTTTTCCCGATTTTATTCTTTTGGCAGGACTCGTAGGACGAAATATATTTCTCCAAATCGCTTCTTATGCCGGGTCAGTCATATTTGGTTCGGATCCGATGCAGGCTGCGCCGCATACCTTGATGCCCTCCTATAGGGGTTTCGTGATATTCCTTTATTATTTTTAGGCGGTCATCGGCGGAGGGGATGGCTACGCCACTGGTGCTGTAGCTGTATTCTTTTATAACGCTGTCCTTTTCCGTGCAGCTGGAAGTTTGCCGGCTACGGCCTCCGCCGTGCCTCGCTTCCTCAACAAGCTTGTGCGGTGCTCTGTCCGCAGTTTCTTCACTCGGTGCGCTTACCGGTAGCTCCGCCGTTGGGTCGCTCTCTATCTCGAGCGGCCTTGCAACGTTTGCCTTTCGCGGTCTTCCGCGCCACGCGGGTCCGCCAGGCTGTGCTGGGCTCGCTCTGTCTTTGTCAGCGATGCTCGCAGTCTTACTCGTGCCTTGCGTTGCTAGCGTGCGTGGTCTGCCCCATCCCCGACCGCACGGCTTCTGTGGGGATCAGTCAAGCGACCTGCATGCACGCTGCCAATCTGTCTATTCTCTTCTGGAGCATTGGCCGGGGCGGCCTCTCTCTCTGTCGCGTCGCTAAGCTGGCTCGGGGTATTCTCGGCTCTCTGCTTTGTGCGGGTGTCCGTACCCGGGCGCTTGCTGTCTTTTTCTATCTCGTGGACGAGCTTGACCTCTCGCTCCGGCGAGCTACCACGGCTATATGGGGTATCTTCGGCCCTCCGCTTTGTGCGGTCATTCGCTGTGCCTACTTGCCCCGTAGTGCTGTCCTTTTCCGAACCACGGACTTCGTTGTTCGCTCTCGCTTGGGCCCTCGTAGTGAGGAATATACGGCTTAGCGCATCTGCATTCATGTTGAGCTTACCTGCCTTGTATTCGACATTAAACTCATGTTCCGCCAATTTTATTTTCCAACGCATTAGTCTCGAACCTGGGTCCTTTACTCCAAACAGCCAGGTGAGCAGTTGGTGGTCTGTCACGACCGTGAAGCGAGTACCATAAATATATGGCCGGAATTGAGCGAGAGCCCAGACTATAGCGAGTAGTTTCTTTTCCGTCGTTGTGTAATTCAGCTCGGCCTTCGACATGGTGCGGCTCGCGTAGCATATTGGCAAATCGTTCCCGATCCTACCTTGCGAAAGAATAGTGCCGAGCGCCCTGTCTAAGGCGTCCGTTGTTACAACGAACGGCTTTTCGAAGTCAGGATACTGCAATGTTGGTGCTGTGGTAAGCGCCGTCTTCAGTTCCTCGAAGGCAGCATCTCTTACTGCGGTCCACTGGAATTGAACCCCTTTCTGAGTTAATTCTGTGAGTGGTTTCGCGGTTTTCGAGAAATCCTTGATGAATTTCCGGTAATAACCAGCTAGTCCGAGGAAGGATTGTACCCCTTTTACGTCTCTTGGCACCGGGAATTCCCTTACCGCTTCCAGCTTTTTCGGATCAGCACGTACACCCTCTTCGGAGATGATGTGGCCGAGGTACTGCGTTTCTTCGCGCAGGAATTGGCACTTGCTAGGTTGCACTGCCAATTTTGCCTCTCTCAGCCGCTGTAGCACCTCCCGCAGCCTGTCGTTGTGCTCCCTAAAGGTTTTACCGTGGATTACTATGTCATCTAGGAACACAGCATTGAATTTTTTGCTACAACAATTTTAGCTATACCGAGGGGGGTGAATTTTTCACCTCCCACACCCTGCAACTCCACAGAGCACCTACTCACCATGGTCTCAGGCTTGTGGCATCCTTCCTCCAGTATACTGCACTGGGCCTCTGTGTCCGCCTTAAGGGTAAGTTCTCCGGTCACGGCCAATGATGCGACGATATGAAAGTCGCTGGCCGTAGCGCTGGACGCCGGCAGCGTTACCTGCCATAACTGCAACTGTTGCGTCGTTTTCGTCCGTCTGCGCGCGGGTCTCTGCTGGGCCGTGAGTGTATTTTATCTCATCGTACCCAGCTGGCTGGCATTGGTATTTGATTTACCTGTACCTGCATTCATCGTGGACTTTTCACTTTGGCCCCCTGAGTCCCTTGGACGCCGGAGATGCTGTGAGGACTGCGCAGCCTCGCTCTTATTTTGCGACAATCTCTTCCTGCATTCTTTCCACAAGTGGCCCCTTTTTTGGCAATAATTGCACACAACGTCAATGTGGTTTATGGATTTATCCTCACTGGGCATCGGTAGGCTCACTCTTCCCGATCTGCGGGTGCAGTCTCGAGCCATGTGTCCAGCTTTTCCGCAGGTGAAACAATTCTTGCCCTGCCGGGATGGTGCACCTAGGGACCTTCTGGGGTGGCTTAATGCTCCACCTACCCCTTCCTTTGGCTGCACCATATTGGTTATTTCTATGGCCCCTGCCACAGAGTCATGCAGCGTTTGGTAATTCCTCGCACGCACCAGCACTTGCACCTGGTCGTGCAGGCCGTTTTCGAAGTTAGCCTGTGCACTTCGTCGGGTGACACTCTCCACGGTGACCTTCTGATCCTTCGTTCTTAACGGTTCACAGAGTATTTCAGTTATGTCTACCGTAATTCTCTCCGTTCTTGCCGTGTAGACGTCGATGTCCTCATTCTGTCCCTGCCGGAGGGAGCTGAACTCCATCTGCAGCGCAGCCAGGAACTTCCGTTGTCCGTACAACGCTCCCAACTCGCTCCTGAGTTGCGCCATGGTACCAATGGTCTTGTGCTGCAGTTGTCTTGCTACTGCACCCTCTAACTTACTCATGACTATCAACTCCAGGACGGTCGCATGCTCCTCCTCTGCTACCCTGCGGAAAATCGTCTCGCAGGACTTTAAGAAGAACGGCAACGCCTTTGAATCCTTGCCGTGAAATGTTTTCACCATTTTTATTCCCAGGCTGAGGCTGAGCGTATTTGAGGGCGTCCGCGTCTCCTCGAACCGCATGCGTCTCAGGGGCTGTAAGGGGCGGCGGATGGTGTTCCATCCCTGCTCCTCCTAACCGTTGCTGAAGCTCAGCAATTTGTTCTCTTAGGGAGTGGATGAGCTCGGACTTATCCGCACCTACCTCGCTTAACGTGTCGACCAAGTTTCATCTTGCCGACGGGGTTTCAGCCTCCCTGAGTTCGCGATCGAGTTCGCGTTGGCCTCGTGCATGCTCGCGCTGCAGCCTTTCGTACTAGCGTCGAGCTCTTTCCATATCGCGGTGGCTCCGGTCGACCACCTCTAACCGATCTCGTACTCTTGCGGGTACCGACCGGGCTGCCGTACCGGTTACGGGTGGGGAACCTACGCGATCTATTGTTCGCATGTTTTCGATGTCTCGCTCGACCATATCCTCTGTGATGCGCTCAGGCGTTCGTTCGCCAGCAGCCATATTGAATATGTCGTCGCTATCGATACTGTCGTGATCTCCGAACGACGCACCCCTGAGTGGGTTCACGCCAAACTGGGTTGTCAGACGTCCGGCAGGGCCTTCTGTCTGGCTGCGGGGATTCGTCTCGACGGCGAAAGCTCTGACAACGCCGTGCGCGCTTCGTACACGATGTCCCCTACAGCCGCAGCTAATCCGGCTGTGGAGTCTACCGTTGTACCAGGCAACGTCGTGTCCAACGAGTTGCCTCTACGCCTTGGTCCGGCGCTTCTATATTCCGCCATATTGCTAATTTTGCGCTCGGACTTACTTTAAAAATATTTCCAAAAATCTCAGGAGAGATATATATTTCTAATGGAATATTTTCCCCAAACTACAGATTTAACTGGCTTTAATTCTAGGCTATGTATAAGTATAAAGTAACCGCCACTTACAGGAGTATGATCTTGCTGATGGTCCTCTCCATGGCGATGTTCCTTGGGTGCTGTTCCTACGGTGCTGTTGACTTGCTGTTTTGTAGCTCCCGTCGAAGGTTGGTCCAGATGTCATCCCTGGCACCGTTGACCCGTTTACTTGATGGTTCCTGGACTCGTCCTCTGTGCGTCGGCAATGGCTGCGCGACGGCTTCGTCTCAAGTAGCTGCCTCGAGCACTTGGTTCCACACTTTGTGCGTTTTTCACGCGACTTGACGTGACACCGTCAATCGGGATTTTTAACGGTTGACCGATACGTCACACCGCACCGATGTTCACTTCGCGTCTTCGCGTTAGATTAGTCGGGTTTTCACAGACTACACTGGCGTCATTTGCACGAGTCGTAGTCGTCACTTCAAAGTCACTCTTATTACTTTGTCCAAACACTTTTTTTCCAAATAAATTACGTAGCACTTATCACTTCAGCAGATCCCACCGCTGCCACCAAATGTTATGACGGTACCGCGTAATTGAATAACTCGGTAATCGGTATAATATTAAAAAGTTATTATTTTGGGATCGTTTGCCGATTAGGAGATGGATCTCGAGTAATTCGTGTAAACGTGAATTTATGTAAAATGTAAATATTTATTATAGGCAACGGTACCTTTTCGTTGTCAATTTAAAAGTCAATAAAAGTATAATACAATAAATTGTGGTTTCGAGCTCGTACGAGCAACCAACCTCTCGCGTTTGAATCTACTAATAGAATGATTTCGGCACAGCAGTTATTCGCCCCTTTGCCCGAAATGGAGTGTCGAAATAAATTTCACAATAATCCTTGCTCGCGAATTCCAGCAAGTAGTAGCTCGAGCTCGTTACGGTCATTGCTCGCAGCTCGTTGCTTACGCTTGCATATTTTTCCTACTTCGGTGAATGGCCTCACGCGAAGGAGAAACAATGGCGAAATAATATACGATTGATTATTTCGCGGCACAACACGTGCGCGGTCCAGCAACGCACAGCAGAATGCTCACTCACTCTTAAACAAATGGGCAAATGGAATTATTATTTGTTATTATGTTAGTGCTGCGTCCAATTGACTTTGGAATTTGTTTGACTTCTATCCTCCACATGGATACCACTTTTATCCACAACACACGGGTGACTCCGGGTTCGAAGAGAGGCAGCTGCAGTGACGATATAGGTTTAAGAAGGTATCTGCGGGAAAAAAATATTAAAAAGAGCAGTAAATAAGGGAATTAGGAAATAGGCACGTTCAGGATGCGTGGGAACAGATTGGAATGTGGGCGACAACAGCTGCATTTTGGGAACAGCAGTAGACATAGTGCACAGAGTTATACACAGGCCTAAAGGTAGGAAGTAATAACGTATGGTGGAGGCGAGCTAGCCAGAGATAGTGAGTAATAGAAATCTACAGGACGGGATAATTACACTACACCTAACACATACAAAGATACTAAACGTAGAGATCGATGACATCATTTTTAGAAAAAACTAATCGATGATGAAATTAGAAAAGTATTAATGATGATTCAAAACGCCAATATGTGTTCGCAAAGAATCTTTCAAATTTGGAAAAGTAAAGCTAATGTGGTTATATTTCGAACTTCGAAACGATTACATTATACCAAAAGATTCCATATGCGCAACTTCATTTTTGGTACTAGCGATTATTTGCTCTCTCTTAACTCACAGAGATATAATTTACATTTATTACAAACTTGCGATTACTCGACAATTCAGAATAATGAACATGATACAACATATATTATCTCAGAATGAAACCAATAGAAATAATTATTACTCTTCTAACGGGTACACTCAACACACAAATGCAAATAATATTAGAAATAACAACAGGAACAATGAAAATATTTATAGTACGAATATAAAAAATAATAGTAACTCAATTTATCGCAACGGCAATATAACAGCAAATAATTATTTCATTGGCCCATTTACAACGATTTTGAATACTAACAGAACTTACAACTCTAACGTCTTATAAATTACTGGTTGATTAATCGATCCAGCATAGGTATTTCACCTCACATAGAGCTATTTCTATCGTTGGCACTTATATTTTTTCTTCCTTACATATACACATAAGAAACCAAAATCGCTAATCATAAAAATATTTGTGAATTTGAATCACAGTCATATTTGATTCAGAAAGACAAGTTAAATAATGCGAGAAGCTCTGTATGATAATTGTTTAGCAATCCGCTGCGCGTGTCTGAACTGCTCATTGCAAGCAAGCCCACGCTGACTTGCAATGAGACGTCGATGGCAATGGTCTGTTGAAAGCCGTAGTCATATTACTTGCGAAAATCTGACGGAACAGTACGGTCTCACCTCGTGTAGCGTATGTGCTCATCTTTCAGTTTTCAGTGCTCAAATTGTGCTTAACCAGTTTCAAAAAAACAGCTAAAATTCTGTGGCCATCGGTATATAAATATGCTGTTAATTGTTTTGTGCTACTAATTGGTGCATCTGCATAATCGGTTTCACCTCGTGCTGTGTCGTGTTCGCGCGTCACCGCGTGACGTTTGCACATCGAACTACTCGTATTTGGTCAGACTTGTACTCTCTGATTTATATAATCATGTGTAGTAACGGTACTACTAATTTTTATAACCCGTTATATTATGAATTCAAACATTGACTTTTTGTTATATTTTCTCCTTGTTTTATTTTTAGCACGTCCACTGTATTTGTTTGTGGTGCAATAAACTGTCATCATTTATTAACATCTGTGTACCGCTTCTAATTTTATTTCAAAACATTACAGTCCACTCCACTTTTATCAACTGCGTACTCAAACAAGTTCACTAAGTACCATTTGAAATAACTTATATAACACTAACACAAAAAAGACACTAGTAAAGTCTTAGTAGAAACTACGATATTTCTATCTTTACACCTTGATATATCAATCACCAGCGTTAATGACGGTAATAGCACTGTTGTTTTAAATTCCAATGATTACATACAAAAATCCCTTGCACTCTCAAATGATGAAACTATTTATAATTCTCTGGCAGCTGATCCAAATAAAATTATTCAAGAATTAGTTACTAGGCTTCTAGATCATTGGAAATGAGCAAAATTCATAAATGAAAGTAACTATTATTTCTTCGAACCTGACAATACAAATATCGCTAGAATGTAAACTTTACCATAAATACACAACCCGAACATCTCAATGAGGCTGGTATGTCCTGGATATTATTATTTTGAGATAAGGTGAACGCACCGAAGAATAATACATTATTTTCCGTTTTAAGCCAGAATGCGCTGGCTAGGAATAGGAGAACGGTATGGTGATGTGGTGTTTAAATAAATAAATTGTGCGCACAAGAAGTTTCAACGCATAATTAACATCACTAAATATATGAAAACATTCAGGTTATATTAAACGATGATTAAAACGGTGAAAACTAGCAAACATGAAGAGATGGGTGCACGTAAATTAGGGCACGTACTAGACAAGTGACTGAGCATCAAAACAAAAAAATTAATCTTTGCTGTTATGAGGGTCGACCACGATGGTTGATCCCCGGAGATGAAACAATGAGAAAAGCAGTGCTGAATGCACACCGCAAGAATATCGTGGAAAGGATGCAATGGTTAGCAGGGCGCAGTGCGTCTCGAAGACGTTCTGTGTCCCGCTAGTCAGCGTTGGACTGCTGACCTAAGCAAAATGTGCATACCCAGCAGTAATAAGCAGTACTGGATCGTAGAAGAATATATTTACGTATGCACAGTTGAAGCGAAAATGTGATAATTAATAGTAAACAATTTAAATGCACAAAAAAAAATGAATAATGAATCCAGATGTAACAAGGCCAATAATTTCCTTTACAATTGTCCTATATACAAATGAATGGATTTTATTCATAAAATGTTGACGAAGCGTATAAATAATCTGATTTCTAATGTTAATGGCAGTTCCTCTCTAAAATCAGTAGCTTTGCACACTACTTTATCTGCTTCATACATTTTAGTTTCATTCGATGTGACCTCTATTTACTCAAATGTTTCTTTACAATTAGTTTTAAGCGGCCTGGACAAATCAAGGTATCTGTTTGGAAAGGGAACTCCTCTCGGCGTATTTAAAAAAGAATCTCTGATCATTATGTCTACTACTTACTTCACCTTTCATATAAAGATTTACAAATAAATTTCAAACCTCCCAATGACTCCCATTACTGTACTTATAGTTATGGCTAATTTAGAAGAATGTTGCTTATCAAAACTTAATCACACTCCAATTTTATATAAAAAATATACTGACGACATGATTATCTCTTTGCTATTTCATCAAATTCAACACGCTTTAGTAATTTTCAATGCTTACCATATCCTAAACTACAGCTCACCATTGCGAAAGAAAAAGATAAGAAAATAACATTCCTGAATTAGTCATTAATTAGGGAAAATAATAACATTAGCACAGAATAGTATTGTAAATCAGAAGATCGTATCGCACCGTCGACAAACATATTGGAACACTACCATCGACGAACAAACTAGGCCCTTCATATACCATACCGTACACCTTCATGGTATACTTTTTTTCTACTTTCCGACATTTCTACCATGAATTTAATTAGATTTATCGAATCTTTGTTATTAATTATTGTTAACAATGATGGCAAGTAAATGCACGGTTAAACGACATGCATATTTGTTAATAAAAGTAGAAGAAATTCCATTACGTTTGGACTCTGAACAGAGCCACTTTCAGAAATGTTAATAAAGGGTGTCCCAGCAAGAGCGCCGGATTTAAATTTGCTGCCATTTTGTTAATACGAGTTGTACGGTGATTTTTTGTTGACATTTGTCACGTACAGAACACGCGATTTAAGAATATCGAGAAGTATCCAAACCAACAACGTTTAATTATTGTAAAAACACTTTACAAAAATGATGAAAGTTTTGCGAAAACAGTTCGCCAATTACGTAAAGTTTTTGGTCGCAATAATGCGCAAAATGAATCGACAGTGAGGCGTTTCATTACAAAATTTGAGACGAAATTTACGCTGATGGATCAGAAGATCATTGTTCGTCGTCAGTAGAAGGAACCCGTTATAGAAAGACAGGGCGTGGCCGGCTGGCGCCAGGAACGTGTCTGGACAAGCCCCGCCCCCTCCCACCACTACCCCCTTCCCTGCTGCTTCCTCATTGGTTGTTCCAGGGGGCGTGTCTACCCCCACTACCCCACCCCCGTTCCTGGTTGGTCCCCACAACCCCCAACACGCTTACCCCTATCCCTGATTGGTCACCACCAGTCCCCACCCCCAGTCCACCTATCCTAGTGTTCTGATTGGTGCAGCGTCGCAGCGCCATCTGCCGGATTTTGACCCGTACTTAATTGCCGATGCGCCATCTAGTGTCGGTAAATGTGTTACCGATCGTCGGTAAAGAAAATTGGATGCTGGCAGTCGGTCGGGCAGAAAAGTACCGATACGGAATCTACAGTCGGTGCTCGTGTTACCGACTGATGGTACAGAAGATGGAATGTTGGCAGTCATTCTAGCAGAAAATTACCGATGCGCCATCTACTATCGGTAATCATGTTACCGATCGTCGGTAAAGAAGATTGAATGTCAGCAGCCGGTCCAGCAAAAATTAATCACCGATGCGCCATCTACTGTCAGTGATCGTGTTACCAACTGGTGGTAAAAAAGATTGAATGTTTGTAGTCGATCTAGCAGAAAATGTATCGGCGATCGGTAAAGCGGATCGGTTGTCAACGGTCGGTATGTAGCCGACCATTGCTACAGTTAATTTGGGACTTACGGAAGATAAGAAGATTGGGTCTCGCGGTAAATAATATTTTGCACCCCACCATCAACCGGTTTCCCCCCAGTCGTCGATAACCGAGACCCCTTCACGTAGCTTTTTAAAAAAAATTTTGTTAATTAAGAAATTTATTAATTTAAACGACTATTTACAACAATGGTAAATGAAAATGCTCGTTATTTTTTTAGTTTCATAAAAAACTGTTTTATTTTACCATTCTCGTCCAACAAACATGTATTGTTGATTCGTAATTTTCAATGGCATCCGTGGCAGTCACGGCGAGCTGGTGGTCGACCGTCAATTTGTGTTTTTGTGCCCGATTTTTTGTAATGTACATAGCACGGCATGTACGAGGAGACTTCACGGTCAACCTTCAGCTTCTCCGGTAGTTTATCGTACAAAATTTCTATTTTTCCGCCCCAATGTTTCAATAGCAGCGGCTTCGGTATGTACGCGAGCTCTGCTTTGGTGAAGTCTCGGGGATCCTTGCAGCAGTCGATCATGAGTATACTACCAATAGTATTCATTGTGGAAAGAGAGGCAAATATACTTTCACAACGACGTTTCCTTTTCAACCAAGTTTTTTTCACAGCTGTTACCATTAGATATATACATCTCGCGTCAATGGCCAGCATAGTTAAATATGAAAATGTGTATGGTGGGAGTACTTTCGAATAATAAGACAGGAAATTCAAAGTTTCGAATTTATTCATACGAATTTCAAGATGGTTCTACACACGTTTGTATATACGTGTTTTTATCATTATTTCACAAAATTATACAAATAAATCCGCATATAATATCGTTCTATACACGCTTGTATATACGTGATTTCATTATCATTTTACAAAATTATATAAATAAAGCCATATATTTTTCATCGTTTTTACACATATACATATATACAATAATATTCATAAAGAATAAAAATAATTTACAACGCTGTACAGATAAATGAACGTATTTACACACACACACGCACGCACACTATCTATATGTACATCACACACACACACACACACACACACACACACACACACACACACACACACACACACACACACACACACACACACACACACACACACACACACGCGCGCGCGCGCGCGCGCGCGCGCGCACACACACACACTTAATTCCGTGCGCGTCAGGTTATCCCGCTGACCGATCTTACCCCGAAACGAATTTAAGCAAAGCTTAGCAACTGAGCGTAAGCCCTGATTACGCGTAATGTTGTTAGCGTTCAACCGGATACCCTCCACACGCTCGTAATAATCTACATATTCCTCGCGGACGCTTCGTCGATACAGTACTCGGGCCAACCGCTCGCCTCCTGTTTAATTTTCAAAAATGTATTTACATAAGAGGCAAACAGTCCACCCTCGCGTGTAACGGGATTGTACATTGTTGTTTTGTACGCCCAAATCATCGAAATTTCTAAGATTTCATAGCCCATATCTATTGCCTTCCGCACCTCATCCGTCACCCAGGTACCGGTGAAAGCCCGGTCGTCAGGGTTCTCATGAATGCACGAGGCTTGAACCATAGACTCTATACACTTACGGCACAGAGCAAATAGCAGTCTCTCGTGCATTCGAACAGGTAGCACGGGGTGAAAGAGGTGGCGCAGAGGCAATAAGGTACACTCGACTAAACCGTTGACCGTTACACCGAGAGCATCCAGTGAACCCCCCAACAAATCGTCGCACTCGGTACCGATATATATTTTCGGGTGCCCCACCGGGAAGCGACCTGTCTTACATATATACGGATACAGCGAGCAGATATCGATGTACGATATCTTCTCCCCTGGTGCGACATCGTAGGAGGTGACGATATTACCTGTGCGACCACCATAAAACGCTGCACGAGGGTTCAAACTCTCTGTGGTGCGCCGTGGATGATTTTTTAAAAATTCGTTTACGCGTGGCTCGACTTTGCGGAGTAGATTGAAGTAACACTCCCACATCTCCACCAATTCGTAACCATGCGAACGAATTTTTAAACTCATTGCCACAGTACGCTCATATCGAGTGTCCATACTCTCGTTACCAGCGTGAGACTTTCTCGCGCCATCGTTTGGAAAACACTCACAGCATCCATGCCAGTAACAACCATGGTATTGATAAACAATACGACGATTGTTTACCTCTATATAGCCGTCGACACGTGGCCCTTCGGGTAGCTTATGTTCACGGGTGCGACCCGCGTGAATAAGCGCATGACCGAGCTCATGCTCGACCCATAATAGCCAGTCGATGGCCTGCTGTGAGTGATTTTCCGCACGCATATAACCACCGGCAGGTATAAGACCAATTGTATCGGGTCTTAGAAAACTACGACGGTACACGACCGAGCAAGCCGATGCTATCGTAGTGGCCTCGGTGAATGGGCATGTATTACCTACGGATAAAATTTTTTTCCGAAATTCGAAGCAAGCTCGACGGAGTATGTCAACATCCATCTTGCAATACTTAAAAATTTCTTTTTCAAAATCAAATGTTACGGCTTTATCGACTTGCTCAGCGTACCATTCGTAAAATTCCGCGCGGTCTGGTTTACTCATTGTATCGGGCGAGTAATACGTAGCTGCGGGGAGAACACCGTTATAGCCTCGTGCATCTTCAGTGTTGAAGAGGTGCGGGAAATAACCCTCGGTCAGTTGCTCGCTAAACCCAAAGGCTTTGGGTAGTGCACTAAGTCGCATATGAAAATAATTTATGCTGTCTATAAAAGTCGTGCGGCCCACTCGCATTGAAACTATTGAATTACCGGTCAAGATTATACTGGGTGTGGGCATATCCGTGGAACGTTCTACGATACTTCGCAATACAAATTGGCTGTCAAATGCCTTTGCGTTGTATGCAATACATACTATATTGCGAAATTTCGTAGAAGGTCGCACGGCCAAATCTACAAATTCATCTACTGGATTATTTTTGAATAAAAACTCTCTAACACCGCACCACGAGCAAGTGCTCAAGGGTAGATGCTCTCCCGCTGAAAAACAAAGCTCACACAGCTGTTGCGCTACACAATGAGTGACTACGTGCTCGAACGAGTCGTCTTCCGTATTTGGTGTAATATACGGCTTATCCTGGCGCGTTTCAAAATCGTAAAATATAAATAGCGTTTCAGGGTGTCCCGCGACCGGTTCCAATTCTTTCCGCGGTTTGACAATTTGCATATAGCAACGATCATTGTAGCCATGCGAACTACGACACAAACGACAAAAAGAAACACCGCATTCGTGAATCTTGTGATGATTACTCATAACTTTATCACAAGATTTACAAATACGGTAAGTCTCGCAAATAGATTTTTGAAGCTGTTGCAGCTTATAGCGGCTAACCAATGGTTTTAAATGGTTAGCGAAACACAAGGGGTTGTAGAACATTCGTCCACAATCGTCGCACGACTTCTCGCTATTCACAGCGGTGGGCACTGTTTGACTAGTACCCGCCACCGGACCGGGCACGAGCTCTTTATCAGCCATTGGGACTAACTCTTTGATACAGGGCGGCACACTGAAGCATCGTGGACACTTACTCGTGCAACGATGCTCGAATTGACGACGGTAAGATTTATTGCACGGTATACAATAATTCTTACCACCTGCTGCGCCCATTAGGTTGATGATTGGCGAATAGTGTTTTAAAATAGCACTATACGCTATATTAACAACCTCAGATGGCCCCTGCATTACGAAAGACGTTTGTCCATCAAAAAGCAAGGGTACACCTGGGTATACCGTGATAGCAATCCTCAAAGGCATGAGGTATCTTTGGAAACTTGTTATTTCCGGAATACCACAGCCTTCTAGAGGTATTTGCACACCGGCCAGCTGAACAAGAGATTGCGCTTTTTCACGTTGGTCGAGCGACGCCCCTTGTCGTATACGCGTCCAAGCTATTTCCGAGTCTTTGCTACGTTCGCGTTTATGTACGTTGTTTGCAAGAGCTACAACGATCGAGCGAGGAAAATACAAATTAACACCGTTTTGTATTATACAAACCACGGATCGACTCTTCACCATTGACACACGGAGCCCCTAACCAGTAGGCACCGCTACATACGTAACGGTGAATCGCAACGTGTCAGAGGCCGCGAGAACCCTCGAGCTCTGATTCACGGCACACATCAAAGCCCATAGGGCTTCATCAGTGAACCGTGAAATAGGCCTCAATGATATGCCCGCTTTGCCGTCTGCCATCCCGTCAGTGACAAAACCCACACCTATTAAATCCGTGTCATCGCGATCCTTTACGAAATAATCGTGAATATCTCGGATGGAGCTACGAATCCACGTGACCGGATTTATAGATACGGGTGGTTGTACTAACGCTAGAATGATCTGTCGCGCTGAAACCCCGAAACGCCGTAAATATTTATATTGCTCTAAGCCCACGACAACAAAACGATTTCCCGGCGGTAAAATATCGTCCGTATCATCGATGCTAACCGCGGTGTCTCGGATCTCTGTACCGTGGCTATGATTTCGAATATTAACTACGCCTGCTACTACGCGATTAACGTTATTACCCCCGGCACCAGTTAAATCCCTACCTATTTGAATTTTGGGACATACCTCGAGCGAAGACGATGCTGATGACGACGCTGTAAAGGCTGGAGGCGCTGACGATGCCAATGACGTTGATTCCTCTTCATCCGACGACGACCACGATGATGATGATGATGATGATGATGATGATGATGATGATGATGATGATGATGGTGACGACGACGACGACGACGACGACGACGACGACGACGACGAAGAGGACACGGTTGAAGCCAGTGACGGTATTGGCGACAACAGCGGAGGCCAGTGAGCTATAAAATATCCAGATTTAAGGATTTATTTTACGCTCACTCTTCAGGGGGCCCAAGGCATGCCTCGTACAACCGCACAGCAACAAGGTCATCGTCCTCGTCGCAGAAGTCGGAGTCATCCCCGACCGTACCATCCGCGTGAAAGTAAGGTATCACGCGTGTGCGAATAAACACCGCCTCTTCGTCCAGGCCAATACCTTGCTCCTTAGGCGGTGGTGACTCGGGACTATCGAGGATATCCGCGACCTCGCGTACGACAACATGTGCAACATCTTGCGGCTCATCGTCTATTAGAAAATGAATTTTATTAATTCATCTTCATAAAATAATCTAATAGTAAATATTTTTTATTATTTTTACGTACCATCATACGAGTCATCCGCGGACTCTGTAGTTGCCTCGTCTATATTTACAGGCCTCTGCGCAACCATCACTGGTTCCTCGTCTTCCTCTATCCCCGGCTGCTCAGGATCCGGGCTAGCCGGGCTGTTGGGGACATCACCGTCGATGGAGCTGTCGCTGTCGTCATCCTCCTCCATGGCCTCATCATCGGCGTAGTTGTCGTTATCATCATTATCGATGAAAAACATATCAACCTCGTCACCGTCGTCTGCCGACACGCCTGACATTGAGGCGTTGTCGTCATCGTCGGGGCTGGGTGAAGCCGTGCACGACGACGGTGACCCCAAGCATGAGTCGGTGCTAGGAGGTCCGGCGTCGTTTTCGCTGCTGCTCGATGCAAGTAGCGAGCGTATAGCTGTAAGGGAAAATAAAAATTTATCATTTCTTTAAAGAAAAACATTTTGTTTTTCACTCTATTGTTTTTATTTTTTAATTTAGCTAAAATATTTTTATTATTTTTCAAAAATTGAATAAAATACATTGCCAGCGTTAACGAGTCTACGAAGCAAGTTTAACTGTGATTGATTGATTGACGGAAAGTGTATTAATTTTTGCGAGATAGAGTGAAAGTGGATTAAAAATTAATTCACTTTTCGTCAACCAATCAATCACAGTTAAACTTGGTTCATACCCTCACTGGTGTCGATAATGTATTTTATTAAATTTTTGGAAAAATAATACAAAAAATTTTTAATAAAAATTATTTTTACGGTTTTAAAAAAGTAAAACATTAAACCACTTTCAGTCAAGCGAACAAGTAAAAACTATAATACAATTTTAAATAATAAACAATATTTTTCTAGATTAAAAAAGTAAAATACAAAAGAGCAAATAACAAAAAGACGATAAAAACTCCAAATTTCCTACACAAATACTCTATGACTGAACACCGTAAGGGGGGTGATTTTACATGTGTCAGTATCTTAAAATAAATAAGCGAGTAAAAATAAAAATGTATCATCTTTAAAGAAAAACGTTTTGTTTTTATTAAAATTTGTTAATTACGTAAAAAAATGTACTATTTTTCAAAAATTGAATAAATACATTGCCGACACCGACGAGTTTAACGAGCCAAGTTTTACATTGATTGATGAAAGTGTATTAATTTTCGCGCAACAAAGCGAAAGTGGATTACAAATCAAGCCACTTTTCATCAACCAGTTGAAATAAAACTTGGTTTTCGATGATATGACGCTCACAATGTATTTTTATTACATTTTTGACAACAATAATAAAATTATTAAATTATAAAAAATTAGTTTTTATATTATACTCGTTCAATCATTTTAAGATTGATAAATATTTAAATAATAAAAATTATTTCAATGAAATAAAAAATACAAAATGAAAGTAAAAAAGAACACATAACAAAACTTTTTTCTTTTAAGATGACAAATAAATTTTTCAAATTGTTTCGACTTACCATGTCGATTTTCAGCGCCCATAATCAACTCGTTCAGCGGCCTATGTAAGAGTCCACCGTGATCGGCAAGATGTTGGACCACATATTGCTGCACAAAACTGGGTGCTTGCTGTAACGGACCACTCACATAAGCATCGGTAATCGATTCTGCATCACCACTCAGTAACACTGCACTAAACTCCGCGCGGAGACGTTGGAACGTAAAGTTCGCGATATTCACGAATCAACGCCGTGTAAAGCGCCGCACCAATCGCGGTTCCCGACGTATGAACACGCGAGCCGTTGCGCGCACTACGGCCAGAAGGACACGTCTATGTGAATCCATTTTTTTAAAAACGCGAAATAACGATGCTACACTGACAGGATGCTAGTTGTAGAACGTTTAAACGTTGAATAATACGAGAACTACCGTTTCACGCAATTTTATACCTTAACTCGAATACCCCCACTACCCTCTATATACAGGGTGTCTGCCGGGAAGGTATACTACTTTGTTTTGCCGCTATTTTGGTAAACGTTAGTCTTGACAGTTCATATTTGGCAGTCGTGAAGTAGACACGTGGCAAATTTATTATGGAAAAATATTCGATAAGTCAACGTGTTTTAATAGTTAAAACATTTTATCAAAATCAATCATCGATTACTGTGACGATGAGAAAGTTACGTGAAATTTTTGGGAGAAACAAATGGATATGTGAATAAACAGAATAGTCGGTTCTGGGCAATGGAAAACCCTCAAATTATTCATCAGTCACCTTTACATCCATTAAAAGTGACAGTCTGGTGTGCAATTTGGTCAGGAGGAATCATTGGACCTTACTTCTTTGAAAATCAAAACGGCGTAACGGTAACTGTGAATGGGGAGCGATATCGTGATATGATTGAAAACTTTTTAACGCCACAACTGCATACTTTGGGCTTGATTAACATGTGGTATCAACAAGACATCGCATACAGCCAGGATTACAATGGAATTACTGCGAGACCTCTTTCCACAACAAGTTATTTCAAAAAATGGTGATGTTGATTGGCCTCCACGGTCACCTGATTTGACTGCTCCGGACTTCTTTTTGTGGGGATATCTAAAAAGCAAGGCTTATGCAAACAAACCAGAAACGCTTGAGCAACTCAAACAAAATATTCGTGATGAAATTAATGAAATACCGCGTGAAATGTGTGAGAATGTAATGAAAAATGTGCTCAAAAGGGCTCGCATTTGTGAGGCTAACAGAGGCGGACATTTATCTGATATTGTATTCCATACATAATTGCCGACATTAAATAAAACATTTATCAATATAAGATCTATTCTCTTTCATTTAATCAAAAATTATAAACAAACAAAGTAGTATACCTTCCCGGCGGACACCGGGAAGGTATATTTCGACTTCACCATAAATGCAGAAATCTAGGAGAATTTTGAAATATAACAACCTTGAGTCTCTGTACAGTGACAGAGTGTCTTCACAAGGGGTTGAGGGCTACACACAGCCGTGCACTATTTCTTAAAGATAATTTATTTCGTACTACCTCTTTGGAAATGCTGTAAACATGAACCCATGCACGCCTACCGTTTTCTCTAGAAAGCTGCATTGTTTAAACAGACATTCTTACAACGATAACGCTGCTTCAGTGTCAACTAGCGTAGGCGCCTACTATTTCTTAAAGATGATTTAATTCGTATTAGCACTTTGTCTGGAGTGTAAACATGAAGCGCTACACTCCACCCGTTTTTCTAAGAAAGCTGTATTGTCTGAAACAGACATTCTTAATTTACATTTATATATGCACTTTTGGTATCTATTTACAATACGGTAATACGAAACGTCTGCCGTTTTTATACTAGACTGCATTGACAAAATAGACAGGCTCCATTTATATATATACATCTGTAACACGTGTATACACAAGACAATAAACGCAAATTCTACGATAGCTTTTCCATCAGGGGCTGTGTATTTGTAAACAAACAAAAAAATACCCAACATTCACATAAACGCTTGTGAACTAGCTTATTTTACATAATTATATTCAGTATAAATTCTTATAATAAATTCATTTTCAAAAATATATTACGAGAAATTTTTCGTTCTCGCTACTCTCTTTACATTTAATTGTATTCATATTTACTTATTCAAAAATGGTATACCCAGGCAAACGTTTCATTGTCAATCAACCCTTTCACTGCTACGACAATGATAATTATCAGACTGGTGGAAAACTGAAAACCCCCGAGCGACGTAATAAATTATGTTCCAATGGACAGACGCTAGCTATTGAATTTGTATATGGTCAATATACAATACGGCGCCTGTATATACATATTTACAATCGGTCGTACTGACGGCGCTGACCCTCGAGGGGGGTCATAGATATTTTCTCGTACAGGTAGACGCACAATATGAAAATTCGTATATTTATTCTTATACGTATAACGTTCAAGTGTTTTCCATCTACTGTAGACTCATTAAAATGCAAAATTCTTTCGACCATTACTGAAACGTAACTACATAAAGCCACAGGGGGTTTGCTATAATGTTCCAAATTTTACGCTATGAAATATCTATTTGTGATGAAATAAACAATTTCTACACTACAATAATTTGTAGTATACAGAAGTATAACTTCTCTCTCTATATACTCTACTAAGGTTACGTTGGTGGGGGTAAATGCTTGCCCCCACCATTCCAACATATGAGGCGATTCACACCTGTCTATAAAAACATTTGTAAAGAGGATCGGGTGGCAGTCCAACCCGTGACAAGCTACGAAATACAGTTATCGTAGCTTCGTTTCCCTCATCATTTATTCATTTTTCCGTGTCGCTATGTTGTATTTTCTATCAACCATGGAAAATTTTAAAGCACCATTGTTGCTTGCTACAACATATCATACAATTTGAACTACTCGGAAACAAAGAGGATAACTGTGGGTCTTCAGGTACGCGCAAGCGGTGACATTACACCGGTCGTTAAGCTGCAGCATAATAACTCGTCGGGTGGTATTACCTTTGAATCTACAAAGTGGTGTAAACTACAAGATGCCTTGACCGAGATAGCATCATATTTCGGGGCCTGTACAAATTATGGTTGGAAAGCTGATTAACGCATCCGTAAAACACTCAACATCGATGAATGCGAGATTCACTTTGCGTCCTCGTTTAGCTCAAAATCCATTGTTTTCGACCAAGCCAAGGACAATGTGATCGCCGTGGACGTCAACCCTAACGATGAAAATACACAGCTGGAAGCACCACCACCACAGAAGAAGAAGAAGAAAAACATCTATTCACCGAGTATAGTTATGCAAAAGAAATCTTTTGACGGACTATGCATCGTAACACCGTGTGTCGATGAGCGCTTCAGACGGCTCCAGCGCTACGTCATTTATGTGAAAAACTGTATCGATGTTCTGTGTGCTGAATTAGTTCTACATATTCCCGCTAAAGAACTAATCGAGAATGTGGACCAAGTGCGTATTAAAACTCTTTTAACACAAAAGAGCTCTAATCTGTGTGAAGCTGTACGTCATCGAGTGGATCCCTCATTCCTTGAACATTTCGATATATTGTTCCTTGAGTTGCAGATATCTTGTGTTCCGTTTATAACACAGGAGGTGAAAAAATTAATCACGGACATTTCTCTGGTGGCTTCAAAACCGTGTGAAGAAGAATGATCGGAGAACGATTGCCCTCGGTTACGCAAGAATTAATTTTTCATAATTCACGCGATAACACATGATTATAATGATAATAATTAATTTAACCAGTTGTAGATGTTAAGATAATTATTGCGTTACTTTTCTTAAATACACACGTGACTCGTCGTCGTCGATAACCCTTCCCACCCATGTCTCGTCTCAGTATAAATTGAAATTATTAATATTTTTATGTATAATACTCTCTCTCTCTCTCTCTACAATAAAGAAACATGTATGGTATTTAAACGTGTTTTTTACTCAGCATCATCAGCATTAATAGTTGCTTTGAAAAATTTATTTAAAAATGTACGTCAAATAGTGATAAACGAAAAACACAATCTTCTGAATACACATGCGCTTTAAAAAGCTAAATTGTGCGCATGTGCCGCGGTGACACACGCTCGCTCATAAGCTTATGACCAGGCGAGCGTGTATCTGTATAAGCTGAACCACGCCCGCGCACACGTCTGATAAGCTAATAACGACGTGTGGGTACGCGCCGCCGCCGCCGCCGCCGCCGCCGCCGCCGCCCGGCTGGGTAACACGCTTATTTTTTTCAGTTTTCGTGAAAAAATTTCTAAAGTTTCTCAATTCAATGAGTAACGTTGAATTTGACCGTATTATATTTTATTATGGAGATACTCTCGATTCTGATATCGCTGCCCTGAATAACACATGTGAACAACAACAACAACAACCGTCGTCGTTAATTACTAAGACTGGGAGTAATAAAAAATCCAAAACCCCAAAAATTGAATTTAACGAGGGTCTACCGCAATAGGAGGATTATTCGAGCGACAATAACTTGAAAAAATTGGTTATTATCGATGATTTAATGCGCGAATCCTCAAATAATACCATAGTCGACCTTTTCACAAAAGGTAGCCATCATAAAAATATTAGTGTGATTTTTATCACACAAAATATTTTCCATCAGGGACACGGACAACGTGATATATCATTAAACGCCAATTATATGGTAATATTTAAAAATCCACGTGATTGAGCACAAATTACACATCTAGCGAGACAAGTATACCCCGAGAATCCACGATTTCTAACCGAGTCATATTACGATGCTACCACACAGCCACACGGTTATCTACTCTTGGATCTTAAACAATCGACACCCGATTATTGTCGATGTCGTACAATGATATTTCCCGACGATCCACGAATGCTGGTCTACATGCCGAAAAACACTCGTCAACGTATTTAATTGGAAGCACAAGTAGACAATACATCAGTCGCTAATGGATATGAGTCGTGTACGCATCACGCATCATAATACATCTGCTGTGAAACTGTAATAATGAGGGATAGCACCAGCGCGAAGAAAAAGAAGAAGAAAAATATACATTACATTCCATTCGATGAACGTTATATAGCCCTACTTAACGCTATTTGTCATTCGAATAAAAAACAGCGAAAATCAATATTGCGTAATGCTGATAAGCCTCTAATCAATTGTATCTGTGAATGCGCGTTAAACATTTTACAAGCAGTTGTTTGTGTCAAGTCAAGTGTTAAAAAACGTTTAAAAAAATATAAAAATATACTTCGACAGCTTGTCTCAGGATGTGTGACAAAACAACGTGGTGGTGGTGGTGGTGTTTGTACAGTCGCTCGTAAGCAACGGAAATATAATTGGACAGCGAAGAAACGCTTTATAATTCAAAAAGGGGGTGGTGCTTTTTTACCACTTTTACTGGCGCCAATAATCACAACTTTATTTAGTAAATTTTTCAGTGGTAGTGACGATTGACAAAACAATACTGTGTTAAGGATGAAAATTCATCCTCGTAAATGGAGCATGCGAAAAAAATGTTTTTAGTGCCAATGTCCGAGGTAAAGGATGAAAATAGTGATGCAGACGGTCGTTACGAGGAAATACCTATGGTCGGTTCTGGGAATAATCATGCACCAGCGGCAAACGAGAAAACAGTACAGACCCAGGGTGATCCTGTTTCAAGACTAGACACTGAGCTATACGAAATTTTTAAATTAAACAAGTGTGGTAAAGACGACGCTAGTAAATGGAAAGAGTATTTACAAGTACTGCAGCGTTATCTATATCTCGCTGGTACGAAAAATGCATTGTTTTCACCAGCACTACCCGAAACATCGTCTGAGATAGATAATGCAGAAGCCACGAGCGATGCTGACATCGTTAATAGCGTTCCAAATATGTATAAACGCCGAGCGACTGCGTTATTAAAGT
This sequence comes from Cylloceria caligata, assembly GCA_963942595.1. Taxonomy (NCBI): domain Eukaryota; kingdom Metazoa; phylum Arthropoda; class Insecta; order Hymenoptera; family Ichneumonidae; genus Cylloceria; species Cylloceria caligata. The sequence continues at coordinate 52,034,209 of OZ012705.1, read as the reverse complement.
TTCTACGCAAACCCACGAGTGATGAATCAAAAAGCATAAGATGGGATAAAATGGATGTGTAACAATAGACAGTATCCTCATTCTAAATTCTAATATTGTCGACCTTATAAACGATGCAGTACGAGGTAGAAAAAACTTTAAAGCAACAGGCAGACACGAGTTTATCGTTAGTCTACGCACAAAGAGCGTTCCGCGTGAATTTATAGACAACAGTAGATTGTGGGATTTAGGCGTATCTAGAGGTACTAAACGACCAAGAAAAGATGTTCAGATGATGCAACATAACGACTCTCATTCTATGAATGTGGATGCGATTGGCGATAATTCCAACGATGACTACGATGACAACGACGATACACACCCTGGGAATACTTCTTCAAAACGTCGGAAAACAAAAGTAATAAAAGTATTTGAAAAGTGGATAAAGATTTAGAACCAGCTGTACAACGAGCGGTGAAAGATGACTTTCGAAAAAGTGTACTACGATCCTTCGCATCCAGCTGGATACGCTGGTGCGCGACGTTTAATCAGTAGCAAAAATAAAGCAGACACCGTATATGACTGGCTCACTCAACAGGATAGTTATACCATTCATAGACCCGTGCACCGTGTCTTTCCACGACTGTATTACAATGTTACAAATATCGACGATGTCTGGGAGGCCGATCTCGTGGATCTACGTTCATTGAGTAGCTATAACGACGACGTCTCCTATCTGCTTATGGTAATTAACGTTGTCAGCAAATATGCCTGGGTCGAACCCTTGCAGGACAAAACTGTGCGCGAAGTAACAAAGGCATTTAAACGTATTCTCGAGCGTAACGATGGTCGTACACCTGTTTCACTACAAACCGACCGTGGAAAAGCATTCCTCGGTGGTCAACTTAAAAAATTTCTCAAAGATGAAAACATACAATTCCGTGTTGCTCGTAATCCTGATGTAAAAGCCTCGATTGTCGAGCGTTTTAATCGCACTCTCAAGGAACGGATGTGGCGCTACTTCACACATCGTAATACTCATCGTTACATCGATATACTACAACAATTATCAGGGGTACAAATTGAAAATGCGGGTTTGATAACAGATGGCGTTACTAACGCTATACGCATCAGGCAGTACTGTGACTATGTTCATGTCAAAGCTACGTCTTATAGCTTTAATTTTCAGTATGTGTCAATTTGTCGCAGTGTCAAATTCATAGTTTTTTTGAGCTCTCAATATGTCGAGTTTCGTGCCAACAAAACAGCATTTGCGGGAAGTTTTAATTTACTTCTTTAATTTGAAGAAAAGTGCTGCTGAAGCACATCGATTGGTCTCCGAGGCTTATTCGAGTCATGTTCCATCGGTTTCAACGTGCGAGAGATGGTTTGTGCGGTTTAGAAGTGGTGATTTTGACGTTGAGGACAAAGAGCGGCCGGGCCAAGTGAAAAAGTTTGAGAATGCTGAATTGGAGGCAATACTCAATGAAGACTCGTGTCAAACTCAACAAGAGCTCGCAGATTCATTGGGAGTGACACAACAAGCCATTTCCCATCGTATAAAAGCCCTCGGAATGATCCAAAAGCAAGGACATTGGGTGCCGTATGAGCTGAAGCCGAGAGACGTCGAGCGCCGTTTTTTTGCATGCGAACTGCTGCTCGAACGGCAAAAACGGAAGGGTTTTTTGCATCGCATTGTCACTGGTGATGAAAAGTGGATCCATTACGATAACCCGAAGCGCAAAAAATCATATGGTTACCCCGGCCATGCATCATCATCGACGGCCAAACCAAATATTCACGGCGCCAAGCTCATGCTCTGTATTTGGTGGGACCAGCTGGGTGTGGTGTATTATGAGCTATTGAAATCGAACGAAACCATCACAGGAGCACTATACCGAACTCAATTGATGCGTTTGAGCCGCGCACTCAAAGAAAAACGGCCACAATACGAGCAAAGACACGACAAAGTAATTTTGCAACATGACAACGCTCGGCCACATGTTGCAGCGCCGGTCAAAACATACCTACAAACGCTGAAATGGGAAGTCTTACCCCACCCGCCGTATAGCCCAGATATTGCTCCTTCCGATTACCACCTTTTCCGATCGATGACACATGGCCTAGCTGACCAGCGCTTCCATTCTTACGAAGAAGCCCAAAAATGGGTCGATGACTGGATAGCAGCCAAGCCGGCCGAATTTTTTCGCGACGGTATCCGTAAATTGCCAGAAAGATGGGAAAAAGTTGTGGCTAGCGATGGACAATACTTTGAATAATTCATTTGTTACCATTTTTTCAGAATAAACGTTCAAAAATAGAAAAAAATCCCGCATTTTCAATTTGTACTCCTGATAGTTTATGCGTACAATCATGCTGTACACTCGAGCATTGAAATGCAACCGGCCGCCGTAACGCTATATAATGCCGATACAGCGGTGCGCAATATGACAATTAACGCGATAAAGCGACGTGAAAAGAGACGTTTCACAACGTATACATACAAACCCGGTGATTACGTTCGAATCAGTAGAACTAAAGGCACCTTCGAAAAAGGTTACGAGAAAAATTGGAGTGAAGAAATTTTTCGTATCAAAAAAGTTTTACATAGACAGGGCTTGTATGTGTATGCGTTGTGCGATCTCGAAGACGAAACGATCGATGGTTTCTTTTACCCCGAAGAATTAACGAGCGTTCATGAGAAGCGTATGGAGAAGAATAAAGAATTCAAGATTGATCAAGTTTTACGGACAAAAGGACACGGTGCGAAAAAACAAATTTTCGTAAGTTGGGTGGATTATCCGGCGAAATTTAACTCGTGGATACCAGCGTCAAACGTTCACGGTCTCGAATAAACGAAATTTTGTCGAAACGATGCATGACGAGGATAATTTTTTTCTTGTTCTACCGAGCAACAGCAGTATGAAGTATTTTCCCGAAAATACAACAACACATTTTATAACTCAATTGCCTCGTGAAATATCGTTAAAGGGTCGCTGGGTTGTGGGCTTATCGGAAATTCATATACCCTGTACAATGACGCATTTACAAGGAGCAGATACGATAATCGGCTGGATGGCTTGTGAGAATAAAGAAGTTACTACAAACCGAATACCTCGAGGTTTGTACAAAAATCACGAAGAAATTGTGGCAAATATCAATGATTTACCGAGGCTGCGAGTAGCAGGCATAAAAATTGTAAATGTTGAAAAGGCTAAAGGGTACGTTGCCCTCGAGTCTGAGGTAACAGAGTCGTGCCCTGAACCTCTAGGCTACCCTGGAGTATTACGAATGAGTGGTAAAATAGCACGTATACTGGGCTTTGAGAAACACGAAGAACTGCTGCTTGACCGAGAAACCCCAGGGGGTCTTTACCTGCAGCTTATGCGAGGCGTTCCACGCGTAGGTCGAGTACCCGCGTGTATAAATAGGGCTCTGCCCGATCAGCTTTTTGTCTACAGCGATATTTGTGTACCGTATACAGTAGGTGATACACAGACAGCACTACTCAGGATTGTAAATTTAAATACAAAAAACTACACGTATGGTACAACGCAAGTAAAATGTTTCTCATCGTCAAATTACATAGGTTTACTCAACAATTGCTTCAGAACGATCGAGGTGGATATAAGAGATCATCTGGGTAATCCTATTGCATTCGAGTATGGAACGTTAACACTCACACTTCATTTCAAACGACTCAATTAGACAATATGTGTGCTCATTATACGACGTATTATGAGAATCGAATAGGTGGCGGAGGTGGTTATATAGGTAACGTGTTTGCGGGTTCCCCGCATCAACGCGGTCACGGGATCGGTAGTCTTCTCGGTGGTCTATTTCGGAGTGTTTTACCACTGTTGACCAGAGGTGCTAAAGCTATAGGGAAAGAAGTCATTCGCACGGGTTTACACGTTATCGAGGATGTGAGCGGTCGCAAAATGCCATTCAAGGAGTCATTGCGTCGACGCGCAGCCGAATCTGGAGATAATTTACAATGAAAAGCCAATGAAAAAATCTCTCTTCTCATGAATGGTTCAGGATATAATGCTGTGAGTACCGCTCGCATGATACAGTCGTTATCGGGACGCGTGCCTACGAGGACGAGGAAAAGGCGTACTGGTATTTCGAAAAAATCGTTAGGAATAAAGAAGAAGAAGAAGAAGAAGAAGAAAAAGTCTGCAAGACGTAGACGCATTGCAGCAAGGAAACATCGTGGTGTCGCAAAGAATAAAGAGAAAAGGATAACAAAGAGAAAGAGACGAGGTATCGAAAGTAGTAGACGCAAACGAGCAAAGACCAACGATATTTTTGGAGGTGTTTAACAAAGTCGTTCTTACACTCGCACTCATCCGAGTGTATGAAGTCGAAGCTCGACTTATTCACCATACCTCCAACGCAGACGGCTATAGAAGCATCACAATGGATACACTACAAGCCTGTGTCGTCCCTGACGGATGACGGGCCCCTGGAATTTGTCATACCTGGCCACGGTGAAGAATACCTGGACCTAGCTCATACAATGATTATTGTAAATGTTAGGGTTATTCCAATAGCTGAATCACAGTACAACGTAGCACCTGTTAATAACTTTCTGCATAGCCTTTTCAATTAGGTGGATGTATATTTTAACCAGAAACTCGTGGCACCGCCAAACAATGCATACCCCTACAGAGCATATATTGAGACGTTACTCAATTATGGACCGGCTGCTAAAAATTCTCACTTAACGACCGCGCTATGGTACGCTGACACGCCCGGTACGTTTGACAGTCTACCAGGTGCATCGAATAGCCCTAATATCGGTCTGAATAATCGTGAAAAGTACATAAAGAATGGTCGGACTATAGATATGATTGGACATTTGCATTGCGAAGTTTTTCTGCTGAACGGTGTGGAAGTACGGTTACGGCTTGTACGCTCAAAAGACGATTTTTGTCTTATGGAGACTCGTACGGCCGGTGTGACACATAAGCTACATATCACCGAGGCTACATTACTCGTCCGTCGAGCAAAAATCGCACCAGGCGTGCTGATAGCTGACGCCAAAATGCTTGCAAAAACAACCGCCAAGTATCCTATAACAAGGGTTGAGGTTAAAGCTTTTACGATGCATAGCGGTATCATTGGCGATACTCTGGATAACGTTATTCTAGGCCAATTACCTAAACGAATAATTCTTGGTTTTGTGAATAATCGAGCATTCAATGGCAGTACAACGTTAAATCCGTTTAACTTTAATAATCATTCGATGAATTTCCTCTCTCTGTATGTCGATGGTCAACAAATACCGAGCAAACCTCTTCAACCGGTGTTTGATGGTAACGAAAAGTGGATAGACAGTTATCACACGCTCTTTAGCGGTACAGGTATACACTTTCAGAATGAGGGTCTAGATATTACCAGGAGCGACTATCCCAAAGGCTACTATCTGTATGTCTTTGATTTGACACCGGACTTATCAGCAAGTTGCTTCGGTCACTGGAATCTCGTAAGACACGATAGTGTAAGGATCGAAGTACGGTTTGCAACGTCTCTGACATCTACATTAAATTGTGTGGTATACGCCGAGTATGATAATGTAATAGAGATAGATTCCACACGCCAGGTCATTACAGATTTTAGTGCGTGAGGGGGGCGCCACACACGACGCTGAAGTATTGAAACTCGTCTACGCAACCACACCTGGTATCAGTCTACATCAAACCCTCATAATGGACGTTATAGTGGATATTCAAGCGCTCTACGATGCAAACAATCGTTTTCTACCAAAGGAGATTGCTGTGACGACTCTTCAGTAAGAACATTATAGTCATTGGCTTGTCGAACCACCATATGACTTTGGTGAACTACCAAGGAGTATACGCGCGAGCAACAATAAACTAACGTGTTTTCATCATGGATTGGAATGGCTTGACGGTGATACACCGTTGAAAAAAATCTACACCAATCTACGCTTACTGTGTCGTTATGCCTTGCGTATTTACACAAGAGGCTTGCAAAAAGCTGAGCTTTTACGTGACGTTCTGGGGCGCGAAATCATCAATCTGGAAGAATACGAGGGTCCATCGTTAAAAAATATGCCAATCAACAACGTTTACTGTATTCATCATGGTATTTCGAAAGAAGACGATGTAAAATGTGCTCTAAATAACGTGGCAAAAATACGTTCGTGGCTCCTGTTTAAAGAGCTCGACGCGGTTAGTCACATTTATTCACAACCTGTCGATAAAACAACACCTATGAAAAATCAACAAAGCCAACCGAACAACGAGACATCAAATGAGGAAAATACTCGAGATATATCACAAAGCGTAGAGTATATATTCAACGATATTACACTATCGTGCAACAGTGATGAGTCGGCGCTGCGAGGAGGAACTGTACCGGCTAACGATGAAATAATTGTACTTTTCCGTGGCAGAGAAAAACAAGTAATCTCACCGAGTGCTAAACAACCATCACCGCCCCCACGTAACAAACACCAGCCAGAGCAACCACCAACGCGCAACAATCATTACCATCAGCAGAGACAGCGTCAATCACACTCTAAGCGTCACCACCAGTTGTGTAAACAGCATGAACAGCCTACAGATATTAGACGCTCTACAACGAATATCTGCTCAGACGAAAGGAGTATTTCCGGCCGATCGCATCCCGAGTCGCTGGTCTAGACCCGCAGCATTGGTTCTGAACACAGATGAGCATAATCTACCTGGACGACACTGGGTTGCCACTTACGTTGATAACAATGGACATGGAATCTTTTTCGATAGTTATGGATTGCCCCCGCTCATTAACCAGCACCATAACCGTCTACGCAGAAACTGTCGAAGCTACGAGTGGAATACGCAGCCCCTTCAATCACTCAAGTCTAAAGTATGCGGTGAATACTGTATTATGTTTCTTGATTTTATGGCTCGTGGTTATACTCTGGATAATTTTCATAAGAATTTTACGACTGACAGAGTGAAGAACGATCGCATAGCTGCACAATACTACAAACGCGTAAAATATTTAAATCGCAGAAAGAAACGTGTGAAAAATGTAAAACACAATAATATTAAGGGCTACGGTTGTAATAAAAACACATGTATACAAACTTGTACAGATCGATTTGGATGCTACTTGTGAATTACTATGAATAAATTCGAAACTTTTATACCGATACACATACACATTTTCATATTTAACTATGATGGCCATTGACACGAGATGTATATATCTAATGGTAACAGCTGTGAAAAAAAGTTAGTTGAAAAGGAAACGTCGTTGTGAAAGTATCTTTACCTCTCTTTCCAACCACAATGGATACTATTGACAGTATACTCGTGATCGACTGCTGCAAGGATCCCCGAGACTTCACCAAAGCTGAGCTCGCGTACATACCGAAACCACTGCTGCTGAAACATTGGGGCGAAAAAATAGAAATTCTGTATGACAAACTACCGGAACATCTGAAGATTGACCGTGAGGTCTCCTCGTACATGCCGTGCTATAAACATCTCATCAAACCGGGTCCGAAAACACAAATTGACGGTCGACCACCAGCTCGCCGTGACTGCCATGGATGCCATTGAAAATTACGGATCAACAATACATGTTTGTTGGACGAGAATGGTAAAATAAAACAGTTTTTTATGAAACTAAAAAAATAATGAGCATTTTCATTTACCGTTTTTGTAAATAGTCGTTTAAATTAATAAATTTCTTAATTAACAAAAATTTTTTAAAAAAGCTACGTGAAGGGGTCTCGGTTATCGACGACTGGGGGGAAACCGGTTGATGGTGGGGTGCAGAATATTATTTACCGCGAGACCCAATCTTCTTATCTTCCGTAAGTCCCAAATTAGCTTTAGCGATGGTCGGCTACATACCGACGGTTGACAACCGATCTGCTTTACCGATCGCCGATACATTTTCTGCTAGACCGACTGCCAACATTCCATCTTCTTTACCACCAGTCGGTAACACGATCACCGACAGTAAATGGCGCATCGGTAATTACTTTTCTGCTAAACAGGCTGCCGACATCCAATCTTCTTTACCGACGATCGGTAACACGATTACCGATAGTAGATGGCGCATCGGTAATTTTCTGCCCGACCGACTGCCAACATCCAATCTTCTTTACCGACGATCAGTAACACATTTACCGACATTGGATGACGCATCGGCAATTAAGTACGGGTGAAAATCTGGCAGATGGCGCTGCGACGCTGCACCAATCAGAACACCAGGATAGGTGGACTGGGGGTGGGGACTGGTGGGGACCAATCAGGGATGGGGGTAGGGGTGGTGGGGGTTGTGGGGACCAATCAGGAACGGGGGTGGGGTAGTAGGGGGTAGACACGCCCCCTAGAACAACCAATAAGGAAGCAGCAGGGAAGGGGGTAGTGGGGGGGCTTGTTTAGATACGCCCCTGGCGTCAGCCGGCCACGCCCTGTTTTTCTATAACGGGCCCCTTCTACTGTCGTCGTTCTTATCGGTCACTCGAAAATATAGCTACAGTAACGGAATCTGTGGCCGGAAATCCAGGAACTTCTATTCGGCATGGTGGTCAACAATTCAACATTTCCAGTGGCACTATGCAACGTATTTAGGTAAAAGATCTGCGTTTGCACGCGTACAAGGTTCAATTGGTGCAAGAAATCAAGCCAAGGGACCATGCGCAGCGCCGTAAATCTGCTGATTGGGTGTTGGAACATCATCAAATTAATGCGGATTGTTGACCACGATGCCGAATGGAAGTTCCTGGATTCTCGGCCATAGATTCCGTTACTGTTGCTATATTTTCGAGTGACCGACAAGGACGACGACGAACAATGATCTTCTGATCCATCAGCGTAAATTTGGTCTCAAATTTTGTAATTAAACGCCTCACTGTCGATTCATTTGGCGCATTATTGCGACCAAAAACTTGACGTAATTGGCGAACTGTTTTCGCAAAACTTTCACCATTTTTGTAATGTGTTTTTACAATAATTAAACGTTGTTGGTTTGGATACTTCTCCATATTCTTAAATCGCGTGGTCTGTACGTGACAAACGTCAAAAAAAAATCACCGTTGAACTTGTATGAACAAAATGGCGGCAAATAAAAATCCGGCGCTCTTGCTGGGACACCCTTTACAACAGCTATAATATTTTTTACAGATGTAATAGTTGATCAATTTACAATAATGATGTATTAGACATCCCCGAGGTAACACTTGCAAATCTGAAACAAAATTATTGTACTCTAGATTACAAGCTCCAATGGTACATTTTATTAGAGATGCGATGAGCAATTCTTTTGGAAATCTTATAACAAATCTGTGTCGTATGTGTTTTTCAAAAATCACAATAAAATATGTAAAATTATTTAAGTGAGAGTAGTATAAGAGATTAAAAAGAAGTCTTCACTAAAAGGAAAGAATATTTCCAAAACAAGGTTCACTGGTTGAAAACTTTAGATTTTTAATGTTCCGTGAGATCTGTTAAAGTTAGGTTATGTATGTTAACATTAATTTTGTGTTTACTGTAATGGTTATATTATGTCAAGTGATGTGTATGAAAATACACTAAGTATTATTACCGATAAGTTCTGATGTCAAGAGAGAATTTTATAATTTCGTTCAAATTTTAAAGAAGGAATGAACAAGAGAAGCCGGTTGCGAGGTGTAATAGCCACTCAGTCTATCACAGCGTATCTGAATCATATATAATCATAATCATATAATTTTTTTATAGACATGATTCTTAAGTTTATTGTACTTAAATGCTTATTAGAATTATGTTTATGCTGCCAACGCCAATTCCATTTCTAACGCTAACATTAGTATTAGTGTATCAGTATATACAAGTAATCGTTTATCAAAGTTATGGTTTGATTTATAATATGGAATTATAAATAATACTTAACTTATCAATTCAATCAGACTCAACAGATCAAGACAATCAGTTGTCGCATATTAAAAACTATCTTCTTGTTTTTTTGATGACTTGAGAAAAAGTTAATGAACCTACCAGAACAAGTAGGTGTACACATACAGAGGTACCGCTGCCGCACGTCACCCACACAGAGTAGAACGGTGCGTCGAAAGCAAACTATCATTACTCAAGCAAGGGAAGCGTAACAGTTGAAAGCGCCATCTGAAACGAGAAGAGAATTCAGAGACGAGACGTTAAACAAACGGTATAAATATAAAACGGCACCAAATGCGACAGTCCAGAGCAATTTGTTCACAAATACCCACCGATGTCGAAGCCCTGCTAATTAGAAAGAAAGGAAGACCCGCTGAGCCATCACTACCGAGCAATGTATTTGCTAAGAAAAGTGCCAGGCCGTGACGTCAACCTCATATCTGACGTCTAACAGCTGAGTCCTCGCTATGGTCAAACCAACAGCGCGTCAGCTGAGAACAATAAATTAGGCGGCTCGCAGCATGCGGCATGCAAATCCAAGGAGATTACTTACTCTTGCCCCATAGATGATAAGAGAATTAATAAATAAGGAAATGTTTGATAGTGGCAGGACCCCTGAAAAGGTGTACTAACATGGTAGCTAGTGGTGCCCCTGTCTTTGTAACTATGCGCCGATGCATCGTGGGTGCATCTCACTGACGCCCAACCGCGGCAAACGAGCGACAAGGCCATCAAGATAAGCCCGAGCGAGAACTCCGTCCTCTCCACAGGGCCTCGTGATGTAGCTAGCAGCGTAGCGGTACAGCGGATCACACATCAGGTGATCTACGAGTGGTAATTGACCCACGGTCGCAAGCCGAATAATATAGGCGAATTTTCTAGCCTACAGAGGCCGCGAGTAGGTTTCTCATGATAACATCTCTCAAGGATCAGGCCGGTATCACAGTAATAAACAATTTTGAAATTACCGTTCGACAAATCACATCAGTATTCTCATTTCCATCGCGGACACGATTATACAGGCGTGCTTGAGCCTGGTAATTACATTTGTATGGCGCGTGGTTGCCTGAAATCAAAGGAATAGGTTGTGAATTATGAATATAGCAAGCGTTTCAGGCCGCGCGTATGTCATGGTAATCGGAAACTCGTAAATACTGGCCTGTATTTGTATTTCCTTAGCAACGACCAATATCTGTCCCGCGGTTAAGACGCTTGGGTTAAGTCGACCACCGTCTTGCGCTACTGCGATAATCCGAAGGTAGCGCTCGCACGTATTTATGGATCGCTCTAGCCTTGCCTCTACGCGGGTGGCGTGATTCACTAGGGCACTGTTGTCCTGCGACCGAGCTTTATTCCCGCATAGCATGTGTATCTCCATTAACTGCGCAACATGTGTAACGAGACTGTTGACCCGTTGAGCTTCTACAATTTTCTCTTCGTGTAGCGTTTGAAGCGTCGATGTTGTTATGTGCATTTGTTTTCCGATCAAGTGCGTGAGATTCATCTGGTCGGCAAACAGTCGATCAATTTGGTCGTTGAATACTCAGCATCTTCTTGAGTCAGAGTACGATATGATGACTTACTGACTCATCCCACGAAGCCGAGAGGGACTGACCTTCTGTTTATGGTGTGGGGTATATCTTCTATCGGCTCTCGTATGAGTTGTATGCGACGTGTTTCAATCCGTCCATAAGTCTTTCTGCTCGAGTTATCTGGCTGGAGATGTAATTTATTTGTAGGATTTCCCTACAGATATCCTCCAAATTTAGCAGGCTGCATGAGGCAAGGATCCGCTGCAGTTGAGCTCCGTCGGTAGAGAAGTCCTCTATAAAGCGTCCAACTGCTATGAAGACAGTGATGCTGTCCGCGTGCAGCAGTCGCAGTGGCATCATTTTCTCGTAGTAAAGGCACGGGCATTCGTCGATGTCAGTGACTTGAAATGAATCTGACGCGCTTAGCGAGCTCAGTGCCGTCGCAATAAGCCCGAATGGACTTATCTTGGATTTCCGTCCGAGAAGGATGCTCGTACTTATGGCATTCATGTTGGTTTCTTGAGTTGAATGTGCTGTTTTAACAAAGAATGCATTTCTTCTCTTTAAACTGTCCCTGCTGTCTCCCACTCGTGAGAGGACGCATGCCAGGCATACATAGATATTTTCTCACGCATACAATTGACAATTCTTATCTATACTTGGATTGTTTTTATTAGTATAAATTCGCACATACAACTACTCGCAGATATTGTATGAATACAGAGATATACACATATATTTGTCTCTATTGTATTGAATGTATGCATGCATATAAATATATATATCAGGAGTACAAATTGAAAATGCGGGATTTTTTTCTATTTTTGAACGTTTATTCTGAAAAAATGGTAACAAATGAATTATTCAAAGTATTGTCCATCGCTAGCCACAACTTTTTCGCATCTTTCTGGCAATTTACGGATACCGTCGCGAAAAAATTCGGCCGGCTTGGCTGCTATCCAGTCATCGACCCATTTTTGGGCTTCTTCGTAAGAATGGAAGCGCTGGTCAGCTAGGCCATGTGTCATCGATCGGAAAAGGTGGTAATCGGAAGGAGCAATATCTGGGCTATACGGCGGGTGGGGTAAGACTTCCCATTTCAGCGTTTGTAGGTATGTTTTGACCGGCGCTGCAACATGTGGCCGAGCGTTGTCATGTTGCAAAATTACTTTGTCGTGTCTTTGCTCGTATTGTGGCCGTTTTTCTTTGAGTGCGCGGCTCAAACGCATCAATTGAGTTCGGTATAGTGCTCCTGTGATGGTTTCGTTCGATTTCAATAGCTCATAATACACCACACCCAGCTGGTCCCACCAAATACAGAGCATGAGCTTGGCGCCGTGAATATTTGGTTTGGCCGTCGATGATGATGCATGGCCGGGGTAACCATATGATTTTTTGCGCTTCGGGTTATCGTAATGGATCCACTTTTCATCACCAGTGACAATGCGATGCAAAAAACCCTTCCGTTTTTGCCGTTCGAGCAGCAGTTCGCATGCAAAAAAACGGCGCTCGACGTCTCTCGGCTTCAGCTCATACGGCACCCAATGTCCTTGCTTTTGGATCATTCCGAGGGCTTTTATACGATGGGAAATGGCTTGTTGTGTCACTCCCAATGAATCTGCGAGCTCTTGTTGAGTTTGACACGAGTCTTCATTGAGTATTGCCTCCAATTCAGCATTCTCAAACTTTTTCACTTGGCCCGGCCGCTCTTTGTCCTCAACGTCAAAATCACCACTTCTAAACCGCACAAACCATCTCTCGCACGTTGAAACCGATGGAACATGACTCGGATAAGCCTCGGAGACCAATCGATGTGCTTCAGCAGCACTTTTCTTCAAATTAAAGAAGTAAATTAAAACTTCCCGCAAATGCTGTTTTGTTGGCACGAAACTCGACATATTGAGAGCTCAAAAAAACTATGAATTTGACACTGCGACAAATTGACACATACTGAAAATTAAAGCTATAAGACGTAGCTTTGACATGAACATAGTCACAGTACTGCCTGATGCGTATAGCGTTAGTAACGCCATCTGTTATCAAACCCGCATTTTCAATTTGTACCCCTGATATATATATATTGTAACATGGCAGAATATTTAGGCTGCGTCCTTATCGCTCAACGGATACCTACACGATCACGCAGGGTTGTAGGGTGGATTTTCAGGCTTTATTTATTCTTTATTTTATTTTTTTTTGTTGTTTTATTTTTTTTTATATACGTATAATGCGAACAACACGACCGAGGGATGGTCGGGGAGAGAAGAGGCGGATGATCACGCCGTATCCATCGATTGCTGGCTTCGGGATTGGATATTTTACATAAACCGATCTTTTACCCCTTTCTTTGTTGGGAGATACAGCCGTCCCGCTCGACGTTCATTTACAAATGATACGCTGCCATCTATCTTCAGCTATCATCTACTTGCAGCAGTCCATCCAGCTCATGGGATTCATCTGCCGGACGAAGCTACTCTCAGTATTATCTGTGGCTAATTTATGCGTTGTCCAGCTAAGGCACTAGTCGTGGTCATCGTGCGACACCGGTTCCCCCAATTAACCGAGTCTAGCGGGTTAAGTGGGGATCATAGTTCACGGGCACGTGTGCCGAGAGGACCTCGGGGCTTTTTCCCGGTGACCGTTGAGCGAACCAGACGTAGCGTACTCTCTATCGGTGTCCCGCTCTATTTTTCGAAGTCCCACAAATTATTGTCGAGGCAAGGAATAGAGGGTGGTTCCTCAAGCCAGCATCAGAACGCTAAACGATCGACTTTCGTAACTCGAGGAAAATCAGGAAGACTCATCCAACATCTTTCGAGGTTTCCCGGATTTCGAGGAACATCGCATCGTCATCGTCCCGGTGAGCTCTCTTCCCTTCCGCGGTCTTTCGCTAATATTTTATTATTTTATCATTTAACTTGTGTATTCGAAATTTATTCGAGCTTGGTCACCCCCGCGACTCTGGTACACTGCGTGCAGAGTGTCAATTTGTATTGGGAATCGCGGCGTTTAATAAGGATAACCTCGAGATCGTGTAAGGTATAGAAGCCGGGGAAAAAACATTACATTAATTAATTGTTTCTGTTGACGAGTAAACCGTGCGCGCGTTAAGCCGTTATCCCGGAGTGCTTTGGAATTTGTTAATTAGTTTGTGTGGGATTGGAACGAAACAGACCGCGTCACGGATTTTGTCAAATTGTGGGTTTTGGAGGTACACGAGTTGGTTTGAGTTTTCTTTCGTTTGAATGTAGAAGGTCGTGCGCGAGTTCGCCCGTCGTCCCGTTGTAATTTGGATGTAAAAGGGACTGGCACGGGGTAGACCGCGTCGCGTATCAGTCAAATTAATCGGCGTTTCTCTGTCTGATTTATTTAATTATTCATTATTTATTTATTTATTTTGTTTATTTATTTATTTATTTTTATTATTTTATTATGATTGTGTTAACGTTAACCTAAAATCGCGGAGAGCGTAATCGGCCGTCGTCCCGTATTTTAGACGTGGATTCAAGGGATTCGTACGGTCCGAGGCGTATCTCGCGTAGTTTGATTGTTTGTTACGTTTTATTATATTTTATTCAACTAGCTAATTATCGATTGAGGTTATTGTTCGGACGTTAATTATTTTATTATTATTACTTTTCCTTGTTATTGTTTAATTATTAGTCGTTAGTCATTCGTTATCTTATATTTTATGAACCGCGGAAAATCTCGGTAGTGTGACTGTTACACGGCATATAAATTTCGAAATTAGAAGCGAGTGGGATCGGCTATATGACATATACAGCGTATGGGAGTGAGAGAGAGAGAGAGAACGGGATAACTGCTACCGCCGAATTAAAGATTAAAATTAAGATAGCTAACTAAATTTGGAAAATTGTTAATAAGGAGAGACTACTTTTACGGGACATTTTATTTGAATTCTAAATTGATGTTTATTGGAAATTAATATCTATTCGCCAGGAATAAAGAAGCTTGTAAGTCCCGTACCTGCTGTTGGTGTTTGAATTATTTACTGTTATTATTTTATTTATTTATTTATTATTTGTTTAGTTAAACCTGGTTTATTGCTTGTGTTTGGTATATTTATTAACAATATTTTATTATGGGACTTTGTTCAGTAATTCTAATAACTTATTTCAATTAATTGGTCTTATTCGTATTTTATTTTTTTGACTAATTAGTAGCTTGATAGTCCGAACCACCCACTTTGCCTTGAACAACTGTAGCTAGCCTGGGTTGAGTCTGGCCGAACATCTCGTTATTTTTCCTTCCGGCGCGTAAGCGCCTGGCGCCCATCTCGTAAGAGAAAATAAAAAGGAAGGAAAAATAGCTTGGGCCAGCTATAGGTGACGTGGTGCGTTGAGGAGACAAATTTACGTTACAATATATATTGTAATGGTTATTTTTATCGTTATGATATATATTTTTATTTATCGTGGGAATTTCGGGCTCGACACGGGACTAATTAATGTTACACTTCGAGGTGAGTGAGATTAGGGTTTATTAACAGAGAAGAAATAATCTCATTACAAGCTATTTTACAGATCCAGGTCTCTAATATATAAATGGTGCATTTAAATTCGGAAATTCCGGCGATTATTTTATTATTATTTCGCCCTATTTGCGTGCGAATTCTCGGTATCTTCGGGCTCGAATATCTGTTACGTTTTACGGAGTTGGTGTTGACCCCGTAGCTTCTACCATACACACTCACAGCTACTCGCATCTGACTCACTCTTTGACAAAGTGTATAAACTCTGTGTACAATGCTTTTCTCTCTTTTTCTCTTGTTTCACTTATCTAGTCGGGCAATTCCCTTTTGGCCTGGTTTATGATCCACTCTATTTATTTTTATTTTCCTATATGGTATTTGCTTGTGTGTATTGATTAATCCTATGCACTTAATTTTACCTATATCTACTCTCTAACTCCTACTAATTCTATATTCCGCTCTGCATCGAAATTTGGGAATTCCGGCGATTATTTCGACGTTATTTCTACTTATTCGAGCACAAATTCTCGGTATTCTCGGGCTCGAGCTTCGGTTACGTGTCGATGCCTTGGTATTTCCTTGTCACCCACACACACACCGCCGCACGCATTCGCTCACTACTTGGACAGAGTGTATCAACTCTGTTTACAATTCTTTCTCACTCACTTCCGTTTAACTTTCTCTCTGTCTTACTTCCACTCACACAAACGGGCAATTTCTGTCTCTAGTGCTGGTTTTATATCCATCCCATTTAATTTTATTCTCTTACCAAATACGCGCTTATTTCTATGCACTTATTTTCCTATATTTGATTCATCTTCTTAATCTAATTTTTTAGAAACTACTTGCTTAATCGTATAAATTTATCTTACGCGTCCACTCAATTCAACCACTAGACTAATTTTATTTTTATGGTTTGACACTCTCTACTCTATGCAACCGGTTATTTCTTATTAAATAGTTATTTCTCGCCTGTTCTCTTTCTTCTTCACTGGCCTTTGTGTAACACCCACTTGTTCTGCTCCCTCGGGTGGACACAGACTCTACGGTATGTGATGTTGTAAATGACTCTTGAATTTACACTTTTTAGTTAGACTTTTTGTAACGAATTTCTGTTTTCCACTATCAGTGCAATAACGCCAAAAGACAAGAGAGCTCCTCTCTCCCCGCACCGGCCTTTTATAGGCCTCCCCTCGCCTCAGTCCCCTCTGCCCATTTTTCACCCTAATTTCAAAATCTAACGCATTTTCTGATTCTGACGCCAACCGTCTTCTCGCTCACCGCCTTCCCCTCGCCACTGTTATGCCGGTACCGGGTAATTAGATTATTCGGTATTCGGTATAATATTAAAAAGGTATTATTTTTCGGGATCGTTTGCCGATAAGGAGATGGATCTCGAGTTATCGATGAAAACACGAATTTATGTAAAAGGAAGTATTTATTATAGGCAACGGTAACTTTCCGTTGTCTATTTGAAAGTTAAAGTAAGAAAGTACAATAATGCGTTGTTTCGAGAATTTCACGAGGAACCAACCGTTCTCTGTTGAGTCTAAATTAATTCTGATTTTACTGAAGCAGTTAGCAACTGCGTTTGCTAAAATCCCTCAGTTGGCAGCTTTAGCTTTAGCCTATCGTAGATCGCCTCGCGAGTCGCCTCATGCTGCGTCGCCGTCTACTTCGCATCCTGTCTTGTATGACAGCTATCTTTCAGAATTCCATCTCTAGCTGTGTCCGCTAAGGAATATTCCTAAGAATACGTGAAGAGGAATATTCCGCGACACAACACCACCGAGCAAGGTTAGCTGGTCGCTGACCCGCTGTTTACGTTAGCGAGGGAATTCCGATGGTGTGACGTCGCTCGTTTTTCTCACGAGTTCGACGGCCTAGTGCCCGCAGAATTTCGGCACGCTCGTCTATTTTTTAGATGTTTCGAATATACCTTCGGCTCTTATAGCCGTTCGAAAATCATGAAACACGCTAGCGCATGTAATTATGTTACAATATATATATATATATGCATTCAGTATTTCAATAATATCCTCTCTTCCCCCCCTTTTTTCTATGAATATGATAATTGTACCATGTCGATATGTTTACAAATCCGCCTCCCATTGTCCTCCTCGAACGAAACATTATGCTTATCTGAGAGCTAAACAATGGTGAACGGTTCAGTATAATTTCAAGCGAATTTTCCCTTTTTTAGTTCCTCCAGGACATGTGCCCGGTCACCTACCTCTCCTTGGAATGGGCGCACGGTCTCATCGTAATGGATTTTGGAATTCTCCTTTACTTTAATCAAATTATTTTCCGCCATTTAACGAATTTCCGATATTCGTCCAATAATTTCAGCCAAAAATAAGTTGTAGGTCTGTAGCTTTTCATCTACGGGGGACGGGTTCGGTAATCGGGGCAGTCTCCCGTAGACCAGCTCGTACGGTGCAAAGTTCGTCGCCTCGTGAATACACGTGTTGTATGAGAGTTCTGCAAAAGGCAATAAACGTTCTCAATCGTCGCAACCAGACGGCGGTAATCGTCGTATATGAAGAATTCGGCACCGTTCGTTCAATAGATTATTAGTGACCGAAGCTTCTCGATCGGTAAGAATGACCCGAGGGGCACTAAACTGATTAAAATTAAACGACGCGCCACGTCCTCGGCAATTATCGTGGCCTTCAGATATGGTATAGCTTCAGCCAGGCAGTATTTTGAAGTTGTCCTGAATGGTCAACATATGCTTATTTCCATGCGGGGTCGTGGGTAGCCCCCCCCCCCCCATGGTATCGAAAGATACCTTGTCGGATACGTCAGCTGGCGTGTCTGTGATTAGCATTAGTTCTCGGACCTTAGAGCAGACCAATTTCTATTCCTGGTAACTCTTGCAAGAGCGTATATAATTTCGGAATTCGTTTCGTAGCGAAGGTTAATAAAATCGTTCGCGAATTTTTCTCTGGGCCTTCGTCACTCCTTCATGACCACCTATTCGACTTTTGTGATATTTCATAATTATACCACGCCTCTGTTCCTGAGGAGGTAGTATAATCTTGCCATAGCACATGGTTACAGAGATATCAGCACCTCTAAACAGCTCGTGTATCATCGTAATGAATTCATTGCTAGGCAGTTCGTCCGTAATATCACCTGACCTGGAAATTCGAACAGTGTCTACGCGCTGATGTTTCAGGACGCAGTTAAAATTTTTCAAGCAGTTAGAAACCGTTTTCTTGGACGTTTTGTTATAAAAATTTTCTTTCACGACCGTGCTATAAATATTGTATTTAACGTTGGGCGTAATTGCGATTTGTCTTTGGATTTTATTGCCGAGGTATTTATTAGTCCTAAATCGGCCAAAAGTCTTCCAATAGGGCCCGTTAATTATTCATCCGCAGGGATGACTTGTGGGCGTAATTATCACGTTTATAAGTTAACTTCTCTCGAGTGCAAGTAATCACGAAGGCGTTCTTGCGCCATCGCTGGTACTGCCACTCGAGAGGGCATTACCTTTCAAGGGTACCTGAGTTCGCGAACGTGCCTTCACCAAGAAAATGTGTTCGTCCGGGTTTCTTCGCCTGAAGACCACATTCTGTGCATATTCCTCCTTCGTACGGAGGAAGAGTTTTGGACGTTTAGGATGATTTAAGGTTACGAGTGTTTCATGATGAACGGAAACCGTTGCCTTTTCTTGCCGCATGTAACGTTTTCCCAATAGTCCATTGCTTTGCGTGGGTAAGTCGTGATTAACTCTGAAACTGTATTTATGGTCCGACCATAAATACAGTTTGGCGCATCACCCTGTAGTCGCGAGATTATTGCGCTCACAAATTCGGGTTCGGAAGCAGGGGGAACGAACGTGCTCCAGTTCCTAATGTCTTGAAATTTTCCACCATACTCGATATAGTGGCCATTAAAAACGAGGGGCCAAAGATAGCATTAAGGGGGGTGGCATCATTATTCCCGCTGGAACCATCTCTTGTATCGTTAGGCATGCGACCAAAGAATTATTCGATGCAAATTAAATACGATTTCTTTAGAAGTTAAAAAATCGTCAGGTCTGGTTGCCTCATTAATTCTTAATGAATGAGTGAGGCAATCAGAGCTGACAAAAATAATTACTGATTCGATTGTTAGAGATCTTTCTGAGATCGATAACACAGGGATCTAGGCGGCGCTGACTCTAACCGGGTTGCGAACTGCCACAAATATTCCATCATAAAATTTGGTCAATAACATTGTCGCTTAGATTTATCACTCTATTAAAAAAACACCAAAGAGCCAGTAATTTGGGAAGAATGAAGATTATGATGCGAAAAAAGCAATTGAACGGCAGCTGCTACTAGCGGAACTCGTGTGAAATCTCGAGGGCCGATTTCTATTCTACTCGCTTTATTGACAAGAGCGCTTTTATCAGTTAAAAAGCGCTAGTCAGATTTTATTTATGCTTTATTGACACCTAAGATATACACAATTAAAAGTACGAAACATGTATTTTTTCGAAATTTTCCGATTAGGACTCAACAAACACCAAGAATTAATTAGGGCTCATAACTATATGAGAGTCTTTTATAGGATGCAAGAAAACGATTTCGTAACAGGTGAAAAATGTCCGGACTCGCAGCTAAAACTTATCTCGCTACCCATGGAATAGTAGCTCGTCTTCTGGTTTATTCAATTACCTTATCTTTTTCAAGGAATGTTGTTCGTTGTTGACCTCAGGTGATTGAATCCGAGAAAGGATATCGGCGTTGGAATTGAATCAGCTTTTTATAGATACGCTTTTTCGCCTTGAGTTTCATTCTGATTCGTAATAGGTGGCTGTTGGTTGGAGGATCAGTTGCTTTAGGAATCTGGATGAGCGGCTTGTGGTCAGTGACTATTTTAAAATTTTTTCCAGGCAGACATTGACGGAACTGTTTTGTCACCCTGGTTAAGGCAAACATCTCCTTCTCAGTCACAGAGTAACGCTACTCTGCTTTATTTAAGTTTTTCAATGCACAAGTAATTAAATGGTCCGGTCCTATCGTCCGTTACAACAGAGCAGTACTGAAAACATAAATACGTGCGTCAGTGGTAAAAATAAATGGTTGGGAGAAATTCGGGTACTTTAATCCGAGAGCAGTCGTGAACGCAGTGCGTAAGAATTTAAAGGATTAGTCTTCTTAATTAAATTTGGTACTGTCTTCAATTTATGTATTAGTAGATTTGCGTTCTTGCTCAACTTTTATAAATTTACGGTAGTATCTAGCGAGTGAGATGAGTTTCATTCCTCTGGGATATTTTAGTCGCTGGAGTTCCGCAACGGCTTCGATTTTTGCAGGGTTTGACTTAATACCTTTTACAAATAACACGTGTTCCAAGAACTCCAATTTTGGACGCAGTAATTCGCACTCGTCTGGTTGGAGCTTCAAGTCGGCTGCGAGTAACTGTCTGAAAACGTCGATATTTTGTTGTTGTTTTCTTCTAATGTGTTACAATAAATAATAATGTCATCCTGGTAAACAAAGCATGCATTGCATATGATACGTCGGAGAGCGCTATTTATCATAGTGGCCTGATGGTATAGAAAATGCCGTTTTCTGTTTGTTTCGCATATACATAATCTTATGACAGTCGACGCGTTATCAGAGATATATGGGTCCAAGTTATATATCTATATTATAAAAATACTGCAGACATTGCAAGTTGAGAAGCATCAGAGAATCCTTGTACCCCCACTGTTGAGGAGCTCCATATGTTAAACCATCCTGGAATTGAGATTGTGGTCAGACATGCGAATTCTTCCCCGATGATGAGCCATTGAGATGAGATTGGGGATGGCAGTGGGTCATTCTAACCAAGTTTGTGTAGCCGAAGTTCTTGTAAGAACATTTTGGCTCCGGTTACAACAGATGAGATGAACCCGAGTGGATCAAGTATCTAAGCCACTTCAGATAAGATGAGACACTTGGTAAATTTACCGTTCTGAGATGAGATCCGAGATGAGAACATAAACTGGTCATGGTCCAGAAGCCAGATTAAACCGTATGTTTTGGCAGTACAATCGTCGAGTGAGATTGTCGAGTTGTCAGTTGATGAGATCACCTTGAGTAGATCTTTATGAGTTGCATGCCATTTTCAGAGCGGGAATCCTTCCTCATTGCACAGTCCTTTCAGTTGTTATGCAATATCGATGAGATGGAGCACTGAATTCGCGCTTCTGAATACATCATCTACGTACCCGCCATGCTTGAGTGATGGCACAGCGAGAAGAAACTGATGACCTTCATCGTCTGCGAGCGGTAGAGGTGTTGGAATTACGAGAAATGGTGCAGATTTCATGCCCTATGTAATAGTGCTGAGCTGGTATGGTTGTTGCTTGCTGAGTTGATCATCGACCCATACAATTCGCTGAACATTCCAGTCATCTTTGTAAACCTTCATCTGTCTGTACATCTTGGTGATGTCTGTAGTGAAGATCTGTTAAAGATAACGGATTCAGATGAGTACGTCTGAGACGTTGAGCAGCAGGTTTGCACGAGTATGTATGATGTAGTCGACTGATTTCCCTGAAGAAGTTGGGTTGGAGCCGTTGAATATAGTGAGATAAACTCTCACATTGGCGTGGCGATAACGGTGCCTTTACCATGTCAATGAGTTTTTTATATTCGGTCATGAACTATTGATAAAACTGGCGATACTCGTTGTCCTTGGCATGCAACCGTCTATTACATATTTTTAAACATGCTGGCGTCTGGACTCTAATTTAAAAGAAAAATGATACGATATGGACGTTTTTTAACACAGAAGAAGACATCTCCCGACTGTAGTCACAGCAGTAAATTAATTATTGTGATTGAAATATGATGTTCAGAGAAGTCTATAATTTTCTGAAACTCCTCGAGAGACCCTCAGTTGATAAGCCAACGTCTAGCCGATATTTCTAGACGTTCGGTGACTTTCGTCTTCCACCCCACTTCACTCAGGCGTTTTCCGGTTTCCCTGTTAAAAAATACTTCTATGACGGTCGTCCTCGAGACAATTTCGGTTGCGAAGTGCACGCTTCACGGTTAAAGTTCCCGGTAATTCTTCAGTAGCGCGCAACGAAATCCAATCAGTCTCGTCACAATTTCTTACAGTGTCTCTCGGATTGTTCGATTTACGTCCGGACGATTCGAGTATACTAGTGGGGCAGTTATTCGAAAAAGGCACTTCGTTCTCGAAATTCAAACGGTATGTTTCTCTTAGAACTCTTGCACCATCGCAATGGACTTCTCATTGTTGCGAGAAATCTTTCATAGTGTCTCGCGACTCCTCCGACTTACGCCCGGACTACTCGCATTCACTTGGGCGGTATCTCTTCGATGATAATAAACAATTCGGTCACTTGTGTCCATCGTCTGTCTTTGAGCTAGTCAGCCATAGTACCCGTTCGCTAGCCGCGTGGTGCATCACGCACACAATACTCTCGGTTACAGTGTATCTTCGCTACGAACTCAGTTTAGTTACAAAAATCTCATTGTGTACTCTTATTTCTTTTATATTTGTTTGAGAATGCTTGAGCATTCTGCTACACATAGCTAGACTGCGCACTGCAGGCATCTAAAAAAGGTGACTTCTCAACATCTTAGCACATGCTGAACGTGTTGACAGAAAGTTTCAGCAAAAAAGAATTTTCACTACAATAAAGCTTCGTCTATGGGGAAGCAGAAACCGTTTGAATGTAGCAGAAATAAGTCTTGCGACTATTTCTCCAGGTTTAAAGTGCGTCAAAAATTCGATGAACTACGCAGTATACCAATATTTGATATTTTGAAAAAAATACATTTTTAATTGACGTAGCAGTATTTAATATTGGCACACATTCCTCTGAATTCATGTAAGATATGGATTAGTGCAAAGGGACGAGATAATAGATAAAGAGTGATACATGTTAATCTTTAAAAGTTTTAAAAATAAGATTGCGAATATTTTGACTTGTGTTTTTGACAAGAAAAAATTGTTCAAGCCTGAAGTTCGACAAAAAATGTTGTTTTGTCACACAAACCATACTGTAACGGAATGTCTTACGCTTTGCGAAAAATTTGAAGTTGAATCGATCGAGTACATACCAAATATGGACAGCGGCTTGGCGGGGAGGAGTACGGGCATTTCGCATCGAGAATACGCAAGAGACGTTACAATGTTCAATAAATAGTGGGGTAAACCGTATATAAGCTCACTACGAACAGCCAAGACACCGAATTTGTTACCGAACTCACCTATTGAAAAGACCGACTATTTCTTTGGCAAGCTTTGACATCGCGATCGTTGTTCGCAAGATACCTCTTACAAGGAAAGGTACTTTGGTGTCCCCCTCCGATTTTAATGCAACTCACGTATGTTTAGAGCATCGAAAACTAAAAGACACGTATTTTTTTTTATCGGCGGAAAAACATTTTTAAGGGATGAAATCGCCCTTCAAAAATAGCATGTCGAGGGATGATTTTGCAGTTTCACCCAGAAGGCGTCAACCGATTTTAATAAAACAAAAACCAAAATACTCCTCATTGAAGACAATCAAAATTCCACGCTAAGTTGAAGAAAAAAATTCATTTGCAGGGGTGAACAACCCCCTGATTTTTAAAAATTCCACCCTACACAAAAAACTAATCAACCAAATTAAACAGAACATGTACCATTTGAAAGGGCAAGTTGAAATAAAGTTGACGTATTTTTGCACATTCACAGGAAAATGAGTTTACGGGGGTAAACTACCCCGTATCCATTAGTACGTATATTTGTGCATACATTTTTGTTTCTCGTTATTTAAATGTCCGAATTGATTCAAAACATTCCTGTTAGCCGAAGTCAAGGGGGGGAACTTCGCATGATGCTTTATTTATTATTAAGGGGGTGACCGGCTGGTACTTACAAGAAGGTCAGTTTGGTGTCCCCCTCCGATTTTGATGAAACTCACGTATGTTGTAGAGTATCGAAAACTAAAAGACACGTATTTTTTTTTATCGGCGGAAAAACATTTTTAAGGGGTGAAATCGCCCTTCAAAAATAGCATGTCGAGGGGTGATTTTGCAGTTTCACCCAGAAGGCGTCAACCGATTTTAATAAAACAAAAACCAAAATACTCCTCATTGAAGACAATCAAAATTCCACGCTAAGTTGAAGAAAAAAATTCATTTGCAGGGGTGAACAACCCCCTGATTTTTCAAATTTCCACCCTACACAAAAAACTAATCAACCAAATTAAACAGAACATGTACCATTTGGAAGGGCAAGTTAAAATAAAGTTGACGTATTTTTGCACATTCACAGGAAAATGAGTTTACGGGGGTAAACTACCCTTTATCCATTAGTACGTATATTTGTGCATACATTTTTGTTTCTCGTTATTTAAATGTCCGAATTGATTCAAAACATTCCTGTTAGCCGAAGTCAAGGGGGGGGGGAACTTCGCATGATGCTTTATTTATTATTAAGGGGGTGACCGGCTGGTACTTACAAGTAGAATGGTCCATTTACGAGTTTCGCGTTATTTACTGAAAAAAATAGCTTGTTCAAATACAGAATACTGGGGAATGTTGCTGGGGTTAAGTGGTTGTATGGCATATATGTATGGTTGTATTTCGAAACAGCGGCAATCAGCTGAGGACATAGGCGAGAAATAACAAATACCCGGTTTCGGCATGCGCATTTATTCGACTGTCGTCCTCTTCACGTCCCATGTTAACGCTCTCCTTACTCTCCATTCTCTCACATTTATTCTTACCGCCTTGCGCATTTACATACACCACAGTCTATATTATAATGTATCATTCCTTTTACAATCGATCAACGTGCAATGTGCACGTCATAATTTGCAGCAATCATGGTTCGTAAGTCGTGCAGAAATGATACTCTTCAAAAAAATGTTGCAAGCATAAAGACTTCTTGCACCATGAGCATCTGATGATGGCCACATTATTACAACCTAGTACTTCACAGTGTGCTTGAGACGATTGACCGAAACCAAAACTCACTGGATTGTCGAATTCGTTTGGCTTATCGGTTATATAATTACTTTTGAACCATGCATATTTGAAAAGATTTATATATCTGGGTGATGAAAGTTGATTGTGTGCGAGAGATTGCAGTTTGATTATGTTGTTTCTCAAGTGCAAATTAATATCAGAATTAAGTTATAATACACTGTCGGAAAAATGTCGTACAAAATTTTTCCATATTCGGAAACCAAAAACGTCGAGTGGTTAGATTTTCCCTGTGGTGCCTTTAGGTATTATCTTTGTGATTATTTTTTTGCCCCGAGGTGTTGCATTTAGAACAACTTCTGGGCAGTGTCCACTCTACGAGTCTATCAACAATACGCTGTCACGGCCGGTGTTGGGGAAGAATACTTTTTCCAACCAAATTTTGAAGTGCTCTATACATAGGATGATATTGGTTATCGATATAGTATAATTCATCATATGTTCAATATTTTCTGGCAATCATTTTTGTCCATACCTGAAGTCATTTTTCCGGATTTCGTTGCTGTTAAAAATACGTTTTCTGGCCTGAATAAATTTTTTTCTACGATTGGGCCGAACTCACCCTTTCCCTCTTTTAGAACGATAAAAAGGGGTGACAATAATTTTCCATCTGCATTTATGGTTGGCTGGATAGTGTAGCTGTGAGTTGTAGATGATACGGATAGTACTACACATTGCACTTGTTTAGTTCCTTCAGTCGTCAGAGTCCTGCCAGAGTGGATTTCCAGTTGAAAACCGCTCTGATCTGAATTATATATGTTTTCCGGTCCATATGTTTGAATATATGGTTTAATTTCATTTACGAAGTCTTCTGCATTCATCCTTAAAACTGGTTCGTCTTCTATAGTCTTTTGTGTTACGAATTTATTAATTTTCCTGGACACAATACGATGTGATTTCTTGAACTTCCGAAGCCAATTATGAGAAGCTTTAAAACGAATGTCTTCGTAACCTATCTCTTTTTGAGCTTGTAGAGCCCACTTTTGAAGGTCGATATCATGAACAATGAAACCAGCATCTATTGCGGCTTGTATGTTTTTCAAAGTATATTCAGAGATTTGAGCTAATTTCTCCTTGTAGGTCCCACCTTTGTTCATTTGATTTGCCCAGCGTTTTAATTGTCGTACAGATTTGACTTTTTTGAATTTCTGACTCACGGTATCGACACTGTAATTTCTCTTCTTACCGGATCTCCAGTATTCGATTGCTTTGCGCTTGTAATCGTAGCTTATGTCTTCTTCGTCTTTAGAACAATTATCAGAATCCACTGGACCTTCATCATGTTGCCAAAGAGTGTCCTCGACAGGGTTAACATCATCTTGCTTGAATGGCTTTTGAAAATCTAGCGATTGTTCCTCGATAATTTCAACTCCGTTATAATCGTCCATGCAGTCGACCAGAACTTTTTCGAAATTCTGCTTTACCTCGATTTCTGCATTGTTAATCGGAGTTTCGGGAATATTCATGGCTTGAAATGTAGCCAAAAGAAGTTTAATGACGTTGATTGGATTCACTTTCATGGTCTATTGATTTTTTTTTGTCAGAAATTATAACTGACGCACTGGCACTCCGTTCAAATGAGCAACTGAAGATCGCTGTATGTATCGCGGCTTTTATATTTGAAAGACTTGTTGTTGAACCACATGCGATATCAGCAGATAATACGCAGTCCCAGATAGCCGCCTATGCAGAAAACACCTCTTACTGCGTCGAAAGTATTTTTATCATATTGGCGTATGATTAGATTACTCAAAAAAATAAGATCATATTCATTTCGTTGGAATAACTGACAAAGTTCTATAGATGGAACGACTGTTGCATCATCGACTTATTCCGAAATTTGCGCCGAATCGAAATACTATCTAATCGAAAGGTCGATGACATATGACGATAAATTATTGATAAGCATAAAATCAGCACAAAGAGTGAACGCAAGCAGCTCTTTAACATGTAAATAACGAGAAACAAGAATGTACGCACAAATATACGTACTAATGGATAAGGGGTAGTTTACCCCCGTAAACTCATTTTCCTGTGAATGTGCAAAAATACGTCAACTTTATTTTAACTTGCCCTTCCAAATGGTACATGTTCTGTTTAATTTGGTTAATTAGTTTTTTGTGTAGGGTGGAAATTTGAAAAATCAGGGGGTTGTTCACCCCTGCAAATAAATTTTTTTCTTCAACTTAGCGTTGAATTTTGATTGTCTTCAATGAGGAGTATTTTGGTTTTTGCTTTATTAAAATCGGTTGACGCCTTCTGGGTGAAACTGCAAAATCACCCCTCGACATACTATTTTTGAAGGGCGATTTCACCCCTTAAAAATGTTTTTCCGCCGATAAAAAAAAATACGTGTCTTTTAGTTTTCGATGCTCTACAACATACGTGAGTTGCATTAAAATCGGAGGGGGACACCAAAGTACCTTTCCTTGTTAGTCTATGCCTTAGCTCGCCTACAAGGCTCAGCATTGCATTGATACTTATTATTTTTCCCTTAAGCTAGCCCAGCTCATGTGGTCACGTAGGCATAAGCATTGGCTTTTACATTACGAGAACACCTATATTCCACAGCATACCATGTGGTATACGCCTCAATATACCATCGAAACCTACCGCACGCATAAAACCCTTTGTTCC
The DNA here is from genome assembly GCA_963942595.1 of Cylloceria caligata. Taxonomy (NCBI): domain Eukaryota; kingdom Metazoa; phylum Arthropoda; class Insecta; order Hymenoptera; family Ichneumonidae; genus Cylloceria; species Cylloceria caligata. The sequence continues at coordinate 52,005,669 of OZ012705.1, read as the reverse complement.
TAAGAGGACTTGCAACTGCTTCAAAACCGGTCAATCGATAAAGAATAAAAAAGAGAAAAAAATACTTTCCCCGTGTCACTGATCTACCACAACTGAGCGGCCTTGACATTATCCTAGTATCGACTATGTACTAACCAACATACTATGGCAAAATCACTTTTTTGTTTTTGATTTTATTTTTTAATGAGGGGACCGATGTGCACGAAATATCTGGATAAGAGAGAGGATCTGGAGAGATCATCGCGTTGTTTTTATATACTATAATAGTTATAATTCATTCTAGGAACATGGCCAGTATTCCCGTTTGCACGCAGGAGAAATGTAGGAGAAACTAGAAACCAGAGATAAGGGTGTACGACTTTTAGCACGAACGATGTTATTCATTGATCTAAGGGATCCTAACCTTTATGAGAGTGCATACTATAGTTTTATACAGAGTAATACGAGGTGTGTTAAAAAATAACGGGAATTTTCGTTTTTTGGAAAGAATTTTATTTATTCGTCTACAACAATGTTATCCCATTCAAAATAGTCCCTATTAGATATTATACACTTATGCCAGCGCTTTTTCCAATCCTCGAAACACTTCTGGAACTCGTTATTTGGGATAGCTTTTAGCTTTCTCAGTGATGCGTTTTTCGTTTATCTATGTTTGCAAAACTTCGGCCCTTTAAGTTCTCTTTATTTTTCGAAACAGAAAAAAGTCACACGGAGCCATGTCTGGCAAATATGGAGACAGGGGCATCATTACAGTGATGTTTTTGGCCAAAAAATCACGAACAAGCAATGAAGTGTGAGCAAGTGAATTATCGTGATGTAAAAGCCATGAATTGTTTCGCCACAAATCCGAATGTTTTTCTTCGGATTGCTTCATGCAAACGGCGTTGAACTTATAAGCAGTACTCCTTATTCACCGTTTGACCTTGTAGCAAGAACCCATGGTGCACTATGCCGTTAAAATCGAAGAATATAGTGAGCATAACCTTCACATTCGACTGCATTTGTCGAGCTTTTATCGGGATTGGTGATCCAGAATGCCTCCACTGGGACAATTAAGCATTAGTTTTGACGTCATATCCGTAAACCCATATTTCATCACCTGTTATGACACGTTTCAGTAATTGTGCATCGTTGTTGACAATTCCTGAGCAACTTCTATTTGCCGCTGTTTTTGTTCGAAATTCAACAATTTTAGAACAAATTTTGCTGCCACACGTTCCATACCCAAAACCTCCGAAAAAATGTCATGGCATGAGCCAATTGATATGCCAATATCATGAGCTACTTCTCTGATTGTGATTCGGCGATCATTCATAATCATTTCATTCACTTATTCCACGTTTTCATCCGTTTGTGATGTGCTGGGGCGTCCGCGTCGCTCGTCATCTTCAACGGCTTCACGGCCATCTTGGAAATGCTTATACCACTCATAAGCCCTTGTTTTGCTCATAGCAGACTCACCAAAAGCAATATTTAACATTTCTAAAATTTTGCTGCTCTTTATTCTATTTTTATATCAAAATTTTACACAAATTCTCTGATCCATTTTCAAAATCGCCGATGCTACCCAAATACATGTGACGTTTTTGACCGCTGACAATCGACTAAATATCGAATATGACTAACACAGTACAGCATTTTTTTAGACAAGTTTACCAACACAACAACGAAAAATCCCGCGAATCGGACCAATACAACACGTGAAATTATAAAATTCCCGTTACTAGGCGATATTTTTTATAGATTTTTTTAGAAATTGAAAATCGTCAGGACTGGCTGCCTCATTGATCCTTCATAAATGACTGAGGCAGTCAGAGCTGACAAAAATTCGTAGTTCGATTGTCAGAGATCTTTTTACCAAAATTATCGATAGTACAGAAATCCAGGCAGCGCTGACTCAGACCCCGAGCTACGATTTGTAAAAAAATTCCATCTGAGAAGAGAGCAACTGGTCGGGATTGTCGCATAAATTCAAAATTTTAAAAAATGTTGAAGATCTCAGAAGAGCAATTGAGAAGAAAACGCTGAGTTAGATGACGAGATATTTTCACAAGCCTGTATAGAAATGTTTAATATGTTTTCTTTATTCATAAACGGTACTATTGCCTACTGGAGAAGTCTGAATTATTTTCTTCCCGGTTCATGTCCGTACCCTAATCTCTCTAGGACAAGAAAATTGACAATAGAAATATGTGGACGCCTTTGCTCCATCCCACTCCTATCCCCACTCCTTCCCTCACTATGCGGTTACCACCACCACTCCACTTTTCCACCGCTGGGCTACCTACTGTAATTAAACAGTGTCGGTAACGTGAAGATGGTAAATGGGGGTGGTGTGGGTACTCTGGTAAACAAGGAAGGGTAGAGATAAGAGCAGGATAAAGCAAAGCCGGCCACATACTTGAAATAAAATTTGTTAACTTACCTTTATGCTGCTAGTGACTTCTATGGCAGCTATCCAATCCAGGGTGACGACTACAATAATTCCTTCTGCACACATACTCACATGCACACGGACGATCTCACTAGCGTACACACATGCACGCACACACGCATCGTCGCGGAGACTTATCGCTTTTTAATGTTTGCGCGTCGGATGCTAAAGAGAGACTGAATACTCAGGATGCGGCTAGAGAGTAACATGGACGTAAAGATAGACAGATAGATAGCGAGAGAGAGAGAGAGATTGATTGATTGATTGATTGGTTTATTATGCCTTGGCAAGCCTTTGGCAAAACGATACATACAAAAGTAAATTAAGAATAAGGTAAGATTAAATATATATTCTAAAATACTATAATTACAATATAAAATAGAATGAAAATATAAACTAAGAATACGCAATAAAAACAATCTAAACTACGGATGTACCAAAAAAGAAAAAATAAAAGTAAAAACTAAAATAAGTTCAGGTGAACAGTAATTTAGCTCTTTAGTGGTAATATAAAATACGAGAGAGAGAGAGAGAGAAAGAGAGACTTCAATTTTAATTCTCTAATTATCACACTATAAAAATAAAAGACACAGTAAGATCAGGTTTTTTTAAATTAATCAATATTACCTTCGCATGCAACATCCTTGTGAAGGCCCAACGACGCTTTCATATTCTGCAGCCATATTCGATATTTTGACACTTACGTGAAAATCCGCACGGAATAGCGCACGCACTTTTTAAGGCTTGGACAATTTCACTCTTCTCAACCGGATTATCTCACCTTCGTTTGCTCAACAGGACTCAAAATCAGGTACGAGTGCATTGTTATAATTTACCATAAATTCAATGGCAATGAGGAGTTGGATTCTCATCGGTACATCAACATTTTTGGTCTCACTTTTTGGCGGCATTGCAGCACATGTCACGCCACGTTTCCTCTCAGCTTAAATTGCCGGTATAATTAATATAATTATGCAGGTGTACTATATTCGCTGTACTTTTCCCCAGGACATCTGCTGGAAGAGTACAGCGACTATACACTGCTCATTTTGTGCATCCTCATTATGTGTTGTATTGTGCTACGCAGTGCTGCCTGCGTAGCTTGTCTCATACATGTAGTGCACTCAAGCAATTTCAATTGCAAGTGCTCTTATTTGTTCACTGCAACCTCTCTGCATTAAGCTGCTGAGCGCTTGCTGTGAATTGTAATACCACCTTACGCACTCATATATCTCACTGCGTTGCATGCTCCACAGCACTGGCTGCGGTGCGCACATCACTCTCATTATCTACAGCACACAATTAATATAATTGTGTGCTGGTTCTCAGTCCATATCATCAAATTTAGCCTATTTAATTACATTCAGTTTTCTAATTCTTAAATTTTTGGTGTATTTATTTTCATTATTTTATTTTTTTCTAAATTTAGTATATTTTGTGTTTCCTTTCATGTTTAAAATAATTGTTTAAAAATGTATTATCACATTGTGTGTGCGGAAAGTAATAAACCACTTTCTCCAAATTCCATCTACTAGTCTGGTTTTATTTCCACCCTGTTGTGAGTGAAGTCTCATATTTTTCCAATATATTCGCAGGTTCAAGATCTGTTAAGTTACACCGGATGGATTTCTCAAACAGTATATATGCAAAATTTATTTCACAGCATCGTCCATCGTGTGACGACTGCATGGTGAAGATTTATCCGTGTGAAGTGTTTTCGGAAAGATTTCGGCATAAATATGTACGATGGCTCCTCATCCTCCAGGTTCGAAATTCCACGACTCGTCTTATCGCAAAGAAGTACAGTCTTCTCGTGACCACGTGTATAGATAGGTCCTGATTTTCGCGAAATTTCGCGCAAGTTAGCGTATGCTTGTTTACAGCTCTCATCGCCCTCGTACCATTCAAGTGGTAATTCGGCAAAGTGACACCGTGGTGCGACGATCCAATGAGCAGAGTACGGTATATCCACTGCTACCACGGCAATTTCTTTCGAAATAAATTCCGAGTCTTTACCACGCATTCCCTGTATATCCACGACGATATCTATTTTCACGTCTGATCTGTGCAGATGCTCAAATTTGACTGATTAGTTACTTACAAAGACGTTTCTACGCCGCTTAACATGAGACAATTTTAATCTGACATCAGCACATTTTTTCGCTTATCCGGTAAAATTCACCATTACCTGACGAGAGGCATCGATTTCCAGGACATTCCCCTGGATATCCGCGTAGATAACACAATTTACCGTTGCAGCAAGCGCATCCTCAAATCGTACCTCTATTTTCACACTACCGGGCTTTATTATAACTCAATGTTAATTGCTGTTCACCGAAAGATCGGGTGTCAAATCAAAAGCAAACAGACAGTATCCATAACGATAAATATTGCTGATCGATTTACCATGGTTCGAGAAATGTATTCCAGTTCCCGAAAACAACGTTCGTAAAGCATTCACATACAGATGATTTTTCTTGAAATCCGGTTGTAACGGTTTAGAAGGTATTCGAGGACCATCTACATACGACGATAGATAATTTATCTTGTAATTTTGGAAATTGAATGGATTCATATTAAAGTCGCCGTTAAACGCTTTGTTATCGACAAAACCGATAATTATACGCTTCGGCAATTGACCTAGCATGTTATTATCAATCGTCTCCCCATGAACACCGGTGTGTATTGGAATGGCTCTTACATTGACTTTCGTAAGAGAATATTTTGCCGTAGATTTTGCCAGAGTTCTAGCAAGCGAGAGCAGCACACCAGGGGCTATTTTTATTCTACGAACGAGAAGCGATGCCTCGAGAATCTTTAAGCCGCATTGACCATTGTTTGTATCACCCACACGAAAAAATGAATCTCTGGACCGCACCAGTCGTAGTCGCATTTCGACATTGCTTAATAGGAACGGCTCCTGATTAAAAATATTGTAATGCAAGCCGATGGGGGCGAACAAGTCTACAATTTTTCCGAAATTAAAAAATTGTTTTCTCTTTACGAGACCCGAATTGCCAGATGTTAAATCATCCATTTTTCCGGGGATATCATCTTACCAGAGAAGCTCAAGAGATGTGAATTTTTGGCAGCTGGACCGTAATTAAAAAGTGTTTCTTTGTGCGCTCGATAAGCGTAGGTATTATTTGGAGGTGAAACTAGTTTTTGATTCAGGTATAGATCCACCTGATTGATCATAGAATGCAAGAGATTGTTTACAGTGCTGGTGCTTACTTTTGGCGCTGTACCCGTAGCAATTTCCATAGAAAGAGATGGTATTTCCACTCTCACACTAAGCATAATATGCGCGAGATCGATATGCTTATCACCCTGGAAAGGAATAACAAATCCAATAGGTCAATTATCTGTTAGCGAAGAAATTGGCTAATAATACACCCAATTAAAGCCTTCGATAATTGTTTGCGTCGGTGGGAGTGAAAATAATTCAAGTTCCGATTTTAGACACTTGCACGAGTGCGCATGTAGAAAAGCCATCTTGTTTCAGCTATCGAAAAATATCTGTAACCGTTCGTTAACGAGTCTTCTTATTCTTATTGTTCTTATTATGCATCTTCTTCTCCTTGTTTATTACTTTTCTCTTTATTACGCCTTCTCTTTACTGGAGATACGTCGCGATTTACGTTCATACAATGAATGAACAATTCGCGAAATTTTGCGCTTTTTATAACCGGACCGACCGCATGAGAGTGTCAATTTTTTCAGAGGCCTTGCGTTTGAGATTACTGCCGGATTCTCGCACTCTCTCGCGAATAGCATCTTTCACAGCTATATTTCTATCGAGGATATCACCCGCTACGTTTGCACCGGCACGCAATGCCTCTTTTCCAACTACTTTAGCACCCTTTTTTAAAAGTGGCAATATTCGACGAAACAGGTCCCCGAGAAACCTACTGATACCGTATCCTCGTTGATGAGCCGTTCCGATATAAACATGGCTAATACCGCCGTATGGGCGACGAACTCATCCGAGCTGCACACTATCAATATCATCCATAGTGGCGTAATTAATCGTAGGAACTTTGGAAATGTAGTGTTACTCTGCGAAATTCGCTATGTGGAATTTAGTTGAGCAAAAAGTGTGCCTGAAATTTTGTGTTTCGAACAAAATATCATGTGCGGAAGCGTTGAAAATGTTAACGGTAGCCTACGGGGACTCGACAATGTCGAAAACACAAGCATACGAGTGGTACAAAGAGATTAAAGTGGGCCGTGCTGTGGTTGATAATTTGCCTCGTTCCGGTCGTCCATCCACCTCTGTGACCGACGAAAACATCGAAAAAGTTAAGAAAATTGTGCTCGAAGATCGTCGTGTGAGCATTAGGGAGATAACAGCCGATCTTGGTGTCTCGTTCGGATCGGTGCAGAGCGTTATGCACGATGTTTGGGCATGAGACGAGTTTAATGTGGAGAAACAACTCGTTTCTTCACCACGACAATGCACCGGATCAGACATCTCATCTTGTACGCGACTATTTGACCAAAAATAACGTTAATACCGTTCCGTAAGCTTCATATTCACCTGACATGGCCTGTAACGGTAATTTTTATTGTTAGCATTAATTTTTTACTTCGAGGGGAAGAATTCGGACCCGAACACAGGGATAATTAATTCAGACTTACAGCGATTCAGAATTCTCGGAATTCCTTTAAAAATCTCATGGACCTCTCTTTTCCATCACCGTTATATGTAGGAGGCTTCTGTGCCGTTGTATATAATCATGTCACATTGAGCCCTCCTCCAATGGTTTGATCGAGATTCATAGATGTACTAATCATTTGTATTGTTTCTTCTAATTTTTCAATTCTCTTTGTGTGTTCCTCGGTGATTTCACGTGTTGCTCTGATTTCGGCCATCATTTCCAACGTTCTTTTCTCAAGTTTTTCCGCTGTCACCCTCTAACTAGCGACCTGTTGTTGAATATAGTTATTCGTTACATTCTGATCCTCTTGCAGCCTTTCCTGTGCTTCTTTAATATTCCGATCCATCCGGCTCTCTACCGCCGCAATCTCTCCTTCAAGTGCATCCTTAGTCGATTCTCTCAAGACTCCTATCCTGCTCAGACACTCGTCTCTTATTTCCTGCTGCGACTTTATTACTTTAGCGAATTTTCCGTCGCTCTTTTCCTCCAACTTCTGCAAAAACTGCATTATCTCACCTACACCAATTGGGTCTGGTGAAATAGTCGCAGTCCTGTTTGAGGTTCTCGTTGTACTGCCGACTTCGCCAATTATTCGATTATTCGCCAACTCTTCTGAGGCATCTTCGCTTTCTTCAATCGGTGTGATCTCAGAGCAACGGTGTATATTCATCCGATCTCTCTGCCGCCAGTCATCCAAAAGGTGTTCAGCTGTCGTGGACTCTCAGAGATATGTTTGACCTGCTCCAGTACCCCCCTCCTGCCGACGATGCTCCTCTATGCTCTCTATCATGCGCATCTCCTCGATATCGAGCGACATATTCTGTTATCCTCCTGTAGCCATGCTTCAAGGCTCACATCAAATTTCTATGCCTTGTGCGCGCCCTACCTTACCTCCGCAGTCTTTCTTATCTGTGTTCGAGTCCCTGGTCGGGCACCAAATGTAACAGTAATTTTTATTGTTAGCATTAATTTTTGTGTTCCGAGGGGAAGAATTTGGACTCGAACACAGGGATAATTAAATCAGACTTCTAGGTAGGCAAAAGTAAGGTTTATTTAGCAAGACAATCAGGAGAATATAGGTGTTCGGTATATTGGCACCGTTTTCCAGTACATTTCCTTTTCAATCTGTTAATTCCTGCGATTATTCTACAATTCTTTCGTGTTTCGTTACACGTAGCTCCTCGATACACTCAGCTACGTATCCTGTTATTGGTATTATCTGAGTATAAGCTGAGATCACACTAATTATTTAACTTATTATTTAGACCACTCGCCTGATTTTTTTCTTCTTCCTCTGTATTCGTCATCCACTGAGCTTAATATCTTTCAGTAATATAATTCCTTCGATCATACACTGATTCGCTTTTCTTAGTTACTCTGAAAACGTCGATGTAAAAAAAAAATTTATTTTCGACACGGAAAATCAGAAACACGTAAATCAAATTACAGGATGCTCGTCAGAGACATGTATTATCACCGAACCTAAAAAGCACGTATCGAGATATGAGGCACTTAAGATCCGTTTTCTCTCTCGCAGGCTCTATTATACCCTGCCCTTCTGCCTCGTTCCCTTCTACATCATTATCGGCTTCAATTTTAAAATGTAACGCGGTTTTATAATTTTTCGAATTGCCGTCGTCGCGCCACCCGTCTTCCCCTCGCCCCCAAGCGAGACCAGCTGGTCGCTGACCTGCTGTTTACGGCAGCAAGGGAATTCCTTAGGCGTGACGTAGCTCATTTTTGTCTAAATTCGCTCGAGTTCGATAGCCTAGTGACCGCAGTCCTCGCTGCGTTCAAACGTAATCTCTGCTATTGTAGCACCGAAATATAATAAGGTAGGCTAGCAGGTGTAACTGTAAATGTACAAGCCCCGTGTGACTTTTTCCTATTCTTACGATTCAAGCCACCACTTCGCTGAAAGTGTTTTGAGACGATTCAGGCGATAAAGGAGAATTCGCAGAAGGAGCTGAAGGCGATTCCAAAATCGGCCGATGATAAGTATTTTAAAGTTTGGAAGAAGCGTAGGAATATGTGTATTGCTTACGATGGAGATTACTTTGAAGGGAATAAAATATATATCGATGAACAATTTAATTGTTTTCGTTTTATAAACACATTCCGGGTACTGTTTGATCATAAGGTATATCGCGGCGCCGAAAACGATTTAATGTTAATCGAATCGTACTAAAAGTCATCAGCATCAATGGGGACAACTCGTAAAAGGGGTGTATGTACATCGCCTGTAATATAGCTCTCGCAGATATCGCTACATATCATACAAACATGCTGCCTTGTAGAGCACCGGTGAGATATGCAGAGCTCGACCCCGTGTATTCGCTTTGCGGTTCTATCAGTACAGACCTACAGGCTTTTTCCACGAATCCAAGTAGCCTTACGATAGCGGGCGATACGCGAAAGTCGTTGTACTGTAGATCGTCGCATACGCGCGCCACTTCGACCTGACCGCTCTGAAGCGATTTAAAGCGCAGATAACCGGCCATGTGAGGTAACTATTTAAACTCTCCAAAAGAGCGTCTTCAGAGCGATATACACCAGATGGAACTTGGTCTGCACATCGGAGTGCATTGGAGTGCACATCGAGGCACTGCTACTGCGCGTTACTCACACCGAATAAACCGGCCTATACTTGTCAACTCATGACGCGCGGTGCATATAACGAAGCACTTATACCGCACGTCACTTACACCATGTAGACCGGCACGTCGGAGGCAAAGTCCCGTTATTTGGTTAGAAAAGCACAAATAAGAGAGCGCCATCTGAGACCAGTAAAGAATTAAAAACCAACGTTAAAGACCAACGACGAATTTCAAAAAGGACCAAGGCTATCGATGGGCTACAAGAGATGGGCTAAGGGACTGCCACCAGCTATAGTAATATCAAAAGCATAGGGCGAACAGAGGGGATACTGGTATAAAAAGACCAGAAATTTGACATTCGGGGAACACTTTTGTTCGTAGATCCCGCCAACGCAGAAGTCCAGCTACCAGGAAGGAAGATCAAATGAGCCATCGCTAGCTGCAGCCGCACTGGTACCCACGGAGCCCAGCTGTGACGTCAGACCCACACTTGACCGGTAACAGCTGAGCCTATGCTGCGCTGAAGTCCAGCCGAACCGCAGAGCCGTCAAAACAACAACAAAGCGGACTCACTCTGGTAGAGGAGGATAGACGATCCAGCAGGCTATTATATCCCACATAATTGAGAGCCCACAGCAAGTCACACATTTAAATGACCAATATAAAATATACCACGATAGCATGGGGATAGCGAAAAATAATTAGGATATAAATTACAGAATCTCAGGGAAAATATTGAATTTAACGAGGTTCGGCCCTGATATGTCAAACATCTGCACATGCACTCCGAGTGCATCTCGCTGACGTCGGACTGCAGCGGCAGTCACGTGGGCGAGCGAGTAGGCCTTCACGAGATTACCAGGCGGCAGCTCCACTCCCACCAACGGTCTCGTGACGTAGGGAGCGAACATCGAGCGACGAAGTAAGAAGCCGAGGATAGAACGAAGTCAACAAGCAGTTGCCGGCCACTTACCGACAGTCCGCGTGCTCGGCTAAATTACCTAGCGAACACGGTAGGTGAAAAGAATTATCGACGGACACTTATAATTTCATTTTAAAGCGTATCATATCATAAAACATTATTTAAATTCTTCATCTCTGCGTACACGCTTATAAAGGCTTACAAAAGCCCAGGAATAACAAATTGTAAGACGCGTGGTAGCCAGAATACCAGAGAAAGGGATCGAAGTCACACAACTGGACTTTATATTTATTTTTCACTTATGTATCGCACAATTAACATCATGTTTTCTGGAATAAACCCTACTTTTACCCGCTATTTAAGCCTATATTACTTTCCTCCGTGCTCGAGTCCGAACTAAAACCCTATCAGGGTAATGTTAACGATAAATACCGTTACAGTAAAAGAGTCATCGGATAAGCAACTTCCCCTTCTTTTCTTTCGTCTTCTCAGGTGACGGAGGCACTCGTACTCGCGATAATTCTGCCTCGTAGAAAATACCGTCGATAGTCTCATTATTCAGATCGTGCAAAATATATAAGAATGGTTCGCGATTCGTTGAATCTTAAATCATTCGTTACTCCAACCGCGCTTATATCCTTTCACGAATGCTGTTTTGGTTGTACTGATACGTACCAAGTCACCAACACTATATTTAGACTTTACAGTTTTTTTTTCGTGTTAAGGCCGAGCTAACTTTTTTCCGGCTATAGAGACATTTTCTAAAATCACCTCGCTCAGAGGAATACACGTTCCGCTATGCCTAGTGTGATTATAAGCATATAAAAAATGTTATAAAACATCGATGCAACGCTTATTTCCCGTGTATGAAAAGTAACACCACATTCGCTCCTTTATCGTGCGATTGAAGCGTCCGGCAATCGAGGTTTTTATATCGGGGTTACGAGCAGCCCGAAAATCGATATTCTTTTCTTAAGAATTTGCTAAAATGGAGCGCTGATAAGTTCTTTGTCACAATCAGTTTGCAAGTGCTGCGGGCGACGTTTGTTACTGCGTGTGAGTATGCGTGTGAGACCGCGTGCCACGTCTGCGCATGTTTTGTCACGCAAAGCCTTGACCCATGCGTATTTGCTCAACACGTCGATAACTATAAGCAGATATGCGTACCCATCGTTGTACGTAGCTATTGTTATGCCGGTACCGAGTAATTGGATTATTCGGTAGTCGGTATAATATTAAAAGTTATTATTTTTTGGGATCGTTTGCCGATAAGGAGATGGATCTCGAGTAAAAGATGGAAACGCGAATTTATATAAAAGGAAGTATTTATTATAAGCAACGGTAACTTTCCGTTGCCTATTTATATATCAAAGTAAGAAGTACAATAATGCGTTGTTTCGAGTATTAAGCGAGGAACCAACCGTTCTCTTTTCAATCTAATTTAATACTGTCTTTTCGTAAAGCAGTTGCTAACTGTCTTCACGAAAAATCCCTTAGTTTGCGTTTTTAGTGTTAGCCTATCGTCGAACGCCAAGCGAGTCGCCTCATGCTGCGTCGGCGTTCCTGGTGTCGATCGTACGATCGGGCATTGGACTTCGTTTCCTGTCTTGAACGAATTCCAATGTTACTTTGCTATGGAATATTCCCGAATATACGAAGTACGAATATTCCGCGGCACAACACTATCGAGTAAAGATCAGCTAAATCAGCCTCCCAGACTGCGTCTATATTACTGACGTTATACGTACGATGGAGAAATCCCTGTCGCTCGAGACGATGCATGTTATATGAATCGTGTGTCTCGAGCCACGGTGTAACATTTTTTCTCGCCACTCTCCGATCCACCTGAGCTACATTTTTTTGTCGAGAATAGGATGCAGGATGAGCAGAGTCATAATAGATTTTTTCAACAATTTTCATAATTTTAACGATAACCAGTTAAATGAATGCTTTTTATTTTCTACCTGTGCGGGGGACTAATACTAACTGGGGTGTCGTTGGCTCTCTACTTGTGCGATGTTTTGCAATTGTTCGTCGTCTTCTTCTTCCCCCTCCTCCCTCTGGATGATGTCGTTGTTCGCCGTGAGCATTAAATTTCTGTTTGAGTGTGCGGTCGCGACCTCATTGTTGTTGCTGCTGATATCACTATCGCGTGGTAAAATGAGACGCCGCTGCGGTGTCGAGGATGATTTAGTTATAGGCTCCTGTATATAATAACTCAGGATTACCGATAAATTCGCGTGGCATCTGTATCGTTCGCAGCAGGTTAACAAAGTGAGATCGGCCGACGGGTTTCTCACGTTTTCTAGCGTGCATAGCATAATTAACAAGATCAACGATATTGGAATTTTTAATTCTTCTGCCGTCTATGGAAACAACACCGTTACGACCCCATATCATTTTTTTACCGACTGCACTGCGATGCAAATTGCAAAGCATTGATATTGCTTTATATTAACATTTTTTTGATACGCTATCAATAATAAGTGTGTCATTGAGCCGAGATTTTACTTTGTTCATTAAAACGTCATCGATCTTATTCTCGCGGCTATCGAGTACTGCTATTTTTCGTTTTGACGGAATTTTCGGTACTACATTACCGTACTCGAACACGTGAAGTTAACGCTGTAGAACCTGCTGCTACGCTGTCTATTTCTCTCTCTCGCTCTTATACGAGTGAGTTTCACTCAGCTCAGAGTCGAGACGCGATAACGGTGTACCGGTGGTCTGTATGTAGAGCGACGGCTCTGTAGTAGTAGTAGTAGTAGTAGCGAGACCCGCGAGACGATGAATGTTATCATGAGGAATAAGCACTATCCTTCTGGCATATTCCATCACTCGTGTAGGCCAAGACAGGCACAAGAAGCAATTTGAGAAATCCGCCAGAATATCCCGCTGCCCGTTACCCTGATGGAAGAGATTTTGCGTAGTGAAGACGACACTAAGATTTTTATGATGGCCATCCTTGGTGAAAAGATCGACGACGGTTTTGTTCGATGCCTCGCGCATTAGATTGTCAATGACCACAAGTTTAGGCCTCGTATCATTCGAGTAATCTGCTGGTTGCTGTAAACCCTCGCGAAATTCGATGTTATAACCGTACCCTGAATACCCGAACTGCCACTCTAAGTAATGAAAAAGTATACGCTCGAACGCGACATCCGTCACTTCGCGCATGTGTTTAAAGATTTTTTTGACTAAATATATTTTACCAAAGCCCGTAGGACCATTTATCACGGCTATCCATGGATGTTTCCAACGTGTATCCATATCGATGTATGTCTGTCAAAACCAATCAGCTGACTCTTAAATGAGCTTATACCGCCACGGCGCACAGTGGGGCCGATTCCCGAAAAGCTGGTCAAAAGTCGAAAAATGAAGTTTCATTTTATAGGATTTAAAGTACATAGGTGGATAGAGTAATGTTTAAAGAATATAATGGAACATTTTATAAGGGCTAGTGAAGTATACCTGGCAAGTATAAGCCAGTACAAAAGAGACCTTCGCGCAAGTAATAGCTCGATCGTTCGAGCTCATATTCAAGCGTCATATTAAAAAATTCGTAGAAAATCGTAAAATTGGTGTTTCTTAATTCTGCAAAATGGAGGTTTCAGGTTGAAGAAAGTAGTTTATTATCATATGCGTTGAAAATTATAACAGATACATATAAATTAATAGCTAAACAATGTCTAAAGTAGAAAAAAATTAAAAATTATGTGCAATCATTTTAGAAAAACAGGGAAAAAGTTCAAAGTTCCGCAGTGTTCCGCAACGAAACAAGTTTTAAATTAAAGTTTGTACTGTTATGTAACAAAATTAGTAAAAATCAGCTGCAGCTAGCTGCAACTTTGTTTTTAGTGCACATTTGAATAAAAAAAATTACAAATTCACATTAACCATTGTTGCACGTTTTTTTCAAATGAATATAATTTTGGGAAACTTGTTATTCGGGGGTTTTTGGGGTCGCTGAATACGAATCCGGTGTCAAAAAAACTAAATTCAAAATGGCAGATCCAATATGGCGGACGCAATTTTCGAAATCGTCTGGATTCGCTTGAAACTTGTTACTCGGGGGTTTTGGGGGTCGCTGAATACAAATCCGGTGTCAAAAAAACAACATTCAAAATGGCGGATCCAATATGGCGGACGCAATTTTCGAGACCACCATCACCACGCTTTTGTAAACCAATAAAAATTGAATTTTTGCATGAAACTACTGAGGCCACTGTTAAACAAACAGAGTATATAAAAGAACAAGCGGACAAACTTATGCCTTTTAAAACTGTAATAAATGGAAAAGAGATCATTGTTACTTATGAACTTGCTTAAACTATGATTGATGGTAAAGTTTGTAACGCAATTACTGCAACTACTTCTACTCAACGTTGCTATTTATGTAATGCTACTAGTAAAGATTTCAATAAGTTCGATGTACTTTTGAAAAAAGAAATTAATAGAGACAATTTAACTTTTGGCTTATCTACATTACATATGTGGATTCGATTATTTGAATGTTGTTTGCATGTTTCGTATAAATTGGATATTAAAAAATGGCAAACGCGAACAAGTGCAGATAAGAAAGCGACAGAAAATAGAAAAAAAAATATTCGAAAATGTTTTCGCCAACAATTAGGACTTATTGTGGATCAACCAAAGCCTGGATATGGTAGTACGAATGATGGGAACACTGCTCGACGATTCTTCGAAAATGCATCAATTTCCGCTACTATAACGGGCGTTGACGAAGATGTTATTAAAAGGTTCCATGTTATTTTACAAGCTATTTCAAGTGGTCATGAAATTAATGTACCACATTTCCAAGAATACACAATAGAAACAGCTCGAAAATTCGTCGCCTTATATCCCTGGTTCTACATGCCTACTTCTGTTCACAAACTTTTAATTCACGGCTCTGAAATAATACAATCTGCTTTATTGCCAATCGGACAAATGTCTGAAGATGCACAGGAGTCTTGTAAAAAATATATTAAAAAATACCGTGAAGATTTAGCACGAAAATGCAGCAGAACAAAATCGATGGAAGATCTTTTCTTGCGCTTGCTAGTGGCATCAGATCCGTATATATCAAGCTTAAAGAAATTGCCACATAAGAAATTAAAATCCTTATTACCGGAAACAATTGCTTTGCTTACTTCACCAACTGTTTATGCGTCTACTGATTATTCTATCTCTTCTTTTTCGATGTCGTCAGATTCTTCAAATTTTTATACAGACAATTCGACTGATGATGAAGACTAATTTTTATGTCAATATTAGAACAATATTCTTGTTAATATAAATTTATTTTTTGAATTTGGCTTTGTACTGTATTTATCAAATAAATATGTTAGTATTTAAAAAATCGTGTTCCTTACTAAACTTTCATATATATTTGAATTATACATTTTTCAATATTTTTATAAATGATTAAAAATGTAATTACTTATCGGAAATATGTACAAAATATTTCTTTTGAACAAGAAAATCATTACTCTGTAATCCAAATACATTTATTTAAAAACTGTAAATCAAATTATTATACAGTAATCTTAAAAAATGTTTACTTAAACTAAAATAATTATAAATTAACTGTTTGAACATGTTAATTTTATTTCACAAAATCTATTTTGTTTCAGAAAATGATTTTAAGAAATATGTGCTTCAAAGAAAAAATTACTTGCATGTAACTGAAATACATTCACTTCAATAAAAAAAAAAAGTGTAACTTGTAAATAGTATAAAATAAGTCTTTCAAAAGTGATTTTAATCAATCCTATTAGAGATATAAAAGTAGATGTTTTATTACTTTTTATCAAATATATAATTTACTTACAGATTTATAAAAAGTTAATAAATTTTTATAATCGCTATTTTGGATCTGCCATTTTGAATTTTGTCTTTTTCACATCGGATTCATGTTCAGCGACCTCAAAAACCCCCGAGTAACAAGTTTCAAGCAAATCCGTTTGATTTCGAAAATTGCGTCCGCCATATTGGATCCACCATTTTGAATTTTGTTTGTTTCACACCGGATTCATATTCAGCGACCTCGAAAACCTCCCAATAACAAGTTTCAAGCGAATCCGGCCAATTACGAAAATTGCGTCCGCCATATTGGATCCGCCATTTTGAATTTTGTTTTTTCACACCTCGTCACCGTCGTGGCGGTCGACTGGCCTCCTATTTTATTTTTAGGAATGTGTCGATATATTCGACAAAATGACCGCCTCGCCGCGTTGTCGAGTCATACTGCGTAACAACGTATTGCCAAATTTCATCGAAACGTGTCACCTTATATCAGAACGAGATAGCTTTTCTCAGCTCGTCCACGATCCATGTGCCGTCAAACTCTCACTCAGTCGCGTCATCGTGTGTTCAGCCCGCGGATGTGTCCATGTCCGTACAGCATGTTCTACACAGGAGGAACAGTATTTTCCCATGCATACGAACAGGCATTGCAGATACAAATTGCGCGGTGTTACTAGGGCGCACTTCACGCGCCCCTGGACAACACTTAGATCGTTTCTGTTGTCCAACGGTATATTTTCCATTTTTACACAACCATGGATACAGCGAGCACACATCCACATAGCGTATCTGCCCCCATACGTGATGTCGTATAGACTCACAAAATTGTCCATTCGACTGCCAATGAATACATTGTGTGGATCGAGAGGCGTCTGCTTGACCATGGAGTAGTTTTTTTACGTACGAGTATTACGGCATTTCCTCGTTATTCTCGAGTAATCTGTAAAAATCACATTTTCGATCTGGTCCGCCCGAATAAAGAACAGTACGCTTGCATCGTTCATCAGTGGTATCGCCGAATTTCATTCGAGCATCTCTATTCAAGCGATAACACCGCGGACATCCATGTCAAAAGCAGCCATGAAATTGAAGAACGTAATGGACCCTCGCCTCCACGTAGTAGCCGTCGACCGCTGGTAGGCCTGTCAGAGGGCGATACTCTTTTATGCGTCCAGCATAAGCGATAACGCAGTGGCGCTCGCGCTCGACGCATACGAGCCATACTACGGCCTCGCGTGACAGCTTATCGCCCAGCGGTACCCTACTGGTGGTAACACCGCAATGCGATCTTTCTGCAGAAAATTCTTTCGAAATACTTTCATACATTCCGATGCTATCATGCAAGCTTCTGTAAAGGGGCACACGCTTCCGTAACGCATAAGTAACTCGCGAAAACCTAGACAAGCGCGTCTCAAAACCGTAACATCTGTACGAAAATATTGCACAAATTCCGTCACAACATCAAACTTATCATCGACGCGATTCGATTCTTCCTGTTACCATTTTTAAAATCGCTTGCGATTCGCTCAAAACATTGAATCGGGTAAATAAAAATGCTGAGCCGGTGGAGGACCTGTATAATTCCGATATTCCGATGTGTTGAATAAATGCGGAAATGTACCTTTTGCCACCTCATCAGCAAAACCGGAGGCCTGGAGTAAAACGCTAAAAGCCATGGTTTAGGACTATCAAGAAAAATGACATTGCCAATTTTCAACGAGACAATCTTCGTACCATTCATAATCAGGGAAGGCAGCTGTATTTTTTGCATTTTGATTAGATACTGTAGAATAAACTGCACGTCGAAACCTCTTGCACTATGAGCAATACAGATGATCTTTTTAAATTTTTGCGATAATGGTAATTTCGCGAGCTCCCCAACAGGATCATCGATAAACACGAATTTACGTTTAACATAATTAGCACAATCGATCTCTATATCCGTGATATCAAGACATGTCATGCATACGCATTGTGAAACATATAAATTCGGCTCGTCAATTGGTGTCGATTTATCATCGTGCAATTGTTTGTGTTGATGCGTCTTAAAATCATAAAATAAAAATCTCGTCGAAGGGTTGTCTTTTTTCTTTTCATTTCGCGCTTCTGATTTCTGAAGGAGCTATAAAACACACATGAGTAATCGGTCGAGTTTGCCTGCATGTAATACAAAACGATATACCACATACATACATCCTTTTAATTAGTCGCCATATATCGTCAGGAAAGATGTCACGCACTGGTCGAAATGGTAACCATACAGGACCTTGTGCGAAAGACGGTACGCTCAGAGTCATACGCACATAATTACCATATGTACCTCGCACGATTCTGTATGACGAGTGAGAACATCTTGTACAACGTCCTCGAACCAAGTCAGATGATCAATATCGTCCGGTGGTTGACGAAAATAAAAATCTGTCTGCCGCCCCTGCATCCTAAAGGGTGAAAATATCGTCTCTGCTCATTGTCGATACCGTAGCATTCACGAGGAGGCAAAATATCACCTCCCCGTATCGCAGTCTTTCTGCCGCCAGTCTGTCTACCTGCAAGCATATTTAAACCAATTATTAGAATTTTTTATTTGGTTACATTTAATTTAATTTAATTTAGTTTTTTGTTTATTGCTAGCTATCTATATACTATATATATATATTGTTTAACGTAAGAATTACGAACTTATACTTGCTTCTAGTCCTCGAATCCCTCGACTGCACCCGGGAACCTCCGACGCATTTCGTAAATCAGTACAGTGAATCGTGCAAAGCGAAAAATGTTTGAGTCCAAATTGTACCCTATTTTCATTTTTACTGTTATTATCTCCGTAATTTGTTAATTTTTGCCAGCGTAATTGTATTATTAAAGGTTTACCTGAATCTGTTGGGTCTTCCTCCTCCTCCTCCTCGTCATTCTCATCGTCCTTTCCCTCCCCCTCGTCATTCTACATGCTTGCCACGTCGTCCTCCGCCACTTCCTCCTCCGCCAACTGTTCTTCTTCTTCTTCTTCTTCTTCTTCTTCCTCGTCGTCTGTATTGCAATTGATGTCATCGCTTGAACTGTATTGTTGCGACGGACCTGCGACGGCTCCATTGATTTCCTGCAGCGCAGTCACCATCGTTATCCTAGCTATGATCATCTGAATCGGTTCTACCCTCCTCATTGAAATCATAGGTGTCGGATTCCATTTCTCCTTTTTCATACCGTCGTACTATATAAAAATCTTGCGAAATAAAGGAAATAAAATAAAAGTAAATGATACAGTACATATATTACTTACGCACAACGGAATAAATAATCATTTGGTTATCAAACAGTCCAATATTATGCGCGTCAACTAAATCGCGCTGATGACATTCGCACAGCATACCGCGAATCTTACGAACAAGCGCATGCATCGGAAGTTCCCATAGCGTGATCTGTAAATATATATATTGTAACATAGTTACACTTATTAGCGTAGGGTTTAATGCGATAACGATCGATGCGATATAACAGAGTTATATTCTCGGGCATCGATCATTATTTCGAACGGCTAGACGAGCCCGAGTATATTTAAGAAGCATCAATACACCTGTGCGACAGACTCGGTACAGGCGTACCGAGTTTTGCGGGCAATAGGCCATCGCCCCTAATGCAAAAACTAGAGCTGTCGCCGCACCAAAATTCCCTCGCTGACGTAAACAGCAGGTCAGCGACCAGCTGGGCATGCCGGGAGGCGACGGGAAGGCGGTGAGCGCGGCAGCAGCTTACCGCAAAAGTCAGGAAATGCATTATATTTAAAATTATGATGGAGAAATAGGCAGAGGGGACTGACGCGAGGGGAGGCCTATAAAAGGCTGGTGCGGGGAGAGAGGAGCTCTCTTGCTCTTCTGGTTGTGGCATCATGCACCAAGAAAAGAACAGTCAAAATTAATAACGAAAGATTAGAAGCGAAGATAGGGTGATTTGTCAAAAATACGATTTGTAGAGTCGGTGGTTGCTCGGAGAGAAGCATAAAAAAACGAGTGAGTAATATCTAGAAGATATAGAGAAGAGACGTGAGAAATCTCGAGATCTATCGAGATCATCAGTTAATTAGTGAGAAGTTTTGTCGAATATCGTGATTCAACAAAACTATAAGTGAATCGAACACGTGCCTAGGTCTAATTAGTACTATTAAGCGAGTAGATTTTAAGTATTTGGTATTAAAGAATGGATTATTTATAGGAAAATGAGTGCATCGAATCAAGCGGACAGATTCAAGGAATAAATCAAATAAACTGGTCTTTAAACCTAAGAGATAAACGAGAATCGAAAAATCGTATGAGTGGAAGGGAGAGAGAGTGAAAGTAATACGGGAGAGAAAGAGAAAAGAATGGTAAATAGAGTTTATACACTCTGTCCAAGTAGTGAGCGTGTGCGTGAGGCGGTGTATGTGTGGGTAGCTCGGGAATACCCGGGCGTCAACGCACCATTGAGGTACGAGCCCGAGAATACCGAGAATTTATGTTCAAATAAGAAGAAATTATAATAAACAATCGTAGGAATTTCCGAATCTCAATACAGAGCAGAATATAGAATTAGGAAACGTAGAGGATAAGAAATAGCTAGAATTAAGATGCATAAACAAATATCGCATAGGAAAGTATAAAAGATAAAGTGTGTTCGAGGGAAAGACGAGTGCAAGAGAAAGAATTGTAAGTAGAGTTGATACAGTCTATAAAAGGAGCGAATGCATAGCAAGATAAATAGTGAAGCGAATTACTTATGCAATAGGTAGACAGTGATACCGTTTGACGAGGAGCGAGAGAAAGCAGAATAAGAGTGAAAGAGAAAGAATTGTAAATAGAGTTGATACACTCTATCGAAGGAGTGAGTGCGAAGCAAAATAGCTAGTGGTATGATATATCTGCGCATCGAGTATACAGTGATACCGTTGTACAAAAACATAACAGACTTCCGAGGAATACCAAGAATTTGTGCACCCGAAATAATGTAATAATTGCAGAAATAATCGCTGGAATCACGAGATTAAAAAGATCATTACGCAACATTCAAGTGAACGTAATTAAAAAGTGACGTTTTTTATGAAACTGTTTTCTCCTAATAAAGCATCACTATCAACCACCATGAAGTCTCAATTAATTAGTTATGTGATCGAGCCCAAATCCACACGATAAATAAAATCATATGCTAGCGATAAAAAAATACCGTTACAATATATATATTCGTTTAATACGCTTTTCCTCTCTTCTCTCTCTGCATATACTGCACCGATGTAATGAATACGACTAACCAAGAAGATGTCCATACACGATCACTTTACAAAAGCAAGATCCGTGAAAATATTTCGCGATGGTGACGTAAATGTAAGACTCTGTCAGGTATTTAACAATCGAGTTTCACCGACAAATGTCATATTGTTTTCATCTAATCTCAAGGCAATCGGCCATGAAGAAAATCATCAAACTTCGTCGACGAATATTATTTAGTTTTTATACCACCTCTTATCTGAATGTCAAGGTGTGAGTATGCACATGCGTGTGCAAGAGAGAGTATGCAAGTGATTTGAGATATATTTGCTACTGCTGTTACTAGGCTGTTATGGAAAATGCGACAAATATCAAAGGATATTGGTGAGTCATTTTTAGTCGTATGATTTACAGTATCAAAAGTAGCGGTGATGCAATTAGGCGGTGAGGGTAATGTGTATAAAATGGGATAAGAACACCGACGATGATTCATTCGAAAAGTCACAGTCTAGGAGAAAGCAATAAAGATGGCAAATAGCAGTGCTACGTCTCACACGATATCGCCCTATATATCGAACCCCGTTATGTACCGTTTAAATAAATCATTCGGTAAAATAACCGTTGCCGGTCTTGCGTTGACCTCTGCGTATCTTATTCCAGTGGTGAAAATATTGTCGAATACTTTTACCGGAATTACACGCAGTGCGGTCGAATGGCGAGTGTTTAAAAGTGATTTTTCTCGCGTACAACGATATTTCAAAGCTCATGGAGTGCATGCCGAGAAAATGTGTAATACCCGAATAAAGCACACAGTGCATTACATACTTCTATCTTCGTGTTACCGGCACAGAGCTGTTTCCTTTGGTCAAATAAGCGGTAGTGCTAATGTGGAATACGAGAATCAAGAGGTATCCGGAGAATCAAAACGGAAACGTTTCCGAAAATACTCTCCAAACATCGTTCTGCAGCGGCCGACATTTGATATGCTCGCCGAAATTAGTAGAAGAATTGATATTTATATGCAGGCGCTAGAGAGCGAAAGTGAAACGATTAAGCGGTAGATGAATGAGGTGGTATCGTATGTCCGTGAAAAGATGGGTGTCAGTGAAACGCCTCGTGCAACAGCGTATGAGATCATCGGTTCCAAGGAATTCTTTCAATAAGCGCCCGTGCACATCACGATCTTGCTGGCGCCGAAGGATACGGATATATAACAATTATTTTGTCCGAAATAATTGTTCTGTACTGTAGTCATAACGCTGATCATACATCGGGTGTTGCGTACCGAACGCAATAATTCTCCGTGGCTCCAGCTATTTGTAATAGAGACACATTTGCAAATATTTGTATATCGTGTACATTTCGCTTGAGATTTTAGAAAGTACACGCTGAGGACAGTCATAGAGAGGAGAAAAAAATGTTAGCTCTTACAGTCCGAAAACCAAAGCATCAGCAAAGGTCTGCGACAGCAAGAAGACAGAGCTCTCGACTATATTTCATTATCACAGCAGATCATGGAATATGTGCCGATGTCGATTAGCAACGAAGCAGCGGAGCTTCGTAAGTAAAAATAAAAAAATAATTTAAGAATCGTAATTTAATATCATTTAATAATTATTTTCAATTACAAAAAATAATTTCTTGCAGAACAAGGGGCCTCGGAATATAAACCGGCATGAACGGCCCGTTATTCGTGTTATGGAGAACGAGAGGAGGATATATTGGGTCTGGGAAAAAGTTCGTGGCGTTTTTTCCGATAGATGGCATCATTTGCAAATAAGTCAGAAAACACAGATCGCAGCGACACCACTAAATGCTCGTTGGAAAGGTGACACTTCGAGCATTACTTTGAGTGTATAAACATCGAAATTGTTGCAGTGGTTGGAAAGTTGTTTGCGTTTGAAAATGGAGAAAAGTAATGAAAAATTGTGATATATTTTGCAATATTATTACGACAATAGGAAGAACGCTGGGTAGGTTTGTGAAAAAATTTGTGCTGTGTACGGTGAAGGTACTTTATCAAAATCTGCTGCGCGGAAATGGTTCGCTCGCTTTCGTTCCGGTAATTTTGATGTGAAAGATAAGTCACGCTCTGGTCGTCCAATCACTGAAAAAGCTGATGAAATTCTTGAAAAAGTGCAGTAAGATAAGCATATCAGCAGTGTCGATATTAGTACAGAGCTAGGCATTGACCACAAAACTGTTTTCAACAATTTACGCAAAGCTGGCTACAAAAAGAAGCTCGATGTATGGGTTCCTCATGAGTTGAGCGCCAAAAACATGAAAGACCGAATCAACATCTGCGATACGCTGCTGAAACGCAATGAAATCGAGTCATTTCTGAAACGTGTCATAACCGGTGATGAAAAATGGATCACGTACGACAATCGGAAGCGTCAAAAATCGTGGACATGGGATG